>JBBGZY010000535.1:602500-1155000 GCA_037952925.1 Lithobates clamitans | reverse complement strand
GTCTTGAAAATAAAAAAATCTACATAAACAAAAACGGTGCTTTGGGTTAACTTTATCTAAAAACTAAAAAATAATCACTAGAAAAAAAAAAAAAGAATAATGGGTTCTTTGTGGTAACTTTACAAACCTAAAAAAAAAAAAAAAAAAGGGAAAAAGTATTATTAGTATGGAAACATTGTTTATAAAAAGCATACTATATCATTCATGAGATCAAAGAGAAAAAGAATTCAGAAATCAGTTTGGGAGAACTCTGATTATGAACAGCAAAACACCTTCGTTCTTTAGAGCATTCGTAAAGAAGAAATAAAATGCGCTGCATTCAACGATCACAGATTTTGCAGCGTGATGAATGTGCTACCTACAATACGAACACTAGTTTTACTAGACCGAGTGCTTCCGTTTAGTTTTTGCTTATGAGCATGCGTCGTTTTTTTGTCCGTAGGACTAGCATACAGACGAGCGGACTTCGGGGTCCGTCGTAGTTACGACGTAAAGATTTGAAGCATGTTTCAAATCTAAAGTACGTCGGATTTGAGGCTAAAAAAGTACGTTGAAAGTCCGAAGAAGCCCACACACGATCGGATTACCAGCCAGCTTTAGTCCGTCAGCGTCCGTTGGACTTTTGTAGACGAAAAGTCCGACCGTGTGTACGCGGCATAAGAGTTTCAATTTGTATGTAATCAGGCAGGCCCTTGCACTACATGGTTTTGGTAAATCCGAAGACAAAAATCTGCAGAAAATCTAATAGTGTGTATGGGGCTTTATTCTACATAGTAAGGTAGCCAGAGACTGAGCCACATCTTGCAATGCATGTCTCTGAGATTATAGATTTTCATGGTATCATTATTAGAGGAGTTAGGGCAAAGATTGCATTGGCATAACATGAGGATGATCTGGCAAAGATGATGGAAGATGTAGAAGTTCAAAGATAAGCGTAAATAACCACAGAAATAAATGATTGTTTTTGGAAATACACTTACATAGAGGGTTGCCACCTCATCCCTTTAAAACCAAACACATATTAATTACACAGGTTCTGGGGCTAATATAATGGCGGTAAGATGCTAGTGGATTTAATTACCACCTTAATTAGTCACAGAACCTGTGTAATTAAAGCGGAGCTCCACCTTAAAAAAAATTATTAAAACCAGCAGCTACAAATACTGCAGCTGTTGACTTTTAATAAATAGACACTTACCCGTCCCAGGGTCCAGCGATGTCGGCAGCCGAAGCCAAACGATCGCTCATCTCTCGGCTGCCCCCGCCGCCATCCTCGGTCAGGGAATCAGGAAGTGAAGCATTGCGGCTTCACTGCCCGGTTCCCTACTGCGCATGCGCGAGCCGCTCTGCGCGTCTTCACTGGTCCCCGTTGTGTTCTGGGAACTGTGTGTTTCCCAGAACACAACGGGGGGGGGGTATCTGCAGCTATCTATGCCCGGAAGTGGGTGCAGATACCTGTATTAGACAGGTATCTGCACCCCCCTCCCCCCTGAAAGGTGCCAATTGTGGCACCGGAGGGGGGGGCGGAATCTGATGAGCGGAAGTTTAGGGTGGAACTCCGCTTTAATATGTGTTTGGTTTTAAAGGGATGAGGTGGCAACCCTACTTGCATACACAATGAGAAATGAAGACTGATCTAATGAGAAAGGTACAGAGTTCCAACAGTGCAGAGCATGATCAGGAAAATGTTATAACCAGAATAACTACAACAACTGTAAAATTAATATGCAAATAGAGTGACAGTAAATAAGCTTGTAAGCCAGGGTGCCCAACATTGTTAAATTTTGCAAGACATTGAAGACACCTTTGTACAGCAAGAGACTGGAAATACTTAGAGATTTTACAAATTCTAGGGTTGGGTGGTTCTGTTACCTTGCACTGAAAGATAGCCTCTGTAAAAGAGTATAACAAAATATCACAAAGTTTTGTTTCTGCATTGGTTGGGGGAAAACAAACAAAAAAAACGAGATACAGACAAGTATCTCATACAGTCTAACAGTACATCTAAAATAGGAAGATCCTAGGCCAGATCCACATGATATAAGACATGTCATTAAACAGCAAGGAACATCACCAGCAAACCGCAGACTGGTTGGAATTCATTTTATTGAAATATGTACTTTCTGTGTGTTATTTTTTAGTATGTCAATCTGCCTCTGGCTGATGAAAGGTATTTTTATGATCTCAAATCCTGCTTAACCCTTTATGACTGAAATCAAGAAATATCAGTGGTCTGCCTTGCTGTTTTCCTATAAAAAACACTATCTTGCAAAGATGTTGTGTATTCATTTAAAGAAAAACTATTGCCATCCACATGTTAGAGATATCACCAAGTGGATGTCGACTTCTATCATGTCTTCTGGACCTTCCTTGGTGGAGGTTATTAACAAGGTGACCCTCTTTCATCTTATGCTGCTTACACACAATCGGAATTTCGGCCCGCAAAAGACCGATGAGAGTTTTTCGTCGGAAAATTTGACCGTGTGTATGCTCCATCAGACTTTTGCTGGCCGAATTCCAGCCAGCAAAAGATTGAGAGCATGTTCTCAATTTTTCGATCGGGAAAAGTTCCTATCTGAAAATGCGATCGTCTATGGCAATTCCGATGCGCAAAATTCCTACGCATGCTCGGAAACAATTGCACACATGCTCGGAAGCATTGAACTTAATTTTCTCGGCTCGTCGTAGTGTTGTACGTCACCGCCTTCTTGACAGTCGTAAGTTCAACAAACTTTTACGTGACCGTGTGTATGCAAGGCAAACTTGAGGGGAATCCTGCCAGAAAAGCCGTCATATCTTTTTCCGATGAGAAGTCCGATTGTGTGTATGCGGCATTACTCTGGATCCCAGGCTATGACTATTGGGCTTGGTGGAATTCCTGGTGCCTATGGTTGCTAAGAGAACTTTATTGGGCCTCTTACTCTATTATGCTTGAAAAGTGATTAAAATGCATTGGAAAAAAAGCTACCACTCCCTCTATTGCCTTTTGGAAACCGTCAAGTCTAATCTCCGTACTAAGACATACAGTTGCAATAAAAAGTATGTGAACCCTTTTGGAATGATATGGATTTCTGCACAAATTGGTCATAAAATGTGATCTGATCTTCATTTAAGTCACAACAATAGACAATCACAGTCTGCTTAAACTAATAACACACAAAGTCTTAAATGTTACCATGTTTTTTTTTAACACACCATGTAAACATTCACAGTGCAGGTGGAAAAAGTATGTGAACTCCTAGACTAATGAGATCTCCAAGAGCTAATTGGAGTGAGGTGTCAGCCAACTGGAGTCCAATCAATGAGATGATATTGGAGGTGTTGGTTACAGCTGCCCTGTCCTATAAAAAGCACACCAGTTCTGGGTTTGCTTTTCACAAGAAGCATTGCCTGATGTGAATGATGCCTCACACAAAAGAGCTCTCAGAAGACCTACGATTAAGAGTTGTTGACTTGCATAAAACTGGAAAGGGTTATAAAAGTATCTCCAAAAGCCTTGCTGTTCATCAGTCCACGGTAAGACAAATTGTCTATAATTGGAGAGAGTTCAGCACTGCTGCTACTCTCCCTAGGAGTGGGAGTCCTGTAAAGATGACTGCACAAACACAGCGCAGACTGCTCAATGAGGTGAAGAAGAATCCTAGAGTGTCAGCTAAAGACTTACAAAAGTCTCTGGCATATGCTAACATCCCTGTTAACGAATCTACGATACGTAAAACACTAAACAAGAATGGATTTCATGGGAGGATACCACAGAGGAAGCCACTGTTGTCCAAAAAAAACATTGCTGCACGTTTACAGTTTGCACAAGAGCACCTGGATGTTCCACAGCAGTACTGGCAAAATATTCTGTGGACAGATGAAACCAAAGTTGAGTTGTTTGGAAGAAACACACAACACTATGTGTGGAGAAAAAGAGGCACAGCACACCAACATCAAAACCTCATCCCAACTGTGAAGTATGGTGGTGGGGCATCATGGTTTGGGGCTGCTTTGCTGCGTCAGGGCCTGGAAAGATTGCTATCATCGAAGGAAAAATGAATTCCTAAATTTATCAAGATATTTTGCAGGAGAACTTAAGGCCATCTGTCCACCAGCTGAAGCTCAACAGAAGATGGGTGTTGCAACAGGACAACGACCCAAAGCATAGAAGTAAATCAACAACAGAATGACTTAAACAGAAAAAAATACGCCTTATGGAGTGACCCAGTCAGAGTCCTGACCTCAACCCGGTTGAGATGCTGTGGCATGACTTCAAGAAAGAGATTCACACCAGACATCCCAAGAATATTGCTGAACTGAAACAGTTCTGTAAAGAGGAATGGTCAAGAATTACTCTTGACCATTGTGCACGTCTGATCTGCTACTACAGGAAACGTTTGGTTGAAGTTATTGCTGCCAAAGGAGGTTGAACCAGTTAATAAATCCAAGGATTCACATACTTTTTCCACCTGCACTGTGAATGTTTACATGGTGTATTCAATAAAAACATGGTAGCATTTAATTCTTTGTGTGTTATTAGTTTAAGCAGACTGTTATTGTCTATTGTTGTGACTTAGATGAAGATCAGATCACATGTTATGACCAATTTGTGCAGAAATCCATATCATTCCAAAAGGGTTCACATACTTTTTATTGCAACTGTATAAAAACAGGGGCAGAAAGAAAAACAATTGTGTAATCTATGGGCTTGTTGGTTGGAAGACCCATCTACAGCAGTGGATCCAAGTTCAATTATTTCTGGAACCAATCCCAAAGCCACTTTCTCACTTTTACTTGAGTTACTCTAAACCATGAGGGAATGTCTCGAAATCGGCTCTAGAATAATATAGACTTCACATGAGTAAATGTTTAGCTACTTCGTGTATAGTTGACCTTAATTTTTTTAAACACAAGTGTCCTCCCCTGTGTGGGTAGCCCACTTTTTTCGTTCTACTATTGAAAAATAAACATAGATTTTTTTATTTTTTTTTTATAAAAGGATAAACTATAATGGTTTTATGTATCCCCTGTGTTTGCTTGGGTTTAGCCAGGTACTCTGGTTTCCTCCTGCATTCCAAAGATATTCGGTAGGCAAACTGGCTCCTAATAAATTGGCCCTACTTTGTCTGTGCAATTAGGCTACTCAGATTTTTTATCACATTCTGCAAGCTTGTCCCAAACCTGAGCAATTGGGAAGGCTTGAGAAAAGAACGGGTAACCCACCACCCAGTTTATTTTATTCGAAGTTGATAGGTGTTTAAACTAATGTTTTATATCTGTGTTTTTACTATATGCATACAATCTGTGCTTTACAGATAAACCTTTAATACGTATGATAGGAAACCCAAAGCACAAAGAGTAAGCTTAGAGACACCACAGAAGAGGAAGGTTATAGCTAGTGGTGTCTGCAAAGGACATAAATGTGGACAATTGCGTGTTCAATTGTTCTACAGAACAGTCGTGACAGAGTCACATCTTTTGACCACGAGATGCAGTAAAATATAATAGATGATCCTCTTGGACTTGGACATCTTCTAATAACTCTTTCATTTGGACAAGAAACAGACTCTTAACTAGTCAGATGAATAATTATTGGTGACCTTCTGCCTCCATTTCTCAGCTCAGACTTCACCAGTTCCTATCTTTTTGGTCCACATCTGCTTTGAATGAGGCCTGGACTCTATCCAGCCCGGTTTTGCTGATCGGCAGTAGTTATTTTGTGTATATTAGTTTGTTTTTGCAGCAGTATTAAGCGGAAAGATAAAGCCCTCTCTCTACTAAGCACTAATCTCCTCCAATAAACTTCTTCTGTCCTCGTGTATTTACCCGATTTCTCACAAATTCTGAGAAGGATAGACCACACAAGATCAGACAATAAGTCCAGGTCTCTCGTGTGGATCTCAAGCAATAAACCCCCAACACTAAAAACCTAGCATCTAGTTACCGGAAAGGAAACTCCAGTCTGATGTGTGAAGTAAAATGCATTAGCAACAGTCTAAGATAAATTTACCAATATGACTATTTTTATACTTTTTCTTTTGACCCAAGATAAAAAATATGCAAATTCTGGAATGCAGAACTTGCTTGAACATGGTTCTCACGCGTACAATAAATTACCCTTTCTTCTAAGAAAGTAAAAAACATGATGATGCTGAGATTGTGATCAATGGCTCACAATGAACTCAGCTTTGAAAACCAAGTAAGCAGCTGCACACATACGACCAGAAAGGTTTTACAGCACAGTGAACCAGCCAACAACTCAGAAATGCATGATACCATCTTTTGTTAATGTCAATGACCAAGGAAGGGTGTTTGATTGCAGAAGCATGAAAAGCTTGGAATTTTTCAAATGGAAGATCACTGTCTTGGGCATGGCCCCCAAAGTTTTAGAAATTATTTCTATATGGACATAATGAAATGTATTGTTTCCTCACAGGAGCTCCAAACATGAAAACAAAATTTTGCCTATACTGCCTAGTTTCTAAAGTGGAGAAGAACTGCTGATATGTGAATAAGTCTATCTCCTAAATTGGACGTCCATAAAATGTTGTCATTTGTGTTTGGCCAATCTTATAATGACCCCTTCCTGCAGAAGGGTAAACTAGCAGCTGCTAAGCACCCTTAGGTGCTTGCATGTACCTCTGTCTAGCACTAGACTTTCAACCGGCAAGTGGCCTATTTGTTGAATATGCTCCAATTAGGTAAAGTCATCTGGGGTCATATTGTAGGCCATATTAATTTTGATAGAATGGAATGCAAAAAAACAAGATGCTTCTGAAAGCACTCATATATATTCATCCATCTGAGACTTTTATAGGGGGTGGTCAATAGTACAACAGATGCTCCCATTTAATGCCTTAGGCCATTAAATCCCAAAATTTCACCCCTGAAATTATTTTTTGGGGAACAGCTTTATAATGTAGTGCTTGAATATGGCCTTGTACAAGAACAGTCACAAGATTATGGAAAATTGTTATCAAATACTTAGCGTAATTGTCCTTTCCTGGCGTACCCTCACGTCAGCACACCATGGGTTAATCCTCTGTAGGTAACCCCAAGGACCTACTCTAATAGATAGAATAAAAGATCCACCCTCCTAATCCCAGGTATTCTTTAACTAGATAGCGACAGGCCACCAGGGCGGGAAAGTTGTGCTGACATGAGGGTACGCCAGGAAAGGAAAATTACGGTAAGTATTTGATAACAATTTTCCATATTCCTGGCTACCTCATGTCAGCACACGATGAGATTTAACTAGTAATAAAGAAGAAGGGCGGGAAAAAACAAAAGGACACTTAGCCAATATATCCTGCATAATAAGGAAAAACAAATTTTATTTCTCTTGTAAGGCTGCGGAGACCACCGCTGACCCAAACTTTGCGGATGCTGTGGCCTGAATATCCAGGCTATAGTGGCGCGCAAATGTTGTGCAGGAACTCCAACTGGCAGTCCTACAGATGTCTTCTAGCGGAACTTTAGCGTATGCTGCCCAGGAGGCTGCCATCCCTTGTGTTGAATGAGCATGTGTCACTTCCGGAGGAGCCAGACCTTGGTTCTTGTAGGCTAGGGTGATGACCCTTGAACCCAGGAAGAGATCATTCTTGACGTTTCCGCCTCACCCCTTTAGGCACCCACTGGGAGGATAAAAAGGTTATCCACCTTCCTAATAGGGGAAGATCTTTTTAGATACATAGCCAGCAGGCTCACCAGATCCAGTGAGCTTAAATCCTCTGTTAGTGCAGATGAAGATATTTGGTCAAAACTTGGGAGGATTGCCTCTCAATTCTCATGGAAGCTAGGCCTTAGACTTTAGACTTGGAGCAGGTCGAAGAATGACTTTCTGTGGAAGGATCTCACAGTAAGGTTCTTTGCAGGACAGAGCCACCAATTCTGAAACTCTCCTTGCTGAGACTATGGCAACCAAAAACACAATCTTTAAGGTCAGGGACCATAAGGAGCAAGAGTCCGGAGGTATAAATGGAGTAGAAAATGTGGAGAGAGGTCAGTACCAAAGAAAAAACATAACATGCAAACGTACCAACATCCCTGAAAATAGTGAGCGAGAAATTTATTGAGAATGGGACTTTTAAAGGTACTTCATATTCAAGACAGAACAATCGAATAATATAAAAATATAAATCATTTATTCAAAAAACACAAAAAATTATAAAAATATGGCTACAGTTACACTCATGGTCCTGGGTATGCACACCTAACCTAACCCTGACCAGATGAGAGAACTGAAGTTACATATATATTTTTTTAATAATCAAAATTTTTATTCATTTATATAATACACAATACATTTACATTTATACAACTATACCCCTACATTCAACCCAATAACAAAACTACCAATTACCCCACCTGTCCCATTTAACCGAGGTAAACAAAAAAAAAACAAAAACAAAAAAAACAACTCTTTATTAAAATCTAAAGTTCATCCCTCCACCCCTATCCTTGGTATTAATTACTCCAACTCCTTCCCCCCGACGTACGAATGTGATTAACAATATTATAAGTGACTTCCCCAAATTATAAAGTGAAAAAAAAAAAAATATATATATATATATATATATTTACTATCTGTGATAGCCCCTCCCCCCCTCCTTAATATTAATTTGCTCCAGCACTTCCTCCCAATACGTGCAAACGTAATTAAATGAGATTATAGAGTGATTTTCCCCCTTATTCTAATTCGTGTCGTAAACTCCTATAATTCATAATTATATAATTTGTGCATATGTGAGAAAAAGAAAAAAAGAAAAAAAAACACCTTCTGTGATTCTTCCCTCCCCCCCTTCCTTGCTCTTCCCCCCAACGTACAATCATGATGAAACTAAATTATAAAGTGAATTCCCCCTTCTTCTAACTCGTATCATAAATCAATATACTTCATAATTATATAAAAAAAAAAAACAAAAAAAAAAAAAAAAAACAAAAAAAAACCAAATACACGCAACCCTACCCCACATCACCCTCACCACTCAGTGTTTATTAGGGGAATCAAGGTGAATGGAAGAACAACAAAAAACAAAAAAACAAAACAAAACCCCCCCCCCGGAAAATGAGAACATATAACCATATAATCTTACCCCCCACCCCCTCTACTTAATTGGCATTAGAGAAGTCATGTCAATATTTAACTCTCTCTTTCTGGGCTCATCTTCTTATTTCTTAATTCTTAATGACTATACCATTTCTACTTCCATTATCCATTGGTGTTTCCCTCTTCCATTATCTCCCTGGCGCACTGTTCCCATTTTGCCCATGTAATTTCAAATTTCTCTTTTTGGTTTTTAACCACATGAACCCACCTCTCCGCTTCCTTTAGTATGTTAACCTTATTTCTCCACTCCATGACTGACGGACTCCGATCCTGCCTCCAATACTTCGGGATTAGTTTTTTTGCTGCGTTTAGTAAATGTGGGGTTATGCTTTCCCTATACTTTTTAACAGGACCGGGATTCCCGTGAAACAAATACTGTATAGGCCCGAACTTCAAGGAGTCCACTGTTAGTTTCTTAATCCATGGGGCCACTGATTCCCAAAATAACTTAATTATTGGACATGTCCACCAAAGATGAAGAAAGGTTCCCCTCTGTCCACAACACCTAGATGCTGAGGTGATTTGTGCTAGTTTTACTGGTGTCCTATACCATCTCGCTTATATGCCATTTCTTGCACCTTTGAGCTTATGGAAGTTGTGAATGTTAATGATATCATTCTATTAATTTGTTTATCTGTCCAGACTTGGCCCAGCTCCCTCTCCCATTCTTTTACAAAGTACGGGGGTGTCCTTTCTTGTTCCCTTAGACTCATTCTGTACATTCGAGATAGCATATGCCCAGATTCTGATATCTGCGCACACTGCCTCTCAAATGCCGTAAGTGAGTTCATAGGTCTTAATGGTTTTGTTTTCTTAAGAAAACTCTTCATTTGGTGGTGTTTCCATTCTGCCATTCGTGTCTCACCGAATCTCATGACCATTTCTGTCAGTGATAATAGGGTTCCATTAGGAGCAAACTTACCACATCTAGTATTCCCATCCTGACCCCATGCCCCAAGACTTCCCATCTCCTCCCCCGGAGGGAACCAAGGAAATCCCTCCAAATGAGCCAGAGGGGAGGTCTGGGGAGCATATCTGCCCTAACTGTTCATTCTATCCCATACTTCCAGTGAATTCAGGGTCATCGGTGATGTCCATTGTGACAACCCCCTCAATGACCCTTGAATCCATGGTGCTCCTGCCAGATTTCTCCCCGCCATTGACATTTCTGCCTGTACCCATGGTTTTCTCTTTAGGTCCTGACACCAGTCTACTATTCTTACTAGAGTCATGGCCTTGTAGTGGGATGTTATGTCCGGGAGTCCTAGGCCACCCTCACCTCTGCTTCTCCTTAAGATTCCGTAAGCCAATCTAGGCCTTTTATCATTCCACACAAAGGCCACAAACAGCCTACGTACTTGCCTGAAGAAAGTCGCTGGCAACCTGATTGGCACTGTGCGCAGCACATAAACCATAATGGGCAGTATACTCATTTTTATGGCACTGATTCTCCCGAACCAGGTCAGGTATTTACCCTTCCATTTCTTTAGCTCTTCTGTTATTTCTTTCAGTAATGAGCCATAGTTACATTCATACAATAGTTCATAGTCTGCGCTAATTTGTACCCCCAGGTACGTCAGTGACTCCTTATTCAATATAAATGGATACATCTCTTTCAGTGATCTCTCCATCTCCGCTGAGATATTACTGGGAAAGATGACTGATTTCTCAAAGTTGATCTTGAAACCAGACACCCTTCCAAATCTCTGTACCTCTGCCATCAGTGCGGCTGTAGATGCCTGAGGAGCGGAGAGGAAAAATAACAGGTCATCCGCATACGCTGCTACTTTGTGTTCCATATGTCCTATGTATGTCCCTACGATCTCCTCATTCTTTCTAATTCTGCGCAGGAATGGTTCCATTACTATCGCAAATATCAAAGGGGACAGCGGGCACCCTTGCCTAGTACCGTTTTGTATGTTGAAACATTTGGATACTGTCCCGTTGACCTTAATTCTTCCTCTTGGTTTCCCATATAGTGACATAATCCATCCTAACATTTTTTCCCCCCAGACCTATCCTACCCAATACTTCTCTCATAAAGCCCCAGTTCACTCTGTCGAAGGCCTTTTCGGCATCCATCGAGTGATTCCTGGGGCTCTATCCGGACTGTGTCGCATCCATTGCAATATATGGAGAGCGCGGATGGTATTGTCCCTAGCATCCCGTCCTTTTATAAACCCCGTCTGATCTGGATGTACCAAATCACCTACATGTTCCTGAATTCTCAAGGCCAAGATTACATATATGTTGTTCCTACGTCCTAAAGTTTCAACATGTTTCGCCGGAACGACTTCATCAGGAAAAGGACGGAGGCATTCAATTAATAGATGTTAAAAGCAGCAAACTGTGCACAACCTTAAGTGTATAAAGAAAAAACAAAAATTAATACATCACAATACAGAAAGGAAATTTTAACAGGGTATAACACTGCATATACATAGTTCATATCGTCCACCAAGAGAAAGAGTACCCCCCCCCCCCCCACACACACACACACCCCTCCCCACAAGAAAAAAAAAAAAAACCCAAATGGAGCCCAGCCCCCATACCTTAATGGTAGGTCCTGGAGTGAGCTCAGCTGGGAGGAACCAGGACAGCCCCGCTGCCTAAATCCAAAACCAGTCCATAAAATGTCAGACTTCCCGTAGGGAGGGATGTGGTTTTTAATTTGATCAAGCTATTAAAGGTGCAGCAGTATCTGCAATAAATTATGCATCAGAGTGAAAATGAATCATTTTAGGGGTGGAAAGAGCACCAGTTCATAAGCAAAATATACATGAACTGTACACACCACACTCCTATAACTCTGAGAGTATAATAGTATCTATACCAGGAGCTCATGCGGACAGGAAAGCCAAAAAGGGCATTGGTGTGTTCACTATGTATAAATCAATTGACGCCATCTACAAAATCTAAAAAGACATATAGAAACCTATCAGACACTGTACTGTAAGAAAATCTTCAAGCCTATTCCTATAGTTTCAGAATGCATAAATCAATAAACTTCTCACCTCATAGTAACTAACTCCTAAACTATTCCAATTTTTCCCAGACGCCAGTACTGGAAAGATACATAGAAATGGCAGGGGATCAGGAAGCCAGATTTCCAAATGGAAAAGATGTCTAAAATCGATCTCTACAACATAATTTTTTTTTTTCTTGTGGGGAGGGGTGTGTGTGTGTGGGGGGGGGGTACTCTTTCTCTTGGTGGACGATATGAACTATGTATGTGCAGTGTTATACCCTGTTAAAATTTCCTTTTTGTATTGTGATGTATTAATGTTTGTTTTTCCTTTATACACCTAAGGTTGTGCACAGTTTGCTGCTTTTAACGTTTATTCATTGAATGCCTCCGTCCTTTTTCTGATGAAGCTGTTTCGGCGAAACATGTTGAAACTTTAGGACGTAGGAACAACATATATGTGACTTCAGTTCTCTCATCTGGTCAGGGTTAGGTTAGGTGTGCATACCCAGGACCATGAGTGTAACTGTTGCCATATTTTTATCATTTTTTGTGTTTTTTGAATAAATGATTTATATTTTTATATTATTCGATTGTTCTGACTTGAACATGAAGTACCTTTTAAAAGTCCCATTCTCAATAAATTTCTCGTAGGTATAAATGGAGGTTGTGTGAGTGACCTGAGGAACAAGCTGAGATCCCAGGAAGGTATAAGGCATTTCTTTGGTGGTTTAATGTGAATTGCAGCCTGCAGAAAATGCCTGATTAGGGGATCTTCAGCACACCTATGCCCGGTGAGAGAAGATAGGGCAGAGACCTGCACCCTAATCGAGTTATATGCTAACCCCTTATCTAGAGCTGACTGCAGGAAATCCAGTATGTTTGGCCGAGAAGGAGATTCAGGAGAAAAGTGCTTTCGTTCAGTGAACTCTAATTTCGTCCAAACACGTTCATACGTGCGGTTGGTTGAGGTCTTTCTGGCCTTCATTAGAGTCTGTACCACCTGTGAGGAAAGTTCCTGAGCCCTTAAACGGGCTGACAACATCTGTATGATCAAAGGAAACCAAGGCCTCCTCAGCCATCGGGGAGCCACCAACACCGTGTTGTCAGAAACCGTGAACCAGACTGCGACAGAAGTACAGTAAAATCACACTTGTTTATTAATAGAAATAAAAAGGTAAATAGAGTAAGCGTAGTTAAAGCATAGCCAGAGTCCAGTAACCGGATCGGGTAGTCAGCCAAGCCAGAGTTCAGTACCCAGATCGGGTAATCAGCCAAGCCAGAGTTCAGTAACCAGATCGGGTAATCAGCCAGGCCAGAAGTCAGGGATCCAAGTAGAAGAACAGCAAGTAGGATAAGGAGCCAGAAGGGATGTTAGCAAAGCCAGTCTTTAAACAGAATGCAGGAGATGGTTTCTTGTGACCAAGGCGAAGGCAGGAATGAAGTGAGCTGGAGATCTTTAAGTAGGCGGGACTGACGAGCAGATCCACAACAGCTGGTTAACTGTGGAGAGAGATGAGAGCTGGCAATTAGCCGACAGCTGAGCTGCAAGCTCAGAGAAGGAAGGGCTGAGCCAGCCCTGACACGTGTGGACCTTCTCTGCCCTGATCTTCAACAGGACATCCAATAATAATGGGATTGGTGGAAAAATGTACACCATTGGCAAGGTCCAGCGGATCGAAAAGGCCCAGCGGATCAAATCGACCGTGGGCGTGCCCCACTTCCTGAAAACTGTCCGGAGGTACCTCGGTTGCAGTGACCACTCGCTGTGTTCGGGGAAATGTCTGCTCAGCTGATCTGCCAGTTGATTCTGCCTTCCTGGGAGATATGCTGCTGTCAGGTCCTGAAGATGCTCCTCTGCCAAGAAAAAGATGTCTACCGACAGGTGAAGGAGCGTTGGACTCCTTGTCTCCACTTGGTGGGCAAGGTAAGCTACTAGCATCTTGACCCGTGCTCCCCGAAGATATTCCTGAAAGGCCTGTAGAGCAAGAAAGGCTGCCTTGAGTTTCAAATAGTTTGATTGTTTGTATAGTGGGTTCCAATGGTCTCAGATTTCTTTTCCCTGACACTGGGCCACCCAACCCTGGAGGCTGGCGTGCGAGGTGACAATAGTCCAGTCCACTGGGTTGAGGGGTACCCCCGGGATAGGTTCTCTGGCACGGTCCACCAGCCTAGATCTCAAAGTACTCCCTCTGGGATGTATATCTTCTAGTTCTTGGATGACTCCTCCCATTGGCTCAAGAAAGTTACCTGGAATGCCCTCATGTGCCACCTGGCCCATGGGACTACTGGAATTGTGGCAGTAAACATCCCGATCAGGACCATACAGTCTTCGGCTGATAGAAAGGCAGACCTCATTGTGCTTAGGGTACACTGGCACAACTGATAAATCATCCTGTCTGGGAGATACACCCGTCCCTGAGAAGTAGAGAAAATTACCCCCAAATACTATAGAGTATTCATTTTTTACAGTGTTCAGGGTCCAGCGATCGGTAACCTTCGTTGCCCAGACCCTCCAATAGGAGCTTAGCCTCGCCCCCACTGGACAAGCCTGGGCGGCGCACCCTCAAAAGGACTTTTCATTTGTCTTGGCTGCTTGTGCTGCCTTAGACTTGATGCCCCGGAGAAAGGAACTTTGAGTCCCTCTCCATGGAGGTCTCTCCCATCCTAGCCTGTACCATTTTGCCTTCTGGAAGCGTTTGTAGGTTGACTGACTGGGTTGTCCAAGTGGTTTCTTTTGGCCAGGCTGAGGGAGAAGAGCCGACTTACCCCCCATGACTCTCTTAATTGCATCATCCAAGGTCTTTCCAACAGTAGATTGCCGTTGTATGGTATGTTGCACAAGGCCTGTTTGGAAGCTCTGTCTGTCGTCCAAAGGCGGAGCCACAGGGCCCTCCTTGCTGTAACAGCACTGGCCATAGATCTGGCTAACAGCTTTACTAAATCTACCGATGCCTCTGCAAGGAAATCCGCTAAAACGTTTGGCTCCTCCAATACTGTAACAATCTTTGAGGGGTCTAACCCTGCATTTAAAGCAGTCTCAACGTTGGCCAGCCATGTCTTCAAGGCGGTCAGGGCAATGGCTGGGCGAAGGGCCGACCCAGCCACGGAAAAAATCCTTTTAATATCTGCGTCCACCCGGCTATCCATTGGATCCCTGAAAGTAACCAAGCTCTCCAAAGGTAAGGACACATGCCGTGCCAAACGCTACAAGGCTGCATCCACATTTGGTGAGGTCTCCCAAAGGTTAGCTTGTGAAGAAGGCATGGGATACAGTTTTGAGAGTTTGTTTTGCACATTCAGTATTTTATCCAGTTTCTCCCATTCGTCCTCGATTAATTCCATAATCTCCAGAAATACTGGGAAGGTAGGTCCCTCCTTTTTCAGGTTAGGAAAGAACCTACGGATCTTTTGTGGCGGGAGTGACTCTGGCTTCCAATTCAGGGCTTCCTTAATTGCTTGCACAAAGGGGCCTACAAGATTATAATGAAAGGTCCCAGGCCCAGCATCCTCTGGATCCGAGGATAACTCTGATACGCAAGATGTCTCAGGCTGTGTAAGCCTATGGGAAGAGTGTCTCAGAATCGCCATGTCCTGGAGGCTCTCCTGTACCGCTTTGCAGATATAATCTTTTTTTTTTTTTTTTTTTTTTTTATAATTGACAATTTTTATTAAGTTTCAGCATATACTATACAGTGAATTAAAACATAAACAAAAGAGAATTAAGTAATAAAAGGGAAGTAGTAGTCACAAACAGCTCTGGGATGGGCATAGAGGTCTACGTGTGACAGAATTAACATACAATCCACAGACATAGGTCAACAAGAAACAGCACTATGTAACAGGGAGAGGCAGCGCTGAAGTAATTACAGTACAGGCTTCTCTAACAAACAGACCATCAGTAGGACGCATAACTTATATTTGCATGGCCCGCTATTCCAGAGAAAAAAAGAGAAAGGGATGAAGGGAAGAATAATAGAAAGAAGGAGAGAAAGAAGAAATAGGAGGGGGGTGAGAGAAGAGGGGGAGAGGAAAGAAAAAGTATAAGAGTCCCAATCTGAAGGGCGCATCCCCCCGGGCTCCGAGCGATCGTATTGTACAGAACGGAGCGGGGGGGCTCATGAGATCATGGGGGATCTATTCTTTGATGCCACGGTTCCCATATTGCTGTATGTCGGTCCACCCAGTCCACCAGCCTAGCCATCATGAACTCCATGACCTCCACATCCTTAGTTCTGGAATAAAGATCAGTTAGAGATGGAGGGTTCTGTTGTTTCCAGTAGAGGGCTACTAGGCACCTAGCTGCTGTTAATATTTGTGTGGCCAACTTTTTGGCTAGTGTGGACAATTTAGGGGGGGAGGCCCAGTAGAAAAAACTTGGGGGAGAGAGGGATATTTACCTCGAACAGCCGCTGGAGCAGCTCCCGAACCGAGTGCCAATAGGGCTGGAGGGATGGGCAACTCCAATAAATGTGAAGTAGCATGCCCTGGTCCCAATCTGAAGGGCGCATCCCCCCCCGGGCTCCGAGCGATCGTATTGTACAGAACGGAGCGGGGGGGCTCATGAGATCATGGGGGATCTATTCTTTGATGCCACGGTTCCCATGTTGCTGTATGTCGGTCCACCCAGTCCACCAGCCTAGCCATCATGGACTCCATGACCTCCACATCCTTAATTCTGGAATAAAGATCAGTTAGAGATGGAGGGTTCTGTTGTTTCCAGTAGAGGGCTACTAGGCACCTAGCTGCTGTTAATATTTGTGTGGCCAACTTTTTGGCTAGTGTGGACAATTTAGGGGGGGAGGCCCAGTAGAAAAAACTTGGGGGAGAGAGGGATATTTACCTCGAACAGCCGCTGGAGCAGCTCCCGAACCGAGTGCCAATAGGGCTGGAGGGATGGGCAACTCCAATAAATGTGAAGTAGCATGCCCTGGTCCTGGAGACACCTCCAGCAGCAATCCGAGGTCGATGGATATATAGCATGCAGGTGTGAGGGAGTTAGGTACCAATGAAAGAGTACCTTGTATGTGTTCTCTTTGTAAAGAGTACACATAGAACTCTTGGCCGCGCAAGACCATATGATGGCCCATTGCTCAAGGGTTAGCTCCTCTCCTAGGTGTTCCTCCCATCTTCACATATAGCTATGTTTCCCCCGAGAGACCATATCATAGGAGTCTAAAAGCTTATATATATCTGAAGTCAGTCCCTTCTGTGTAGGGCCTGATAAGATTAGGCATTCAAATGGGGATGGCTTAGAGAATTGGGGGGTTGGGGTGATGGTGAGTGCGTAGTGCCTGATTTGGAGGTAACCAAAAAAGGCACTGCGGGGGAGATCGTGTTTAGTTCTGAGTTTGTCAAAGGGCAACAAGATCCTAGAAACTGGGTTCACCAGATGTCCATATTGAAAAAGATTCCTCTGCAACCATGGGGAAATCATCTGGGAGGTTAAGCTGTCGGGTAGTTTAGGGTTGTAAAGGAAAGCTGTTACCAAGGAGGCCTCAGATTGCAGGGGTGTGTTACGATTTAGCTCTCTCCAAACCTTGCGTAGGAGATTCATGGTGTGTAGTAGGGCGGTGGGGGGGACATCGGCATTAGAATTCCACAATAAATTGTTCGGGTGGATGGGGGCTAGCCATATTTTGTCTATTTGAGTCCAGCGATTATAGGCTGGAAGGGTAACCCAGGAAGCTAAAGCCCTCAGTTGGGCCGCATAATAGTAACGCTGGAGGTGTGGGAAGGCTAAACCCCCATCCTTTCGGGAGGCACACATTATGTAGCGGGCTATTCGGTGCTGTTTATAATTCTACGTAAAATTTAGAAGGTCATTCTGGAGTTTCTTAAGCTGGGCAGAAGGGATGGGCACCGGGAGGGTCGTAAAGTGGTACAAGAGTTTAGGTAATATGTTCATCTTGACCGAGGCAATGCGTCCAAACCAAGACATTGGGTAATGTCTCCATTTGGTCAATAGGGATCGTATAGACGCAAACAGGGGTCTGAAGTTTGCTTCGTATAGAGATTCGTATCGACGAGTGAGGTATACCCCCAGATATTTGATGGCATGGGACTTCCACGTGTATGAAAAGTTTTCCGATAGGCGGTGCACTTCTGCGGGGGGAAGGTTGAGTGATAGGGCTTCTGATTTAGCTGGGTTAACCTTATATCCTGATAAGGACCTGTATTCCTCAAGGAGCTTATGAAGGTTGGGGGGGGGGTGATATGCGGACGTGTTAGGGTCAGAAGAACGTCATCCGCAAACAATGAGATTTTAAATTTGCGATCTCTAACCATTATGCATCTGATGTTGGGGTCCCGTCGGATCTGGACCTCCAGTGGTTCGACACAGGGCGAAAAGCAACGGGGAGAGCGGACATCCTTGTATAGTTCCATTTGCGATGGAAAAGGGAGTAGATGCCGCAAAGGGTGTTTTGATGGAGGCAAATGGAGTTGCATATAAGTGCCTAATCGCCCTGAGGAACGGCCCCCGGAAGCCCAGATGTTCAAGGGTAGAAAACATAAAAGGCCAGCTGAGCCTATCAAAGGCTTTCTCAGCATCAAAGCTGAGCAACAACGCAGCGTCTTTTTGCCTGTTAATAATATCAATTAAATTGATGACTCTTCTGGTGTTGTCCCCTGCTTGGCGCCCTGGAACAAAACTCACCTGATCCTTATGGATCAGGGAGGGGAGGATCACATTCACTCGAAGGGATAATAATTTTGTAAAAATTTTCAGGTCCGATTTTAATAAAGCTATGGGTCTGTAATTCCCGCACAGTGTGTGGTCTTTATCAGGTTTGGGTATGAGCATGAGGTGTGAGGACTGCATGTCTCGTGGGATTCCATCTTTGCCCATGAATCCATTAAATAAACGGACCATATGTGGAAGCGGGATGGGTAAGAAATTTTTGTAGTATTCATACGAAAGGCCATCAGGGTCTAGGGCCTTACTATTAGGGAGAAGCTTCAGAGTCTCCTCAGCAGTGATCTGAGCATTAAAGGAGTGTAGGGCCTCCGCTGGTAAAGTGGCCACCCCACTGGATGCGAGGTAGTTTCGTACGCGGTCAGTGTAAGTTGCTTGAGTCGGTAAGTGTGATATAGAGGGGTTATTGTAGAGGTTTGAGTAATAGTCTCTGAGTAATTGGGCAATACAGTCGGGGTGGGAATGAAGGGTCCCAGTCGGGTCCCGCAGGGCTTGGGGAGCCGAGATATGAGTATGTTCCCGGAGTTTGCATGCTAACAAGGTGTGGGCTTTGTTACCTTTATCATAATATAACTAAAGGAGCCTCTGAAGGGCTTTTTCGACCTTGCCTATGTCTATGCTTTTAAGGACTGCCCGTAGACGTATAATTTCCCTCAAGAGACGGATTGAGGACGAAGTCGTAAGTCTGGATTCTAAGTTCCGTAGTTGCTGTGCAGTCTGTTGTCTCAACAGCTTGGTATTTTTCTTCCAGGCTGTAGAGACCGATATGCATTGGCCACGTATGACCGTTTTATGTGCCTCCCAGAGGGTTCCCAAAGAGATTTCCGGAGTGTTATTCTCTACAAAATAAATTTTTAGGGTGTTTTCCAACTCCGACCTATGTGCGAGGTCCTTCAGGAGAAAGTCATTAAGTCGCCAGTGGCAGCATCTGACCTTGGAAGGATCAAATTTAAGTATCAAGAGGATCGGAGCATAATCCGACCATGATATAGACAGAATTCCCACGTCAGCGATCGCCCGCAGGGAAGGGGCATTAACGAAAAAGTAGTCTAGCCACGCGTGTGTGCGAAATTGATAGGAAAAATGGGAGTATTGATGTTCCGTTGGGTGCTCCACGCGCCATGCATCAAACAGAGCAAACTTGCGGGTGACCTGTCGGAATTGTTGGGATTGCCTGGAGAGGCGCGCGGGGGGGATTTTTTTGTTAAGGGGTGTTCTATCCAGAGTAGGAGGGTACAGGAGGTTAAAGTCCCCTCCCACAATTAAAAAGGAGTGTCTGGTTCTGAAGAGGCGGTTATACACCTTGGTCACAAAGGGCATCTGGTTCACATTTGGTGCGTTGATGTTGCAGAAAGTTATGTCAGATTGTTGCCATCTGCCACTAAGGATCAAAAACCGGCCATGGGGGTCAGGAAGTGGGCGTGAATGGAGATCCATTTTTTATCAGAATGGCCACCCCTGCTTCTTTTTGGTACTAGAGGCTAGGAATCCTGTAGGAAAGAACCGTGACGCAAATTCCAGGGTGTCCGTCTTATTAAAGGGCATTTCTTGTTTAAAGATAACCTCCGCTCCAGAGTCTCTGAAGCTCCTCAGTGCTAACTGCCGTCTAAAATTTGAGTTAAGTCCATTGACATTATGTGAGTAAACCTGGACCATGTCGTGATTGAGGTATGGGCAGGAGATAATGGGAAAGCGTGTGTAGGGGTGTTATATACAGGGGCGGACTGATAACACATGAGGCCCCTGGGCAATAGGAGATTATGGGGCCCCCAGGCAATCAGAGATTATGGGGCCACACAGTATACACACACACAGTATACAATCACACAGTATACACATACATGTACACACAGTATACACAGACAGATGTAAAAAAAACACAGATTTATACATACTGTCCCTGGTTTTACTGAGGCTGGCAACCGTGATGGGGCCCCTTAGTGGCCCAGGGCCCTCGGGCAGTGCCTGAGTGGCTCAACGGTCAGTCCGCCCCTGGTTATATACTTATCGAACCCAGTGATCTGGAGAGACCAGACTTGAGACCGGGGATGGCGACCCTCATATGTTGGTAAGCACAGGAGCCCAGGAGAGAAGAGCCAGAAAGGGGGGAAGGAGAGAAAAAACAAAGATATGTTAACAGAACAAACAAAATTCACAATTCGCATAACAAACCATGAAGGTCCAACATTAGGCCGAAAGTTGCGGATTACCCCCATCGTCCAACTGGGGCGAGGGAGGTAAGTGTAAATTAGGAAGGAACTTTTAAATCACTAAGCAATTGGGGGGGGGTAGTGTCAGATACCTAAGTCCAACTGGTACCTATAATCTGGGACCTGCTGAGAAAGGAAGCAGTTAATGATTAAACAAAATCTAGGGGACAATACTAGTCACTTCAAGGAGCAACTTGAACAAGTGGGCAGAAACACGTGCACTGTGAGTCACAGTCACAGGGTCGTCCGCCCCCAGGCCTGGCGTCAGGAGAGTCATCATCCTGACGAGACGGCGCAAGTGCCAGAGGACAGGGCTGCCAGGAGGGACGGAGGTTGCCTCCCGCAGAGGGGAGAAAAAAAAAAAAGGGGCAGTCGCAAATACAAACTCCAACTTTGGTGAACCGTGCGAAGACAAGATGTGCCTCCAGGACTGGGCCTGACATGTACCTTGGAGGTGAGCCTGACGTGCAGAGGGAGACCTCTCGTAAGGCTCTGGTTCCGGGATCACTGGAGTGGGAACAGTGACCCTCGGAGCACAGCGGAGTAGGAGAGCCTGCAGGGTCCACTTGACTGAAGATGAAGTCAGCTTGGCAGAGACAGGAACAGGCTTGATTGCTGCGGATGCAGAAACGCTGAGAATTAGCAGGCAGGTGAGCACAGATGCAGGACTGTAGGCAGGTGCGTACTGATGCAGGACTTGTAGGCAGATGCACACGGATGCAGGACTTGTAGACAGATGCACATGGATGCAGGACTTGTAGGCAGATGGACACGGATGCAGGACTTGTAGGCAGATGCACACAGATGCAGGACTGGTAGGCAAGCGCGCACTGGCGCAGGACAGCAGACAGAAGCAGGGTCAGACAAGCCAGGTCACAGCAGCGGATCAATCAGACAGAAGCAGCAGGCAGAGAATGGTCAAGTCCAGGCAGAATCGGCAATGGGGGATCAAACAAACAGGAACACAGAGCAGGTCAAAGGCAAGCCAAGGGGTCGGGACTGGAGACAGCAGCGAGGTCAGGAGAAGCCGGGTAACACTGGAGCAGATGTGGGTTCAGGATCAGGTATAGGATGAGCTGCAGATCAGACAGCAAGGATGCATTCTGAAGAGGCCCCTTTTAAGGATCACTGGGCGCCAAAGCTGTGTTAGTGTGCGCGCGTCGGCGCATTGGCGCGCGTCTATTCACTGCTGAATGCCTATGGACTGGAACACGTCCCAATGGACCCATGTGCCCGCGGCCAGTTGCAGAACCATGCGCAGTACGTCCATGACAGGGCCCGTCACCTGTAAGATGGGTCAAAGAAAAAAAGGGGTGAAAGGACCCATGACAGTTTTCAGGCTGGACATTGTTTAGGGCTCTTGCGGGGGGCATCAGGGGGACGTCCTCTCCTCTTCACAGGAACCCTTTGCCAGCCGGTTGATGGGGGAGGAGGAGGGGGGATGATATCCCAGCCTGGGAGGTCTGGAGTGGGAACGTTCAGAGTTTCACAGAAGAAACAATGTCCTCAGGCATTCGAAGTTTCGCTGTCTTCCCGGCACGTGTGGCCGTCAGGCTGAAGGGGAAGCCCCAGCGGTAAGCGATGGAGTTGTCCTGCAGAGAGTGAACAAGTGGTTGAAGTACCCTACGCTTCTGTAAAGTAATCCAAGATAGGACGGGAAAGAGCTGGATCGGGGCACCATCTACGAGGATAGGTTTGATCAGCCGTACTTTGGGCATGATGTCTTCTTTTAAAGCAAACGAGTGCACTCTACAGATTACGTCTCTAGGTTTGGATGCTTGATCCTTAGGCTTCAAGGCTCTGTGGGCTCTGTCTATTTCAATGTGCATGGAGGCCGGCACTCCCAGCAAGTTATTGAAGATTGTTTGGAGGACCGATCTCAGGTCTTCTGGGCCGGAAGACCCCGAACCCTAATATTGTTGCGGCGGTTGCGATTGTCCAAGTCCTCCAGGTGGCGTTGCATGTCAAGGAGCATATAACGATCGTCAGTCTGTTGGGATTGGACTCGGTGGACCATGAGCTTAGTGGCCTGCAGGTCCTCATCCAGGTCATCCACCTGAGTGGCCAACTAGTGGAAGTTTGCTTGCAGAGCTTTAATTTCACCCCGGCAGGCTTTTTTAACCTCAGCTATCAGCAGCTTAAAGTCAGCTTTGGTAGGTAATGAGTGTATTTGTTCCCGCCAAGAAATCAATTCGTCTGCTGTAAGGATGGAGGGTATCTTGGACAGAGGTTGATGATGGGCCGAGGCCTGCGAGGGGGAAGCCCAGAGATTAAACCACTCTCCTTGATTTCCCATCTGTAATGGTGGCGCTGGACTCTGAGGGGGACCAGGCGGGGGGGATGGAGAAGCTCTGCATGGGTCCCGGTTGAGCAAGTGGTGCTGGGTAGATAGGAGTGGGGCAGCCGGTCCAGGGCCTTTAGGGGGAGAAGGGACAGAGGAGGGACTTACCCGCGGGTCCGTATGAGAGGTTCCGGCGTCCAGGCCACAAGATGGAGGCTGCTGCTCCCCATGATGTAGTGGAGGAGAGCTGTGCAGAGCCAGCGGGGCTGAGATGAGTGCAGCGGGCCTGCTGCAGGTGGACATACCGCTGGAAGATGTGTCCGTGGAAGCCGCAGCAGCTGCCCATTTTGTTCCGGAGGAAGGAGAGAGGATGGCTGCATGGCGCGCTGCTGCGCCATGTTGTCCACCTCTTGCATGGCGGATTCCGAGCGCAGGGGGAAGTAAGTCTGGATCGGGGGACCCTGTGAGATTGAGCACCCCGAGTCTCCCCCTCGTTTCTGTGTCCTGCCGGCACGATTTCTGCCCATCAGTCAGGAGCCCTGTTAGAAGCCTCCTAAGATCAGGTCCGTAAGGAGTGGGGAGATCAGGCAGCCATTCAGCTTGGTGTCCTGCCACGCCCCCCGCAGATATAATCTTTAAACCTCCTTGCATCATCCTCTTTATCTGCTGTCACTTCTCCAAGGCAACCCTTGCAGATAAGCTTTCCAGGCAAGGCTGGGAGTTTGCAGGCCCAGCACAGACCCTGTGGAGGATGTTGCACTTGGGTCTGGGCAGGGGTAGATGTCTGAACACCCAGTTCATGCGGGTCAGGAGAGAGCGAGAGCCTCCGTACAGATGGACGGGATTCATGGCGCCGCAGTGACACAGAATGTTGGCAGGACTTATGCTTTGATGAGCGTCTGTGCTTTGGGCTTTGGCTCCTGCAAAACAGCCAAGACAGACAACCGTGAGCGAACGGTTAGCACTCTTTTCCCCATCGTCCCATGCCACCCCCTCATACCTTTCTTTAGATCTTCGTGCCTCTGACCTGTGCGGTGTGCTCATCTAAAAAAAACAAGAATCATTGCATGAGACAGGGAGCACAGAGGAAACTCTCTTCCCACCCCCTATTTTTCTCCTTAAATTTTTTTTGTGTCATGTCCCCTTTAAGCAGATTACAGTGAGGGAAGGCAGCAGGGTGTAACAGGTGGCTTGCTAAGTCCACAGGCAGGTCACTAATCACAGAAAGACTAAAAGAAAAAAAGAAAGATTACTTACACTACAGCCTCTCTGATAAGAAAAAGGAGGAAGAGAGAGAATGTCTTACCTGGAACTGACATGCAGAGAAAACAGGAAGCACGGCCACTCAGGCCATCTGACTCTCTGCCTTTTGTTTAATCAGTTGCCAGGTGATTGGAGGGGAACCACCCTCCAAGCAGGATAAGGAAGAGAGAGAGAGCCCGGCACGCTGCTAAGGAGACACAGTATGGGAGAAAAACAAGGAGTACAGCCACAGCGTCCCTGATAAGCACTGCATAGGTCAGTAAATAATGTGCTGTCTAAGCAACAATGCCCGCCACCCAGGCACAAGGCCACCCTGGCTTACGGGGGATTTACCACCCACACACAGGGTCTTCCAACCCAGGAGAGGCAGAGAACCTGGGGGGACATGTTGTAGGGGGGATACTTCTCACCGACATCCATCCAATCTGAAAACCTTTGGCAGATGGCCTGAAGCGACCAAAAATGAACACCTGGGATTAGGAGGGTGGGTCTTTTATTCTATCTATTGGAGGTGGTCCTTGGGGTTACCTATGGAGGATTAACCCATGGCGTGCTGACATGAGGTAGCCAGGAAAATATTATGAATCTATGTGTAATTTACAGCCTAATCCTTTCTATCAACTCTTAGTAGGTCCTCCCACTGGGCTGGTTCTTGGCCTTCTGTTTTGTCAGCATGTCTCTTAGAAGCTGTGAAAGGCCAAGTTGATGTTTTACTGTGTAAAAACAGATACACGACCAGAGCTGTTAGATTGATGTGTTTCCTGAGCAGTCTTGGTTCATACAACTGATAATGCAAACATTCGGGTCTGAATGTGCTGTGTGTGCTTTGGCATGCAGTCCATGCACAAAGAGGGTCAAGAGAAGGTGACATTCCACTCAGGGTGCTGAGGTCTCTTCCCACTGAATTATTGTAATGATTACATCCAAACACAGATTAAGGAGATATTAAAAACAGACTGGACAGAACTGGGATTTGTCTACCAGGAAAGCTGTCTGTGAATTATTCCACTGTATTAAACTGTGTACCCTAGTCTGGAAAACTTCCTTTCACTTCCTAGTTCTTCTTTCTTTCATCGGGGAGTTGAATGATATGTGCAGAATGGGACCTATGGTGTCCAATTTAAGATCAACCCCTTCATATCCCTATTATACACCATTCCTTCTTCAAACTCAACTCGTTCCTCATAGCCATGATGCCACCTTCCTGTTAAACCACTGCTCCGCACTGCTCGGCAATTTACTCCATTTGCTGAAGGTAATGTAGCACTGTATCCTAAAATAGGTATCTATAAAAGCCACTTTTGGCAAAAAACTCCATTATTTGCATTTGTTGAAAAAAAAAACAATTGAAAAAGGAAATGTTGTAAAGGTCTATGAAACTTTTAAAAACGGATTTATTTAAACCATTAGGCTCCTCAACTTTTCTTTACCCAACTTGTCTGACGATGAGACAAGATGGTCTGCTTCCTTAGCAAATACACATAAGTCTGCTGCATATTTTAAGTAACTGGCCTTTGGCATACACCTGTATACATGCTGGCAGGCTGGAGTTGCCATATTGTTGGGTTACAACAATCTAACTTACTGTGCTCACAAGCAGTTTACTTTGCTTTTGGAAACAGGTCATCTTAAACATTTTTTGTGTTTTTTTTTTTAATAATTATTATATATTTTTTTTTCCACTCAACTTTAATGCTGTCATATAGGGGGCCTGTAGGAAGGTACCTATGGGGAGAATGTGCTAGCCTAGCTACTGGTCTACCCAGGATGGGAAAAGGGTTAACTTCCAGGACCTCAGTTCCCAGGCTTTTGGTCATGGGCCGGCCTTCCGCCCTATGTGATATGTAAGATCTGGTTCAAGAGGGAGCTTGGGAGCAAGAGATCATAGAGGGAGAGTTGAAGAGAGAAAATACCAAGTATATGGAGCAGAGGAGTTTGAGAACCAGCATGAAACCGCATGAGATACTCAGGTTCCAGTGGACACTACCAGTTGTTGCAGATTGCCAGTCATGGAATAACACCTGTAAAAGTATGCCTGGGCAGCCACCTCCGTTAGTTTGGAGTCTGGACTATGTTGTGCCTGTTATTTGTTCTGCCATGAAGAGTTATGCCCCGTACACACGGTTGGATTTTCCGATGGACAATGTCCGATCGGAGCGTATTGTCGGAAATTCCGACTGACACACAAAGTTGGAGAGCAGGAGATAAAATTTTCCGACAACAAAATCCGATCGCGTCAATTCCGACCGTGTGTGGCCTGTTCCGACGCACAAAGTGCCACGCATGCTCAGAAGAAATTCCGACACGGGACAGCTCGTTCTGGTAAACTTAGCGTTCACAATGGATACAGCACTTTCGTCACGCTGCAATGTTCAAAATGGTTTAATACAGCGCACTCTCTTCTTCTTTATAATGTGACAAGAATTAAGTAGTTTTGCTGCTCATATTCACACACACTTCTCACAAACTTCTTTCGTTACTATTTATCGGGATTCCCTCAATATATTTTGATTTCTCACATCTGACAACATATTTTTTTTTGTCTTTAATGTAGATTCTTTTTTTGTGTTTCTCTTTTTTAATTTTTTTTTTGGTGATTTTGATTTGTACTCCCGAAAATGTTTGTGTGTTTTTTGTGACAAGTTCCCACAACACCATTGATATGTTGTTCTATTTAATCTGTAGGAGATTGTTTGGTGTTGTTGTCCCTTGTTAATTTCACATTTTATGTTTTTAGAAATGTACCTGAATCGTCACCAACAAACTGTCCTTTTTGGATGAAAACACACACAGGAGAGTAGAATTTACCGAAAAAAATTTATTAAGGGGTCACAACTATAAAAAAACAAAGGGGGAGGCAACGCCGCAGAAATTGCAGAAATTGGCGAAGCCTTGGACCCCCAGGGCAGACATCAATTATTTAAAAGCAAAATTGGTGGCCTGAGGAGTCCATATCTAAGGGAGGGCAGTCTGGTCCAGAAGTCCCAGAGATCCGGAAAGCAGCAGATGACATCTGTGTCCCCAGGCTGTGGTCATACGAGAGACTGCAGCTTTTGTCAGACCAGACTGAACCCAGGGCAATCACTCTTTGGTCTTCCTTCCACGCTTCCTTACAGGCTTTGGCTGTGGTGGTGGAGTTGTGGCAGCAGGAGGAGGAGGAGGATCGTCGATCTCAATGACATCCGTCTTGGGTGTCAGTTCCCCACTCTCCCCCTTACGAAGGACTTTATAAATCAGGTCCTCAGAGATCTTGCGTTGGCCCTCCTGCATGCCCTGCAATTTGGTGGCAGCCGTCTGAGGGACGCCGAAGCCTCCTGGATCAGCCTGTATGCTGAATCCTGCACAGGACTGGGAGTCATCTTCCTGGCTCGTTTATGTGGCAGGCGGAGGGGAGGAACCTGAGACTCAGTCAGGCTGCGACTTGTCCCAGGCTTCTCTTGGCTGACACTTAGCCCCGCCTCCTCCTGGCTGCCACTAATCCCCGCCTCCTCCTGGCTGACACTAATCCCCGCCTCCTCCTGGCTGACACTAATCCCCGCCTCCTCCTGGCTGACACTAATCCCCTCCTCCTCCTGGCTGACACATTCCACAGCCTCCTCCTGGCTGAGGTCTTCCTGTGTATGAAAAAGGGACATAGTTTTAGTATTTTTTACATCAATCACACACAATTTTCACCTCCTGACTGCTGCAAATTGAATGTTAACAAATATAACAGACTATCCTTCTGAGCCCAGCATTTTGCATTCTTGTCCCAATTTTGGGTGCCCACTACTGTCTATTGATATGTAAAACCCTTTTTGTAATCAGCAATTAGTGATCAATACTAACATCTAGTAAACATCATTTATTTATTGCCCAGAAATCTGTAGAAGAATGCTATACCTGACTCCAGCTGGGCTCCTCCACTTCTTCCTGGCTGGAAGGCCCAGGTTGGACATCAGAAGCCTTAGCTGGGATGGAAGGAAGCGGGGAAGGAAGAGTGGAGAGGGATTCCCTGACTTCAGTGTGGTCTGACAGAAATCGCAGTCTCTCGTAGTACCACAGCCTGGGGACATAAATGTCATCTGCTGCAGCTCCGGACCTCTGGGAATCTGTGACCTTCTTGCGCTCCCTAAGATATGTGCTCCTCAGGCCACCAATTTTAGCTTTTAAATAGGGGGTGGTTGCTGTGGGGACCACCGGCTTCACCAACTCCAGCAGTTTCTCCAGCGCTGCCTGCCTCTTCTGTTTGTGATTATAGTGGGGGTGTCTCCATTGCCACAGACAGGGCAGCTCCCTGTACTTGTCAATGAACAGGGGCAGGAAATTGTGGTCATTGAACCAATCCATTTTCTCTGCAAGACACAACACAAGACAAACCCTAATGTCAGGCCAAACTCCCCTAATCTTGTTACAATATAGGCTTCCATTTCGAAGCAGTGTAGGCCCAAGTTTAGATCCTACCTTCGTTAGCACGATCGGCGTCTCCGATGCTCCTTCCTCCGCTCACAGATTGTACGTAAGACGCGCGCGTTACGATTTTTACACACTGCGCATGCGTATAACTCCACCCGCCCCTGAAGTTCTTTCTAGTCTATTCCCCGCCCCTTTTCGTTCGGCGCAGTGGGGGAAGAGCACATGGCGGATAGACAGCAGGATTGTGCTAATTACAGCAACGAGGAGGAGGAGGAGGAGGATAGGCCGGAGCCTGAAACGTCCCGATCCAGAAGGAGATTAAAGGACTCAAATATGTCCTTTGGGGAGATGTTGGAGATGGTGGACATCCTGAAGAAGGCCGACTATGATGGAAAGTATGGGCCTTACCCCAACCACAATGTCCGAAAGGCCAAGATCATGGCGAAAGTGGTCAGGAGTCTGCACTGGAAATTCGGGGTACGACGATCGAAAGATCAGCTCAGGAAGCGGTGGTCGGACCTGAAATTACGAGAACATGAGCAGTACAGAAAGATCCGGAGAGTGCTGCAAAAAAGTAAGTATTTGTGCTGTGTTCCTATTTTTTTTTGTGTTTATTACGTTCGTGCTGCTCCATATGCTTTTAGGAACTGTTGTACAGTTTAAAATGGCAACTTTCATGTTCATGGGCACATTATTCGTTCGGATCACACATTTTTATTTCGGACGATAAATCACCATTGTTTAGGCCATATGCATTTGGCCACCATTTTGACGCCCTATACTTGTCTTCAAAGAATTGGGTTGTGTAGATGGGTTTGTTACTAGAATGAAATGCAAACTAGATTGTGTGTAAGGAGAGGACACTCAGCAGCTGTTTTCACATCTGGACACTGGAGCACTAGTGTGGGACCCCAGAACACCATTTTTATTAGGGGGGGCCACACAGGTGCTCCAGTGTATACTATAGGGGGGTTACATTTGTGAAGCTTGTACTAAACAGGTAAAGTATTGCAGGTTGACAAAGGACACTAAAAAAGCTACATCTTGGAACTCTGCTAAAATAGATCATTGTACCTCACTTCCAAGCAATGTTTCATCTTTCTAGTTCTGCCATCAAATATCTGTGTGCTAATTATACCATTTTTGTTTTACATAGGGGAGAAAAGACTCGGAGGACACCCCTCATCCGAGGAGACCAGAGCCCCCCCCCCCCCCCCCCCCTCTGGAAGAAGGGGAAATATCCCCAACACAAGATGAGCAGGAGGAAGAAGACATGGTGGAACTAGTCACCACAACAGGTGAGTGTCTGCAACAACAGGCTCAGATAAGAGATGGATGGCGGCATTTTTTTGAAACCTAATTTATTTTGGGTTTCCTCTCTTTTTAGGTGATCGGGAGGTTGTGGATGAAGATCCTTTCACATCCGAAAGTGCCCAGATCCTGATCGGGGAGATCATGGGGTGTAATTTACAATTGGAAAACATCAAGCAAAACATCAATGATGTTATTCCAAAATATAAAAACATCATTGATGTTTTGGGGCGAGTTTAAAACCCCTCCAAATCACTTTCTTCTTTTGTGTGCTACAATGTGCGAAATGTTTTTGTGATTTTTCCTGAAGCCAAATTTGGAGGATGCACACAGTGTGCCAACATGTGCTATCTGCCATCACGGGAGATCAATGGACGCATTTTGGGGGTGCAACACCTTCCTCAATTATAAAGTATTAGTGAGGAAGGGCTTTCTCCCCCAAAACACATCCCTTGATCCCCCGTGATGGCAGATAGCACATGTTGACATTGTGAAATTGGTGTGCATCTTCCAAATTTGGCTTTTCCAGGGGTGATTTCCCCCATCTGAACGCAATATCAAACACAGTTCCTAAATACTCATGTCTGATATTGCCTTCCAGTTCTACCAAATGTGAACTTTGTAAGATCAAGATTTGTGTCTTTCTTGTGGGTTTTACAAAGGCCTGTTTTCTATAAAATGCACATTTTGATTTTGGATAATGACACCACAAAAATTGTTATACAACAAACATGTCGGTTTGTCAAAAAAACCTTTGGTAAATGCACATGTGATTGTGCAGGTATTAAAAAGATTGTTCATCAAGAATGTGTGGATTATTGTCTCAACACTACAACACTTTTGGGGTGATGTAATTGTTGTTTTATGAGAAAATGGGGGTCATTTCCTAAGGGCAAATCCTCTTTGCACTACAAGTGCAGTTTCAGTGCAGTTGCAAGTACACTTGTAGTGAAAAGTGTCTTTGCATTTAGTAAATAACAGCCAACAGTGCTTAGTATAAGGTTACACAATCACGACATTTTCTGCACTCCACACATTTCTGTCAGGGTCAGCTCAAACAAACACAAGCAGTAAATGTCCACAAAGAAGAGCCTGGGGGGAGATGCCTGTCGAGAACTTGAGGTCCTGCAGGCTTCTCCCTGTGGCCAAATACCGCAAGGTAGCGACCAACCTCTGCTCCGGAGTGATGGCTTGCCTCATGCAGGTATCCTTCCTGCTGATATAGGGGGTCAGGGAAGCCAACAAACGGTGAAACACGGGGTCCGTCATCCTGAGAAAGTTCCTGAAATCATCAGGATTATTCTCACGGATCTCACGGAGCAAAGGCATATGAGAGAACTGGTCACGCTGAAGCAACCAATTCTTGGTCCATGAACTCCTCCCCACCCTGTTCATGGACTGGACTTGTGTCAAGGTCAGGACCCAATACCAAGCCCCCGCACAGCACGAACTCTACGAGGAGTACGCATACGAAGCATGGCTAGAAAACGGTCGGCTGCTCAGAACGAAGTAACAGAACGCACTGAAGAACAGCAAGGCCTGTGAAGAGCGACCTGAAAAACAGCAACGAGCAGGCAAGATCACACAGAAAACTCCGATACGAACTGACTGCACGCACTGAAGAGCAGATACAAACCCACAAGCACAAACTGAACGGCAGAAAACGATCTGAAAGCCACGAGTCTGAAAAAGCGCGAATCGTCTCTCACCAAACTTTTACTAACACGAGATTAGCAAAAGGAGCCCAAAGGGTGCCCCGCTTGGTTCTGAACCGGCCTTTTCTAGTCTCGTCGTACATGGTGTACGTGACCACGTGGTTGTCGATCGGAAATTCCGACAACTTTGTGCGACCGTGTGTGGGCAAAACAAGTTTGAGCCAACATCCGTCGGAAAAAATCCTAGTATTTTGTTGTCAGAATGTCCGAACAAAGTCCGACCGTGTGTACGCCCTATTACAGTAAAGTTGTCAAACTGTTTCAAGCCTGGCCTGAAGTCCTTTAAAGGGGTGCATGATGGTTTCTGGCGTATGAAAGAACAGGGTCAGTAAAGCACATGTGGGGTAAGAAGCTTGGCCACTACAAAGAGTTAACTCTGGAAGACAAGTTGGAGGAGGAATGCAGTTGCTATGAGTAACAAGTAACTAGTGCAAAGTACAAATCAGATGGTCAGGAAGTATGGTACCTGGTGAAGGTGACAGGTCATCCAGCAGAGAGGGGTTTGGTGATCTGATTTCCTCCCTAACAGTCAGTTCCCCCAAGGAGACCACATGGACCTAGCGGTATGGTATGGGAGAGAGAAGGAGTTAAGTAAGAGCATGCATGAGGTCTGTGCTAGTGTTCTGCAGGACCCCACTTTGTCACTAGGAGTAATGAGGCAGAGGTACGCTGGGCTGGTGGAGTGGGCATAGGCTCAACGGTGTCCCTCCTAAACGCAAACAATTGACAGCAAGATGTATAGAGCCATGAGACAAGACACTTCGCAGAGGAACTTTGTATATTCTACTACTGCACACAGTGTGTGGCTAATCGCTGGGGTACCACCATAATATTTGACTTTTGCAAGAACGTGGACCTGCTGGGTCCCAGGCATTGGTGAATTGTAATGACAGGTTCTCTTTAATGAGACGTCTATTAGACCCCTGATGTTTCGCCTGCCCTCCACTGAAACTAATAGAGCACAGACAAGGGAAAGTAACAACTGAGCCCAGCAGTGGCGTAATACACTTTCTTCTGTGTTCATTCTTTGGAGAGTAGATCAGCGAACTGATGTTCATGCTGTTCCTGGATTTATGTGTGGGGCAGTGCAGCCCAGGATATATGGCAATGTCAGTGGGGTGGCGGAGAAATGCTCTTGGTGGGCGGTGGAAGAGATCGGGTGACTTTACAGACACCTGAACCACTTCCACCAGAAAGGCCATAAATACTATCATGGCTGCTGTAGCAGCTGGAAGTGTGTTTAAAATCCCCTTTTACCAACCATTGTATATAAACGGTGCTGGCAGACAAGTGGTGGAAGCATACCTCCCAACTTTTTAACTTCCGAATGAAGGACACATGAGGTAAGGGACAACCTGAGGCGCGTAGCATGCCACAGTAAAATGTGGGTGTGGCCAAACTCTTACCAGTGGGAGGGGCATAAGTGCCGTTGTTAAACAAAAGCCAGGCTTCCTTCTATAAAATATGCTTTGATTGCTTTGTCTGAGCCTAAGAAAGGGGTGAGAGGGAGGTGAGAAAGAGAGATGGGTTAGAGACGAGAGAGGGAGTGAGAAAGAGGGGTGAGAGAGAGAGGTGAGAGTGGGGTGAGAGAGGGGGGAGAGAAATAGAGAGATAAGGGGGTGAGAGTGAGAGGGGGTGTGAGTGAGAGGTGGGGCAAGAAAGAGAGAGAGGAGGTAAGAAAGAGAGGGGGTGAGAAAGAGAGTTGGAATGAGAAAGAGGTAGAAAGGTGGGGTGAGAAAGAGGTAGAAAGGTGGGGTGAGAAAGAGAGAGGGGGGGGTTAGAGAGAGGGAGGGGGGTTAGAAAGAGAGAGGGGGGGTTAGAAAGAAAGAGGGCGATGAGAAAGAGAGAGAGAAAGGGGTGAGCGAGAGAGAGTGAGATCAGAAAGAGAGAAAGGGGGAGAGAGAGTGAGATGAGAAAGAGAGCGAGCGGGTGAGAGAGAGTGAGATGAGAAAGAGCGAGGGGTGAGAAAGAGAGAGAAATGAGAAAGAGAGAGAGGAGTGAGAGAGAAAGAGAGAGAGAGAGAGAGAGAGAGAGAGAGGGGAGAGAGAAAGAGAGAGAGAAAGAGGAGGTGAGAATCAGAGAGATGGGGTAGAGCAAGAGAGGGAGATGAGAGAGGGGTGAGAGAGGTGACAGAGGGGGTGACAGTGGGGGGTGAGGGAGAAGGGGGTGGGAGTGAGAGGGGGGTGTGAGTGAGAGGTGGACAAGAAAGAGAGGGGTGAGAAAGAGAGTTGGGATGAGAAAGAGGTAGAAAGGTGGGGTGAGAGAGAGAGAGGGGAGGGGGTAGGAGAGAGAGAGTGGGGGTGAGAGAAAAAGAGAGAGAGGGAGGGTGAGAGAGGAGGGGGCGAGAGAGAGAGAGAGAGAGAGAGAGAGGAGGGGGCAAGAGAGAGGGAGAGAGAGAGGAGGGGCGAGAGAGAGGAGGGTGCAAGGGAGAGAGAGAGTGTAGGGGGCGAGGGAAAGAGAGAGAGGAGGGGGCGAGAGAAAGAGAGAGAGGAGGGGGTTGAGAAAGAAAGAGAGGAGGGGGTGAGAAAGAGAGAGAGGAGGTGGTGAAATTGAGCGGTCCCTGACTGCTTGTATGGTTCTCCCGCCCCTCCTCGTTCTCCAGCCCTGGTCAGCCTATCCTCTGGTCCTGGGAGGTCTTCGGAGTTCTTCTCCCTCTAGGAATATTGGTCCTTGCCGCCCCTCCTTGCAGCCTCCTGGAGCCGGGTGCTGTCATCCTGGCTGCATTTGGAGGCCTTCAGTGTCCCGCTCACCGTACCTGCTACTGGACTCTCCAAGACGAGGCCCCTACTGGTCCAGGGCCCTCGGGTAGTGCCCAATTGGTCAGCCCACTCCTGGGCCAGGAAAGTCAATAGAGCCAAGTGCCAGGACTTGTTCTGGCACTGGGTTCCAACCCGGGATTCGCCAGGACGCCGAGACTTACATCAAATCCCGGGACGGTTCCGGCAAATCTGGGGCATTTGGGAGGTATGTGGAAGAGTAACTTTACTATAGAAGATGTGCCCAAAAAAGCAGACAGGAGGCAAAAAATTAGTGACCAGTGTTGCCTGTGGTCTCTCTTCAGCTATTAATTTTACTTTACTGATCTACTATACATTGCTCTGCACTTTACCTCTGTATGGAGGTGGCCTGTGGCCATCATGGTAAAGGCAAAGTTTTCCTTCCTCATTTCCGAGCCTCCAAGAAAAGCGGTGAGCAGCTCAGTAGTGACATCACTAAATCTCACTCGGAATATCCTGAGACTAGCAGCCAAAGGCAGCAATGCCTTAACTCCCTTACTACAGACATACAGCTGTGAGGATGAAGGCACATGAGTGCCTAGGCACAGTCACATACCAGGAACTGCTAGGTTTCAGGAGGTATTCAAGACCAAAGGTACATTTTTGATGGTATCGATTACGCACAAAGCTTTATTGTCTCCAAACATTTATTATATTACAGCCTGCAAATACTTAGATGCGGGGCTGTCCTGGGTTTCGGTTTTAGGCTCTCTTTTATTTTCACTTGGGGATCCTGCCAGTAAGTCTGTTGCTTTTCAACAGCGCAAGCTGTCCTGCTGATGTAGCAGTTAAAAGGTTGAGACAAACCATTTAACACTGGCAGAGGTACTTAATTATCAGCAGTTTTTTTTTTTTTATTTGGGTAAAACATGTATCCCTGAAGGAACACAAGTCTTGCTGTAACTGTTTAAAAAGTGTTGGCTATAGTTTTAGTTTCAATTTGTTAGTGTATTTAAATCTGCTAGTTACAGTTAATACTCCCTCACCCCCCTCCCTGCAAATCTTCACTGTTTGAGTTCATGTCCACTTTACCTAACCTTTGACAGGGACTGATATTCTGTTAAAGCAACTATGATCATTGTAGAAGGTAAATAAAACATAAGCCATGGCTAGACAACCGACAAATTTACTTTAATGCCAGGTCCCCCAGGTACCATCACCATATAAACACCTTTTATTGACTTAAAGTAGAATTAAGGGCAAAACTTTTTTTTATTCATTTTGGATAGAATATGGGAGGGTTATAACACCTGTCAATTTTTTTTTTTTGCATTTGTGTTCTATTGGGCAGATACTGTATCCCTTCACTTCCTGCTTCATAGCCCAAGAGGAAGTGAGAGAAAACCTCCCCAATGTGACAGAATCCCAGGTTGTCAATAGGGTAACCAGAGTGAGTTTCCACATTGGAAGATTTCCCCTCTATTACTGTTCTGGGGACAAACCAACATTTGGGATGTTCTTTCTCTTTCAGTGATAAGGGTACACAAGACAAATAGAGAGTGAATTTCCTTAATGGGGTCACAGACCGCAATAAAAACCTGACCGCTGTTCTAACCCCTCTCCATTTTGTCCAAAACTACAAAAAAATTGTCTTTAAAATAGAAGTAAACTCCCATCTTTGACTTTTACCTATAGGTAAGCCTATAATAAGGCTTAACCTATAGATACTGTAAATATCTCCTAAACGTGCACCGTCTTGTGCCATAAAAAGGTGCTCCCACGCGCATGCTCAGGAGTGACGTCATTGCGGGTCCAGCCAGCCACACAGCCGGAGTCCGCGAACCCGGAAGGAAGACAGGGTGAAGATGGGAGTGCCTGCAGCGGTGAAAGCGTGGCGCAGGAAGGCTTAGTTTTCAGGTAAGTTTAACATAATGTGCTAGTATGCGATGCATACCTTTCAGGGTACAAAAAAAAATACTTAGCAGTTTACTACCCCTTTAAATCCCCCACCTTTACCCCAACTCACTCTTTAGCCACTGTGAGTGAATAAAATGACCCCATACGTATATATAGGTTTGGGAGGAATATGACTCACTCTTCGCCCTTCTACCAAATGGCATTGCTGGTGCTTGATGATTAGCCACTCAGGCACCAGTGCCCTCACATGGGAGTGGAGAGCATTTTCCTTAGCACTGTGTAAGCTCAGACTAGAGTAACTTCAAACTTCCACTTGCCTTATTGTCCTTGCTCCCAACAGCTGAATATTTGCACACATGCACTTGGGGTTTGCATTAAAGTGAACCTGTTGCTGTATCCAGCATGTGAAAAGGAACGGTTCATTTTAAGGTACTGCAGCCTGTAAGTGGACTAAACCCTTGTAAAGATCTCTCATTGCATTGTAGCCATCAATGACAGAAGCCTGAATTTGTTTTAGCCCATGAAACGGCTACAGCCATTGTATTGTTGAATAGTACATTTTAACAAGCTTGCCAAGCCAAAACTTCCACTTTGCCATTATTCTTATAATTTTTGGAGACTCTGTCAGTGTAATCGCGCACCAGATTTCCTATGGTTGTCCACCTGTCACAGGCAATTTAAGATACCTTCACTCTCTCTGTCCTATATTTATTTTATCCCAAGAATAAAGAGCAGGAGGAGAACATCTTGGCTTGGGAGTGTAATGACCTAAAATAATAAAGCAGAGCTAAAACCTCCACTAGAGAGTTCCAAGACATCTAAGAAGACAGTGAGGTTTTTTTTTAACCCATAGCATCTGTCCATAAATTGAATGTGTGTGTTTGGTTGGGCTTCTCTTTTTCGCACAAACACCAAATGAAAAACTGAAACATTTCTGTTACACCCCATTAGGCTTTTTGATCCTGTGATATTTTTTTCTTAATGAGCAGGAAGCAGAACATTGTCACAGCTGAAATTATTGCGTGATGATTTCTTTATATTTTAGGCATTTGGCCTGTCCAGGGCAAGGAATGTCCCTGTGTCATTGGGAAAAAATCATATTTAGGCTCAGTGCCATAAACATGTTTTACAATCTTTTTCCAAGATTCTCTAAGAGAGAGGTGTCAGACTATTTCACCAAAGTATTTATGAATTGTATTTTAACCATCAGAAATATCTTTCTAAGAAATATTGTAGCCTATCTGCCGGACATACTGTAATTCAAATACATTTTTTACCTCCAAGACATAAATTCATACAATTGTTTCACATTAAAGGTTCATTCCAACCAAAATTCATATTTTAGTTAGATAAATAGATGCCAATAAACTCAATTACTGACAGCTATAAATATCTAATTTGCGACCAGCCGTCGTCATTATACTGCGGCAGGTTGGCTCGTTCCCGCAAATTGCCATAGGTGTGTGCCGGCACCTTTAAGGGCGATAGCAGGCGCACGCTGCACAGCGGGGGACCCAATGCGTGTGGCCGGGGGCCACGTTGTCCACCGGCCACACGCGATCATGGGCACGAGAGCCAGAACGGGGATGTGTGTGTATGTAAACACACACATCCCCGTTCTGACAGGAGAGGAGAGACAGATCTGCTGTTCCTACTAATCAGGAACATCTGTCTCCTCTTCTAGTCAGTCCCATCCCCCCACAGTTAGAAACACACATGAGGGAACGCATTTAACCCCTTGATCGCCCCCTAGTGTTAACCAGTGTTAATTTTGGCAGCAAATTTCGATTTCGTTTTAGTCTTAGTCTTAGGACTAAAATGGCATTTTAGTTTTAGTCCCATTTTAGTCTTCTGCAATTGTTTTAGTTTTAGTCGTATTTAGTCGACTAAATCTCCAGTAAATTTTAGTCAACTAATTCAAAGGTATTTAGAAAGAGGCATGGTGAGTTTTTTGAAGTTGTATTTTTTCCCCACAATTCTTTGCAAAATCGAGATTTTTTTTTTCTTTTAATTTTTTTTACAAAATTGTTATTTTAGCAGGTTATTTCTCACACACAGCATATGCATACCACAAATTACACCCCAAAATACATTCTACTACTCCTCCTGAGTATGGCGATACCACATGTGTGAGACTTTTACACACCGTGACCACATACAAAGGCTCAACATGCAGGGAGCACCTTCAGGCATTCTAGGAGCATAAATTTCACATCTAATTTCTTGACTACTTCTTGCACTTTTGAAGGCCCTGGAGCACCAGGACAATAAAAACGCCCAAAAAATGACCCCATTATGGAAAGAGAACACCCCAACGTATAATCTATGAGGCATATCGAGTCTTTTGAGCATGTAATTTTTTTCTACAAGTTTTTGGAAAATGTGGAAAGAAAATGAAAACGCTTTTTTTTTTTTTACACAAAGTTGTTCATTTATACAATATTTCTAACACATAGCATGTACATGGCAAAAATTACACCCCAAAACATTGTCTGCTACTCCTGAATATAGCGATACCACATGTAATACTTTTACACAGCCTGGCCACATACAGAGGCCCAATATGCAGGGAGCACCATCAGGCATCCTAGGGGCATAAATGTCAAATCTAATTTGACTACCTATTACACTTTGAGACACTGTAGTGGCATGGATGTGCCGTTGATGGGGATGGCTAAGCATGGTTGAGCCATGAATGTGGATGGCTGGGTATGGCTGAGTATGGCTGGGTGGGTATGGATGGGATGGCTGGGTATGGCTGAGGATGCCTGGGTGGGTATGGTTGGGTATGGGTGGGATGGCTGGGTCGGGTATGGCTTAGTGTGGATGGGATGGCTGAGTATGGCTGAGGATGGATGGATGAGTATTGCTGAGCATGTATGGATAGATGAGTATTGCTGAGTATGGATGGATGGATGAGTATTGCTGAGCATGGATGGATGGATGAGTATTGCTGAGCATGGATGGATGAGTATTGCTGAGCATGGATGGATGAATGAGTATTGCTGAGGATGGATGGATGAGTATTGCAGAGTATGGATGGATGGATGAGTATTGCTGAGTATGGATGGATGGATGAGTATTGCTGAGTATGGATGGATGGATGAGTATTGCTGAGTATGGATGGATGGATGAGTATTGCTGAGCATGGATGGTTGAGTATTGCTGAGTATTGACGGCTGAGCATGGATGGATGGATGAGTATTGCTGAGTATGGATGGATAAGTATTGCTGAGTATGGATGAGTATGGATGGCTGAGCATGGATGGATGGATGAGTATTGCTGAACATGGATGAGTATGTATGGCTGAGCATAGATGGATGGATAAGTATTGCTGAGTATGGATGGATGAGTATTGCTGAGGATGGATGGATGGATGAGTATTACTGAGGATGGATGAGTATTATTGAGGATGGCTGAGCATGGATGGATGGATGGCTGGATGAGTGCAGGAATGGGCACAGATCAACGCTATGGGCACTACAGATCCTGCCCCCAGCGCTGCTGCACCTGATCTCTCCCCTCGCACTGTACCGATTGGTATAGAGAGGGGAGAGAGGAACCTGACATGACGCCGGTTTGTTTACAATTGATTGCTCCGTCATTTGACAGAACGATCACGTGGTAAACAGCCGCTGTCAGCGGCCATGTACCGTGATCCACCGGGGTCATGGATATTCCCGGGTGCCTGCCCCAGGGGACGCGCGGGAGCAAGATTCTGGGAGGACGTCCATGGACGCCCTTCCAGAATAAGCCGACTGCGCTGCAGCCGTATTTCGGCTATGGCCCGGTCAGCAAGTGGTTAATGGGACACAGAGTGCCGGGGTTCAGTAGTAAGTGACGCAAAGGTTCAGGAATAATTTCAACAAAGTTCCCAGAAGCTCAACAGTAATTCCACAAACTGTCACCTAATGGGGTTTTCGCAATCACAGTGAAATCCCTTCTCCAGATGGTGGACAGGGCTAGCGGGACTGTTCTTGGCTTTAGCAGTGGCTAATGACAGTCCTCCTCCTCCTGGAAACAGGGACCACCCCCCCCCAGCAGAACTGTACCCAATCTTTTCCCCATCATCACAAAACCTGACGATCATAGCTAAAGCAAAGTTAGAGAACCAAACAATGTTTCCCACCTTTTACAATGTGTGGGGACACAGTGCATCCCCCTCAGTGCAGGTGCGGCATGGAGAACTCTGAAATTGGAATGCATTAGTGTCTCACTGACACTTCCCTGTGCTGCTTTGCTCATAGGGAGGGAGTCGAGTGCTGGCTAAACAGGCTTCCTGTGCCGCTTGCGGCACCAGTGCGGGGGGTTGCCTACCCCTGCTCTATATGCTGTGTGGTACAAACCTTTTACTGTATGTATCTTACACACTTATGGCCACTGCACTCTGTTCTCTATCTGACCAGACATTACATACCTCTGACCACTCTATACATTATAAACTCCTGAACCCTGCACTAGATATGTTATATTCTAGTTACAGACTCCTAACCAAAGTGTTTTTTTGTCTCAGTCACAGCTTCCAGTTGCTAAGTAGTACCTGACTATTTTAATGATGTCAGGGCTGGGCTCAGCCTTTCCTTCTCTGAGCTGGCCGTTCAGCTGTCGGCTAATTGCCAGGTCCTATCTCTCCACAGTTACTCAGCTGTTGATGATATCCTGCTTGTCAGTCCTGCCTACTTAAGCAGTCCAATCCAGAGGATCTCTGCCTTCGCCTTGGTCAACACCACAGAAACTATCTCCTGTGATCCTGTTCCAGTCTTGCTTTGCTGACATCCCTTCTGGCTCCAGATCCTGCTTGCTATTCCACTACATTGATCCCTGACTTCTGGCTTGGCTGACTATCTGTTCCGGTTACTAAACTTTGGCTATGTTTTGACTACGTTTGTTCTTTTTACTTTTATTATTAAACAAGTGTGATGTGATTTAAGGACTGGGGCTTCGCTGCCAGGGACACCAGATGTAGGGAGGGGCTCCGCTGCTGGGGACACCAGATGTAAGGAGGGACTCCGCTGCCAGGGACACCAGATGTAAGGACTGGGGCTCCGCTGTCTAGGACACCAGATGTAAGGAGGGACTCCACTGCCGGGGACACCAGATGTAAGGACTCAGGCTCCGCTGCCAGGGACACCAGATGTAAGGATTGGAGCTCCACTGGGGACACCAGATGTAAGGAGGGGCTCTGCTGGGGACACCAGATGTAAGGACTGGGGCTCCGCTGCTGGGGACACCAGATGGAAGGACTGGGACTCTGCTGGGGACACCAGATGTAAAGAGGGACTCCGCTGGGGACACCAGATGTAAAGGACTGGGGCTCCGCTGCTGGGGTCACCAGATGTAAGGAGTGGGGCTCTGCTGGGGTCACCAGATGTAAGGAGGGGCTCCGCTGGGAACACCAGATGTAAGGAGGGGCTCCACTGGGAACACCAGATGTAAGGAGGGGCTCCGCTGGAGACACCTGATGTAAGGAGGGGCTCCGCTGGGGACACCTGATGTACGGAGGGGCTGTGCTGGGGACACCTGATGTAAGGACGGACTCTGCTGGGGCCACCTGATGTAAGGACGGACTCTGCTGGGGGCACCTGATGTAGGGAGGGGCTCCACTGGGGGCACCTGATGTAAGGACGGACTCTTCTGAGAATGCTTGATGTAAGGAGGGACTCCGATGGGGGCACCTGATGTAAGGACGGAATCTGCTGGGGGCACCTGATGTAAGGATGGACTCTGCTGGGTGCACCAAATGTAAGGATGGACTCTGCTGGGGGCACCTGATGTAAGGACGGATTTTGCTGGGGGCACCTGATGTAAGGAGGGACTCCACTGGGGGCACCTGATGTAAGGAGGGACTCTGCTGGGGGCACCTGATGTAAGGAGGGACTCCACTGGGGGCACCTGATGTAAGGAGGGACTCCGCTGGGGGCACCTGATATCTGGTGGCAGGCAACGTGGCAGGTGACACACTCAGGGCTCTTACTGATTCTGCATTATGGTGAGTTGAATGATTTCATTTTATATTACAATGTAATAATAGAAATAATGCGCTTCAATCATCCTGACACTATAACAACCATAGTGGATGATTGAAGTCTTAACACCAGCTACCCCTGCTCTATATGCTGTGTGGTACAAACCTTTTACTGTATGTATCTTACACACTTATGGCCACTGCACTCTGTTCTCTATCTGACCAGACATTACATACCTCTGACCACTCTATACATTATAAACTCCTGAACCCTGCACTAGATATGTTATATTCTAGTTACAGACTCCTAACCAAAGTGTTTTTTTGTCTCAGTCACAGCTTTCAGTTGCTAAGTAGTATCTGACTATTTTAATGATGTCAGGGCTGGGCTCAGCCTTTCCTTCTCTGAGCTGGCCGTTCAGCTGTCGGCTAATTGCCAGGTCCTATCTCTCCACAGTTACTCAGCTGTTGATGATATCCTGCTTGTCAGTCCTGCCTACAGTTGAATGATTTCATTTTATATTACAATGTAATAATAGAAATAATGCGCTTCAATCATCCTGACACCATAACAACCATAGTGGATGATTGAAGTACTAACACCAGGTGTTTGGAATATCTTTATCTGCTGATTGTTAAACTTTCTGGAATACACATATTGCTATTGTGGTGTAGGATCTGGGCCTGCTGTCCCTCCATCCCTCTTTCTTTCCTTCTTTCTCTCTCTCTCTCCCTTTCTTTCTCCCTCCATCCCTCGTTCATCTCATCTCTAACCACACCCCCTTTGAGCCATGCCCCCTTTAAGCCATGTCCAATATTTTGCTTAAACCCATTTTTCGCAACGGCACGCTTTGCATTTTTTCTTTGTGAATGCTCAGTAGGAAACTGGCAGTGAAGCCGCAAAGGCTCCACTGCCTGTTTCCCTTAGCTAAGATGGCGGTGCCGGGCCCAGCGAGCCAAGGGACGGGTCGGCCTCGGGCGGCCAACATCGCGGGCACCCAGGACAGATAAGTACTTATTTAAAGTCAGTAGCTACAGCCTTTGTAGCTGCTGACTTTTATTTTTTTTTTTTTTTAGGTCGGAATCGCACTTTAATAATTATAATAAAGCCGATAGCAGTAAAACATTTATGATACAGAATGTAATCATAAAGAGTCAATATATAATAATAATGAATTTAATAGCGAATAATTAATTAGAGAACATGATTTGTGACAAACAGAGTAAATGATAAGCAATCAGATACATACAAATAATTCATACATGATTGTCATGATATATGAAATTGATAAAGATTGTAATATGATACAATTAACAGGGCAAACTTGTATTTGAATTTGTATTTGGCATCCATGAATGAACACTCAACGCATTTCATGGCCTCTTGGCCTCGTCTGGAGTTGGATGCATGAATAAACTAAAAATGAATCGAAACCAAAAGGGGGGTTGGGACTTTAAATGAAGCAATTGGATAGTGGAGGTATATATGCAATATAAAAATGTATTAAATAACATTTAAAACGCATAATGTGTGTTTTAAATGTGTAAATGATGTGTAAAGATGGTTGGCCAACCGCACTCACCCACTCAGACAGTAAAAGCAATGCGGGGCAGCCGGCACAGGGTTAGCCAAGGACATAACTTCACCACGGGAGCTGAGGCGGCATAATACAGAGGTGCAACGTCAGGTAGTGTAGGGGCGTGTAGGGTATAGCTGGAGTGTCCATATAACAAAAAATAATAGTGTGTATTCCATTCTACTCATATGGAATTTGAGACATAGTAATATGTATACTACTTCGATCATTTGTCGCTATGCATGTACTATTTCATACATCATATTCAGGCCCTGTGCACGTACATATATAAGATGAATTATGTGTTTTAAATGTTATTCAATAAATTTTTATATTGCATATATACCTCCACTATCCAATTGCTTTATTTAAAGTCCCAACCCCCCCTTTTGGTTTTGATTCATTTTTGGGATGGAGGCACCTTTGGGTGCTTCATTTAAAGTCCCAACTCTCCCTTCTATATAAACTAAAAATGAATAAATAAATAATTGAGTGATCTATAGGGATGCACTATTCCCCATAGAAAAAAAGGGGAAGTTAAGGAAGAGAGAAAGGAAGCACTATCAATGTTACTTACAAGGCAGCCCATAGGTTATGGCCAGTACTAGGGTATGGAATGGAGCGGTGGCCCGACATGGGTGGTCCCAACCAGGGTTGAGGCGGGAAATCCCCAGGAACAGGATCCTTGGGAGGCCGTGGCCAGGGAGCAGGCCGGACAGTCACTACACATTGCCATGGTGTGAAGTGTGTGCATGTTTAGCTACTACCCACATCTGTGTGAAAAATTAAATTAAATGAAAAGTATACTGATGAAAAACAATCACTGCAAGACAAGTTGCCGGTGTGAGTGTGAAATGAATGTGAATATAAGTGCGTGCAGAAATGATAAATGTGTGCACGATATAACTAATTGAATTACACACACATCAAAAGTATAATCAAATATATATAAATGTACATGTCTGTACAGAAAATATGTGCCAATGACTCACCACTTTGAAAAAGCGCATGCAAGTGAAACGCGCCATCACGGCAACCCTCCTGCCTGCGCTTCACGCTGGTTTCCGAGGACTTCCGTCTACCATCTCCTGACCAGGGCGTTACGTCATCTGTATGAGCCCTCCTTGGCTTTTCCCGGCTTCTAGCTCGAGTTTGCAGAAGCTCCCTGCTCCACCCCACATCCCTGTCACACCGACCCGTTCGCTGTGGATCCATCCAGGGAGAGTGACCTACAAGTGCCGATGGTCCGCAGTTTTCCCCTCCCCACTCATCTGCATGTCAGCCTGCACAGTGAGCAGCCTTGTGGAGAGCGGTTCGACACTTTGACCACAGCAGTGATCACCGACTTCCTCCATCAGCACGCCGGCCAGCGGGTCTATCGTTTGGGTCAGGACCCCTCAGTGCAGAGGGATTATTGGCGCCCCCCAAGCTGCACTGTTTCATCGTTGGATACTGTAAGCTCCTCATTGCTCCAGGTACCTCCAGTGACACCATAGGTTCATTTAATTGAAGCTTACCCTCTTTTCATCTACAATATATGTATGAAGGTTCTTTGTTTTAATGCAGTGGTTCTCAACTCCAGTCCTCGGGACCCACCAACAGGCCAGATTTTAAGTATTACCTTGGGGGAGTTGCAGACTAGAATACTGCAATCACTGAGCAGCAAGTGATATCACCTGTGATGTATTTCAGCTATCTTGCAAACCTGGCCTGTTGGTGGGTCCTGAGGACTGGAGTTGAGAACCACTGTTTAAGGCTGGGTTCACACTGCTGCCGTTGCAGACATCGCATGTGATTCGCAGCGCACTGCTGTTCACATCACATGCGATGTCTGTGCTGTGCGATATCAGCCATACAGATAGTATGGCTGATATCGCACCGCATTCGGTCCAAACTCGCACAGGACCCTTTTTTTTGTTCGGACCAAAATCGGATCGCATGGGTGTTCACACCTATGCGATCCGAAAGTGTCCGAATTGTCAGTTCGCATTGCGATATGCGGGCTGAACTGGGGGTGTCATTAACATTGTATGACACTCCCCAGCAGTTCGCATATGGCAGTGTGAACTGCCGTGCGAGTTGGTGCGGTGCGGGAACCCGCAGTAAATTCGCTGCGTTCCCGCACCGCAGCAGTGTGAACCCAGCCTCAATGTCATGATGGCTAATCATTAAACTTATTTTGGTTCATCAACATCAATTGAAAGGAATATTTTGCTTAACCCACTGCCTGCCATCCATGGTTTCTGCCATTGTTATGTTCACCTAATGTTACCCATTGAGCGCTAACATTGTTTTGTCCTGTTGCCATCCATATCCTCCAGTTATGGTTACTGTTCAGCTGCACTGGGGATAACAGACTATTGATTTATTTTTATTTTTAAATCTCTTCGCATGGTCTACATTTGAGCGCTGTGGAAACTTTTGTTACTTATCAAATTAGCTACTTGGTATAGACTTTGATCCCTTTTTAAATATATGCACTTTGTTGACCTTGCACCAATCTATTGGTACCAAGCCAGTAAAGAAACTAGGGCTTAATGTACACAGGACGTTTTACAACCTCTCATGAACGATTTAACTTGACATATAGTATATAGTCTGTTTTAGCCACGTTTGTGTTTAGAAGCATTGTTTTTTCTTAAAATAGTCAAAAATTTGATACGCCTGTAAACAAAATGCAGCTAAACGCGACTTACTGCGTTTACAAGTTGTTACAGTGGTTTGGCATTTCAAATGCCTCTGAACATCCATCCTGAATGCATTTTTTTTGCTGTCCAAAAAATGCTTCAAAACTTAACTGCCTAGAAATGACTAAACAACCCTGTGTACATGTACTGATAAGATAACATAGAGGAGAGTTCAGGGGCAGCTTAAAAAAATGCCCAACTGCTCCTAAACGTCCATTTAACAGCAGCAGTTTAAATGAAGCTTAAAAACTAGATGCAATCACATTGAAATAACACAAGGGAGTAATCAGGCTGGTCCAGGTGCTTTGTTCACCTTTATTTTGTCTAGATGTTTCTGGACCATATCAATTTTGAGCCATTGGGGCTCTTTTTGGGCAATTTTAAAATGATCACCATTATGGACTTGAGCTCCCCCTAATGGATTTGAGCTTAAGCATTTTATCAAAAGAAAAAAAAAAGTGGTTTTAGCCCCCGTTTACATCGGCGCAATTTCACATGTGATTTGACATGTCAAATCGAATGCCAAATCGCAGCCTGGTGCCGGCAATGGCACTGTCCCAATAGGTGCGACGCGGACTTTGCGGCACCGCACCGATTTCCAAAAGTACTTCCTGCACTACATTTAGCAACTTCGAGGGCGATTTCAATAGACATCTGTGCCTGAACCCACACAGATTTCTTTCAAATCGCCCCTGAACTCGCACTGAAATACGCGCTTGAAATCGTGCAAGTTCAGCCGAACTTGCACGATTTCAAACCCACATTCATTGTGAATGTACCCTAATGCCGCATATGCACGAGCGGACTTTTCGACCGGACTGGTCTGATGGACCGAATCCGGCGGACAATCTGACTGTGTGTGTGCTCCATCAGACCTGCAGCAGACTTTTTTGGTCGAAAATCTGACGGACTTTAGATTTGGAAGATGTTTCAAATTTGTCCAACAGACTCGAGTCCGGTTGAAAAATCCGCTCGTCTGTATGCTAGTCCGACGGGCGAAAACCGATGCTAGGGCAGCTATTGGCTACTGGCTATGAACTTCTTTATTTTAGTCCGGTCGTACGTCATCACGTACGAATCCGTCAGTCTTTGGTGTGATCGTGTGTAGGCAAGTCCGTTGGTTAGAAAGTCTGTAGGAAGTCCGTCGAAAGTCAGTCGGAAAGACTGTCGGACCTTTGTTGCCGAAAAGTCCGCCCGTGTGTACAGGGCATTAGACGTACTTTATTAAGTTCAAGGTGGGATTGGGTAAATCTTGAAATAATGTGCAAAACACTTTTCAGAAAATGGAGCCATTGGTGTAAATGATAGCTGAAGTTTTTGAATTTGTTAAAAAAATTAAATAAATAAAATCCCCTATGTCTTATAGTTTAACTCACTGTTCTGCTGAAAGCTACAGCTCCATAGATAACCCTGCACAGGTAGGTGATTGCTTAGCAAAGTGACAGCTTAATGAGTGTTCCGTGATTACTGCTGTAAAAAAAGAAATAAAAGACAGTGTGAAAAAATGAAAACCACTAAAATCATTGATACTATCAAAAAAAAATGTAATCTATTTCTAGATAGAAAAGATATATACACACACACACACATTGCCTTGAAAGAGTATTCATACCCCTTGAAATTTTCCAAATTTTGTCATGTTACAACTAAAAACTTAAATGTATTTTATTGGGATTTTATGTGCTAGGCCAACACAAAGTGGCACATTGTGAAGTGAAAGGAAAAGGATAAATGTTTTAAAAATTTTTTTTACAAATAAATATGTGAAAAGTGTGAAGTGCATTTGTATTCAGCCCCCCCGAGTCAATACTCTGTAGAACCACCTTTTGATGCAATTACAGCTGCAAGTTTTTTTGGGGATGTCTCTACCAGCTTTGCACATCTAGAGAGCAGTGGCGGGCAGTGGTAATTTTTTTTGAAGGGGGTCGAAAAACAGTATGCCACTGAAACACCCCCCCCCCGGTCGGTAGCACTTACCCTATTGCTTCCCCCCGGTGGCTTCTCCTGCTCAGAGGCGGCCCCCCGTTCCCCTGCTCTCCATGGGTCATCACGGCGGTGGCCTTCTGTTCCCCTGCTCTCCAGACTGAGGATCAGTGTTTCAACAGCGAATATTCATTTGCTGTTGTAACACCTGGGTGGGCTCATGGCGCATTGCTCTGTGCCACAAGCCCACCCTATTTTGAAGCCTATTATTAGAGCCTATGTCTCTAGTCAGGTGCTTCAAAAGAACACCTTTAATTCAGGCGCCCGGCGTCCTGAAAGGGGCCGGACCCATGAATAGGGGGTGGCTGTGGCAGCCATGGATAGATTCATGCTATGCATGAATCTATCTATTATACATATAGGGGATGGTGTGGATAGAAGGGTTGGCCCTAATGGATGGGCCGCCACTGCTAGAGAGTGAGATTTTTGGCCATTTTTCTTTGCAAAATAGCTCAAGCTCCTTCAGATTGGACAGAGAGCGTCTGTGAACAGCAATTTTCAAGTCTTGCCACAGATTCTCAATTGGATTTAGGTCTGAACTTTGATTGGGCCATTCTAACACATAAATATGCTTTGATCTAAACCATTCCATAGTAGTTCTGGCTGTATGTTTAGGGTCGTTGTTCTGCTGGAAGGTGAACTTCCGCCCCAGTCTTAAGTCTTTTGCAGACTGTAACAGGTTTTCTTCTAAGATTGCTCTGTATTTGGCTCCATCCATCTTCCTATCAACTCTGACCAGCTTCCCTGTCCCTGCTGAAGAAAAGAAGAAAAGCATCCCCCCAACATGATGCTGCCACCACCATGTTTCACGCTGGGGATGGTGTGTTCAGGGTGATGTGCAGTGTTAGTTTTCCACCACACATAGCGTTTTGCTTTTAGGCCACAAAGTTAAATTTCGTCTCATCTGACGAGAGCACCTTCTTCCACATTTTTGCTGTGTCCTCCACATGGCTTCTTGCAAACTGCAAATGGGACTTCTTATGGCTTTCTTTCAACAATTGCTTTCTTCTCGACACTCTTCCATAAAGGCCAGATTTGTGGAGAGCACGACTAATAGTTGTCCTGTGGACAGATTCTCCCACCTGAGCTGTGGATCTCTGCAGCTCCTCCAGAGTTACTATGGGCCTCTTGGCTGCTTCAGTTTAGGTGGACGGCCATGTCTTGGTAGGTTTGCAGTTGTGCCATACTCTTGCCATTTTCAGATGATGGATTGAACAGTGCTCCATGAGATGTTCAAAGCTTGGCATTTTTTTTTATAACCTAACCCTGCTTTAAACGTTTCCACAACTGTATCCCTAACCTGTCTGGTGTGTTCCTTGGCCTTCATGATGCTGTTTGTTCACTAAGATTCTTTAACAAACCTCACTTCACAGAACAGAACAGCTGTATTTATACTGAGATTAAATTACACACAGGTGGACTCTATTTACTAATTAGGTGACGGAAATGAGTTCCACTAGATTTTAGTTAGGGGTATCAGAGTAAAGGGCTGTATACAAATGCATGCCACACTTTTTAGATATTTATTTGAAAAAAAATTAAAAACCATTTATCATTTTCCTTTCACTTCACAATTATGTGACACTTTGTGTTGGTCTATCACAAAACATCCCAATAAAGTACATTTATGTTTTTGATTGTAACATGACAAAATGTGGAAAATGTCAAGGAGTATGAATACTTTTTCAAGGCACTGTAGAAACAATAAAGAATGTACCTGCATTTTACCTGGACAGCAATTTAGAGGAACTTTTCCCAGCAGGGACCCTTGACTAACCTTTCATCTCCCTTTACAAAACTGAAAACAAAGTTTTGACTATGCATAGGTATCTGTCAAAAATTCAGAAAATGCCTATGGGAATAGTAAATGCTTTCCACTTTTCAGCAGAAAAGGGAATAAGGTTTTCCCCATACATCCACTTCTGTTTTACTCCAACGATGCATGGGCGTATAGGCACTTTTCAGTCCATCTTCCTTTATGTAAATTCATTAGAATGAGACAAAATGGAGACATGCCTTTTGTTTCCTTGATATGCATTGGATTATGAGGAGCCAGTACAAATACAGATTACATGTACTGATGATAACAAAGTGTTTAAATATAACCAAATATATTTTTGGCTTTTGATATTTTTCTGAAAATCGGTTCACTAATTGAGGATAATTGGAGATTTTTTTTCCCCTGATTATAAATCATTGTTTAAAGGCAAAAACGTGAAAAGAAAATGTACTGTACAGTGCTATGGATAAAGTTTTGCTGAATGTTTCTGTGATATCAATTTCTAACAGAAATACAGAGAAAGCAAGTCCAAAACAAAACTTACTTTAATTACATTTTACAATTAAATTTTATAATATTCACATTTCTCTTAAACCAAACACTGTAAAATAGTGTATTTATTCAAAGCATACAACAATTTACTTATTTATAATATTGCAATTTCTTAATTCTGCAATAGCAATTTCCATTCTATAAATGTGGTGCTACAGGTAGAGATTTGTATGTCAATTTCTTATTTATCATCTGGAATGAAGAGCAAAGTACTTTCCCCAGAAACTGTTCTACTATCTAGAACCCCATCATCCAAAATTAGGATGATGAAGTTATTAAAGAATAAAAAATATTGTCACCAAAATATTGGTAATATGGTCATGCATGGTACTGTAGCTGGGATCACTAAATATATTTCCTACAGCTACTTGGTCTTCTGGACCAAATAAAAGGCATATGCAGTACATCTCTGCAGTACATGCACATTTTTTAAATTTTCAAATACAGAAAATTACCTGTGAGCTCCTAACTTACTGTAGTAAGTTGACAATTCTGCCTCTGCTTGCAGTAAAATGTTTTTAAAAATGACGCAAGGGCAAAAAAAAAATACCTATTCTGCAAGAAATCGGGTAAGCTCCAAATTTCCTGTTGTGAGCTGATAACTCTGATGCGCAAAAATCATAAGCAGTGTTGTCTGCCAGGCCTAACCTCTCCCCTAGAAAACATATCCTCTTTCCCTCACAGTACAGTATGTTATTAAGATGGGAAGAGAGAGAGAGGTGTTTTAATGTTCTCTCTCCGATATCAGCAGGGCTGATAGCACTGCTTGGGACCTCAGTGCAGTGCAGCATAGGTAAAGTTGTAGTCTCACAACAACTCCACAATCACTGGCTTCACCAAAGCAACCAATTGTATCAGCAATGGGAATGCCACATACTGAGAGGCAAAATAAAATTATTTTATTAAAATAGCCAGCAGGAACAAGTTCTATTCTAACACGTTTCACGCTAGGCACAGCACTTTCTCAAGGACATTTTGCAGCTTACAATTCTGTACTTGCAGAATTACAAAATATGGGTAAATGTGCTCGTATTAGCAAAGGTCTACTGTATTTTGTGTGTGTGTTTTTTTTTTGTTTGTTTTTAGTTCAGCCCATGTACATAGTTTACCAAACAGTTGTATACAGTAAACAGTTGTCTAATAAAAAAAAAGCAATAAAGTTGTGTGATGAACAGTATTATTTTTTAACACTACAGTCTCAATCTAACTTTGGACTACACTACACTGATGAACAGTTTTAGGGTATGGTAAAAATGGGTAACTGCAGATCTTCGACGCATCATCGCATTATCTAGTGAACCTCAGAGGCCCACTAAACTGACTGTGACAGGCCTGTCTACAGTAAAAACTGCATATCAAAGTGGTTGATAGTTTCAATGAAACAGACAGCTGAAGTAATATACAGGATGTACCTTTTTCTAATAAAGCTAAGCTTGGTTCCTACCCATTTTCAAAGCTTCCCTACTGGCCAATGTTGCTACCCATTACATTGAACAACCTATAAAAATGCTTATGAGAGGATACGGTCAAGCTCAACTTTCAGAGAAAAAGCAGAGATTCGCATACAGCTGCCTATATCTATATATATTTTGACGTTTTTAGTGAAGACAATCTCTACTTATGCATTATTTTTATCATATATCTAGTTCGAATTGCCCAGGGTTGTGTTTAATTTAATTTTTTTTTTTTTTTTTTTTTTTTTTTTACTACTAATGTCGAACTAGAAAATAACAGATCCAAAATGGAAATTCCTGAAATCCTTTGCATGTCAGTTTTATGTAAAATACAAGCAATAAGTAAATATTATACATTATATAGATATAAAACTATATTGATTGTCAAGGAGCATCAAGTGGGGAAGGCAAAAAAACTGCACATTACCTCTTACATGTTTAGAGCTTTAAAAAACACAATAACATTAAAACATTCAATGCTTATGCTGCAAGATATGTGTCAATGCCAATGACACCTGGAATCAATATAGTACCACAAAAAATATAACAATATATAAAATGGCAGAGAACAGTACTGTAAACATTCAGATAAAAAGCTGGAATTTGTTACAATTATACATCAAAAACAACTAAATCACAAAATAAAACTTAGAGTACTGAACCTACCATCTATAATCACTCCTAATTTAATTAGGATAATACAATTTGTCAAAAATGTGTGATATCACTAACCTATAATGAACTGTAAATTGCCTCTAAGCTTTTATTTCTTTATTTAAACGGTGTCTATTTTGTGCAAATTCCTGAACCTGACTATACCATGCTGTTACATGGAGGGCTTATCTTAGTTTCTGCACCCACCTTTGACAGTGGCTGGAATGATCAGTAATAATTCACTAGAATCCCATCCATACAGGGGAGAGCAAGTAAAGTCACATCACTGACCAGATGCTTTCAGCTGAAGAGGACCTGTCATTGCAATGGAGGAACCAGATGTCACTGAAAGTGATGTCAATATTTCTGTGGAAGATGTGGCTGGAATGAATGGTAAGAGACTGAAGGTGGCAAAATAAGAACTTGTAGGTGCCATGTGACTTCCTGCAGGTACCAAACTACCTTTTGCCAAATATAGAATCTGGCATGTTAGCATGCAGGAATAATGCAATTTCTTACATGGAATAAATGATAAATATCAAAAAGGGGCCCAAACAGTTCATTCGCACAGGGGTTCTCTGCATTATATGGCTGCCATGGCTTAATCTAAACAAGTAGTAGTAAACCTAGTGCTGGTGGTCAATGGCAGCCCGACCAATAAGGGGCACAGGGTGCCAACACTATAATCCATGGGCCCGTCTCCTAATCTACATGCAGGGCGCCAGACACATGGATTTTTTGAAGCACATGATTAAAGCCTGAGGCTCTAATTGGCTTCAAAAAGGGTGGGCTTGGGGTGCAGAGCACTGCTCCCTGAGCCCACCCAGTTGTGTGACAATATCGAATTAATATTCATTATTGTCTTCCTGATTCTCCTCCCAGCCAATCAGGAAGCAGGTCCTGCGACCCGATTAGCCAGGGAGTCTTAGGACTACCTGCCCGGAGCGAGGAGTAGCTGGCACAAATAGCAGCAGCCCTACCCCGGATTCTTGTCATCTGCCTCCTAAGGAGACCTCTGATCGCCGCCTTCCCGTCCATCTCCTGCAGGGGGGGGTGTTGGTTTGCCGCCCCCCCCCCCAAAAATATTGAGCACCAGCCGCCACTGCTGGTGGTGATAATGAGAGCAGTAAAGTGATGTTACACACAACAGCAACAGGATTATATAAACAAGAGGGGGGGGGGTGGATTCCTGTATAAAAATCCAATTTATGGTTTATGTGCTATCACATCACTTAACCTTTTAGAAACTGTTTTATCCTCCACATGCAAGCCCTGCAATGATATCCTATTATCCCTGCCTTGGTGAAATTTTGCAGCCAGCTTTTCACGACCCTTTTAAAAGCTCAGCTCAGATTTTATATCTCTCTACATCACTGTTCTTTGCATTGTGCTACTGAAAGAAGCCCATTGTTTAGGTAACTATTACTCTTAAAATTAATATCTACAAGGAAAGCAGCTTTGTCCTCCAGTCAAAGATGAAAAAGAACCTTTTTATATCTTACTATTCCTTGGTCAATATAACGAGTAGTAAAATGAAACAAAAACACAAAAATGACTTTCCGATTCCACAGAAGAGGATTTTTTTTGGCAAATATTAAGATCATGGGGCATGATGTTATTATTCCAAATCACTCTCTTTCGATTTCTATGTACAGTCTGTCTTCATCATCACTGCTGGTATCACTATATTCCACATGGGTTTGCTTTCTCATCACCTCAAGGTTAACTTTTTTCTGAAATTTAAGACTTTTCTGCTCAGGTTCTGAAGCACGACAATGGTTCTGTGAAGGAACATTCATGCCCATTGATAATTCCCGAGATTCCACAGCCTTCCCAGAATCTGAATTGTGGTCTGAAGGTCTACATCTACCAATTACAGATTTCCTGGTGTTTTGTAGAGATGGACTGCATACAACATTTAAGGAATCTGTGTGAACTCTAGACTGCAGGTCAACGTTTGTCAAAAGGGGCAAACTGCTGTTATGTAATGCAAGATTGTTATTTGGTCCTATGGTTTCCTCACCCATACTATGTCCTATGGTTTTGGACCTATGCAGTATTCTCCTCCCATGCTTTTGAGGGGGACCATCAACTAGATCTTGTTGTAGATGAACCCGTTTAAATTCAGATGTTAACTGGTCAGATGTTGTTTCCTCTTTGCTAGTGGGAATATTACATGACTTCTGCCAGCCTAAGGATGTTGTTTGGGGGAATTTCAGACCCAAAAACACTTCAGGAAGTTGTGACTTGGATTTTTCTCCAGCAGTGATCTGGGGATTAGGAGCAAACAGTGGTGCTGAGGCAATTTTTGTAGATGTCCCTTCGTGGATATGACTGTCCATCTCATGTTCACGATCACCCTATTGAAAACAAAACAATCCCCTATGAAAACATCCTGAATAGTCACAACAATGATAACTTTTCTTAAGGCAACCAAAGACATTTGGTATCAGACCTCCTGAGATATAGAAATTGGTCAACAATCTAATCATTGATGGTTATTTCATATAACTGACAAAATGTATTAATAATTTAGCCCGTATTATACTATTTAAGTTTTAAAAACACCATCTGCTCACAGAAAAAAAAAGAAAATATCACAAAATGACTTCACTGTCTTGATTATATCTGCTGAAAGCTTTCATATTAAAGACTCTGCTAAAACTAAAACCATTTAAAAGTTATAGGCTGGAATGTAAAAGCCCAAAAATACTTATAAAAATGCTAAATAAATACAAATAAATAGATGAAAATGCTGTAGATACTACAATTATTTACCTGAGGACTATATAAATTAAAGTATGGTTCAAGGTCAAAGTAACTGCAATAACTTTAAGTTGCTCAGAATTCTGCCAATTTTAAATAGCTGCTAATTTAGCAAACATTTCCAAAGCAACACCGTTTAAAAACTTTTAGGCAAGTACTAATTAGATTAAAATTTCTCACAGTTATGAAGGTTACATGGTTATCTTAAACACAAATGTTCCACAATGTTTATTAAGCTTATACATTTTTGTAAAGGTAATTAAAAACAACAACAACAAATATGTCTATACTTACCTGCTCTGTGCAATGGAATTGCACAGAGCGGCCGGGAACCTCCTCTATTCGGGTCCCCCGCTGGCTCTTCTGGCCCCTCCTCTCTGTCCAATGCCCCCATGGGAAGCCACTCATGCATGCTCATACCCGAGCCCTGCTGCTGCATCCATTCACACAGAGAGTGGGACTTGACCCCGTCGCCGGCTACCTCGTCACTGGTTTTGATTGACAGCACTGGCAGCCAATGGCTCCCAGTGCCCCAGCAAAGCCAGGGAGACCTGGAAGAGAGGGGAGAGAAGAGCTGAAGGTGTGCATGGTGCTGGATCGAATGAAGGCTCAGGTATGCAAAGGGGTCTGAGGGGGCGTTGCTGAAACCTAAACGTTTTTTACCTTAATACAAGGAATGCATTAAGGTAAAAAATGTTTAGGCTTTACAATTACTTTAAGCTGGTAACTAATTTTGGAAACCAAGCAAGTAGGTCCATCTGCGAACTCTGATGGCTGCATCTATCTGTTTCTAATCTGTCTATCAAATTATTTCTTAAACTATTATTATTATACATGATTTATATAGTGCCAACAGTTTGCGCAGCACTTTACAATATAAGGGAGAATTACAGTACAGTAACAATACAGTTTTTTGATTCATATATTTTTAATAAAATGTTTTATGACCAAAGGTTCCTCAGGTTCAAATGCTATAATCATGCACACCACATGCACTGTTGAATTCATGAGTGGTTTAACAAAGATTGCATGTATAGGACAACTATCACTATGTCTGTGGTCGCTGTAACCAAATATACCTTATATAAAACAGTTAAAAGAACAGATATTGCTAATTTTGACAAGCAAAGTGGTAGAACTCACCATCACTACACAGTAAAGATGCCCTAATTTTTCCAAACACGACTTTACACGAAAGCTGCACAAATAAAATTCCTGAAAGCATCGTAACAAGTAAACCAGATAGAGCAATTTAAAACAACAAATGCTAATACACTGTAAAAGCTGTTTTCAGTTTACTGACAGTCCAATACATTTCAGTGAAGTCTAAACTTGCTTCGCACAGGATTCCAAATGCAATGGTCGATGGCTGTGTTTAGAAACCTGCAGTTCTGGGAAGGTGCGCAACAGGGGTCTCGACTTGAATCCCCAACCGTAACCTTCCTGCTGCTGAGCATTATGAAGTTATTCATAAAAGAGCAACATGTGGAACAATTTAACATTCTCAGAGTGGCCAAAATGTTAAAAATGTTTCACTACAACTTCAATTTGAAAAATTGTTTACAGTTTTGTGAATTATATCGGTAGTAACAGATGTCTTTTTACACACATTTCAAGTGAATTCTTACAAGTGATAGAATAAAGAAATACAGTATACCATACTTGTAAAAATTACTATGGTGGTATTCAGGAATGGATTATCCAGGTAAGCAGGAGTGAACCCAGGATCTTATACTCTGATCTCATCACACTGGCGGCCACAATGACACAGCTACAAATGTACATTTGGAGCTTCCATACATTATCCTATTTAATGCATAGATATCAGAAGACCCTCCACATAGCTGAGGTTGCCAGCTAGGAATAAAGAGCAATGGGGTTTGTTAATTGACCCCCGCATAGACTCAGACTGAAATGCAAATGCAGCAACTTTTAATTCATTCATTGTACAGAAAAGTGGTACACTTTTAAAGAGACCCTGTCAGCTCCCCAAACATATCTGAATAGCAGGATCTTATAATAAAAGATGTAATATACTCACCTCTCTGGTGGACTGGACTGGACTTCTTCCCTCCATTCCAGCACTGCAGTCTTTGTCAGACTGTTTAGCATTTAGCACTTTTCTAGGAGTTTTGGGTGCCTATATGCCCTGCTGCGCTGCATCCTCCAACCTCTAAGTGACCAAAGTATATGGAATTTGAAACAGGCATCTGACAAATGTTAAATGGTCTAATGCAGCTCTCAAAATTTCCAGTCGCCTGCTCGCAGTTGGCAAATGGAAATAAGCTGAGGGCAGGTGTGGAGCAGGGGCGGGCTGGGCTGATAATTTCCTGGCTGATCACTTCTGGTAGTCTTTGTTTCAGCTCCTGTGCTTGCACATCCTGATCCTACGTTACCCTTCATTCTTGAAGTTGATGTGTCTGAGACTGGAGTAGGCACCTTTCTGTCTCAACATCCTACCTCTGAGAGCGCTATGCATCCCTGTGGCTACTTTTCTATGAAATTCTAAGAAATTGTCTCCTACTGAATGCAATTACGAGATTGGGGACAGAGAATTGCTAGCCATCATTTTAGCTCTTAAAGAATGGAGGCATCTCTTCGAGGGTACCACTGTGCTGGTCCTCATTTTGACTGGCCATAAGAATCTCACATTCTTGTCTGAGGCTAAACGCTTACCTCCCAAAAGGGCACAATGTGCTCTTTTTCTGTCAAGCTTCAATTACATAGTCTCATTCTTACCCAGTACTAAGAATGTAAGGGCTGATGCATTGTCACAACAGTTTTCTTCCTCTTCCAAGATGGAGTCAATTCCTACTCCTGGAATACCTCCAGATTGCATTGTAGCCCCTAATCGCACTAGTCTCACGTCACTTTTGGGTGACAGATTTCTGAATGCTCAGAGCCATTCTCCTCCTGAAAAACCTTGTGACCGCGGTTTGTCCTCGAGAACACTGCTTTGCTCCAGAGATAGCATTGTCCACCCAGGCAAGAATCAGCTCATCTGGTCTATTTCTCAACAATTCTGGTGGCCCAGTCTCCTTGCCGATGTAACCGACTTCGTAGCCGCATGTTCCATGTGTGCTCAGAGTAAAACACCATGACATCTTCCAGTGGGCCTCCTACAAACTAAACCAAATGGACAGAGGCCTTGGACCCACTTGTCTATGGGATTTTTTTGTGGAGTTACCCAACTTCCAGGGCAACACAGTTATTCTTATGGTGGTAGACTGATTCTCGAAGATGTCTCATTGTATTCCACTTAAGAAGTTGCCTTCATCCAAAGAACTGACATTCATTTTCACTCGGGAGATCTTTCGGTTACATGGGCTACCCAAGATTATCATCCCGGACAGGGGTAGCCAGTTTATCTCCAGGTTTTGGCAGACCTTTTGTGCACTGTTGGAAATTCAGCTTTCCTTCTCCTCTGTGTATCACCCACAGTCGAATGGGGCCACAGAACGAGCCAACCAAGCCTTGGAGCAATTCCTATGTTGCTATATCTCTGACCACCATAGCAACTGGTCAGACCTCTTACCTTGGGCGGAATTTGCTCACAATAGTGCCGTCAATGCCGCCTCCCAATTTTCTCAGTTTATGGCGAATTATGGTTTCCAATCATCCATGTTGCCTGACACATTTGTTCCTCAAAGAATTCCTGCATTTGAGGAGCATCTCCGTGATCTCCATTCTACTTGGGTGCAGGTCCCCAGAGTCCTTGTGATGTGCCAGTGATAGGTACAGACTTCATGCTGACTGCTGACGCCAACCTGCGCCTTCCTACCAGGTTGGGGAGAAGGCCTGTCTGTCATCTCGTAACCTCCGACTCCATATTCCCTCACTGAAACTGGCAACGTGGTATATTGGGCCTTTCCGTATTCTCCGTAGGATCAACCCAGTGGATTACGCATTAGACCTTCCTTCTAACATGCACATTTCAAATGTATTCCATGTTTCCTGTACCCATCATTGCAGCCTCATCAGTTCCTATCAGCACCGCTTCACCACCTCTGTACCACGTCATCGCCCGGTTCAGGTTTAGAACCATGAAGAGTATGAGATATAATCAATCATTGACTCACGTAGTTTCCGTGGGCGCATACAGTACCATGTTCATTGGAAAGGATATGGTCAGGAGGAATTCTCTTGGGTCTCATCCTCGGACATACATGCTCCAGTCCTCCTCTGTGCTTTCCATAGGCATTTTCCCCTCAAACCTGGTGCCGCTCCAAGGGGGAGGGGTAGTTGAAGAGGGGGTACTGTCAGGGCTGGGCTCTTAGCAGCTCTCTTCTCTGTGCACAGGCTGCTCAGCTGTCGGATTATTGTCAGCACTCATTGATTTCTCAGTGGCTCACCTGGTTATCATTATCTGCTCATCAGTCCTGCCTACAGCCAGCCCCTTCTGGCTATTTAAACTGCCTTGTTCATTTCTTTCCTGCCTTCACCTGGTCATACATATCTGGAGTTTCTCTGCTGTGTTCCTGTGAAAGTCTTTGCCCAAATTACGTCCCTTCTCGTTCCTGATCCAGTTCTTCTGCCTTCCGACTATGCTGATCTCTAATTTTCCTGATTACTGGCCTGTCTGACTACCCGCCTTGGCTTTCTATCCCTGGCTTATGTTTTGACTATGTTTACTGATCTGTACCTGCATTTCTTGTCTCAGTCTGATTCATGGTTCCTGACAGTTTGATAGCAGCTGGCATTTCAGATCCAAGCTGTGTCACAGCAGGAGTTCCTCCCTCTGTGTGATCCGGCCGGCTCTCCTCCCAATTCCTCCCTGTAATCCCATGCAGTTATAGGCTGCACTGATGGGCACTGATGGGCTGCACTGATTGCACTGATGAAGTGGCACTGATGAAGCTGCACAAAAAATTTAACTGTGTCATTTCATGAGGTAATTTACGAGGGGGTGTTTAGGGGCGGGGCAGGGTAGGGGTTGGGTGGGGCAACTGCTGGCAAGTAACTCTTAAGGCCTGGCTAGTTGAGCCCTGGTCTAATGTGTCAGGGCCTGGATTTGAACCCGAAACCTCTGCAGAGTCAGGCAATGTCCCTTCTTGGTGAGCCACCTGAAATCCTGGACAGTTCACTGTACAATTCCTTGAACAAGCCTTGAACCTTGTTTGTCTTGAACCTTGATCTCTTTACTCCTCCCATGAACTTCCCTGATTTAAGCCATGTCTCTGCACTTCCTGTTTGCCAGGTTATTGTGCTCTCTCCAGCCAGTATCTCGCTTTTGTCTTTCCTGCTGCCGCCAATATCTTTGCTACCACTCAATCCTGACCCTTGGCTTGTTCCTCATCTATGCATAGGTTCACATCTATGCGTTTTTTATGTGTTTTTGCATGCAGTTTTCATGCATTTTGCATTTTACATCTTTTTATTATTTATTTTTTAAACACACTGTACATTGTTGCTTGCTAAGGAGCGGGCTGGGAAGTCGACCGTTGTGTCCTTAACAACCGATGGGTCATCAGCTTTTAGTGGGGTTCCCCACTGACAGCTGAAATTAAATAAAAAATTGCCGTCATAAAAATCAGAAAAAAGACAGTTTTAAGAAAGGGAGCCCCCAATCCTGGCCCCTATGTGATTGAGTATAGGGTACATTGTATCCCTACCCATTCACCCCAAAAAGCCGTGAAGTGTTAATAAAAACACAAGAGATGATTTTTGACAAGTCCTTTCTCCTTCTGGTGCAGTCTTCTCCCCCTGGTGCTGTTTTCTCCTTGAGCTGTGTTCTCCTTGAGCTGTTTTATTCCTCGCCACTGCTTACCCGCTAAAAACAAAAAAAGCCAATCTTCTTCTAATGACCCCTTGTGACGTCACAAGGGGCAGGTTCTCCGGGTGACATCGGTGACATCATCCATGGCTATATGAGAAATGGCAGACAGCGGGAGACAACACAACGGAGGAAGACAGCGTTAGAAGATCGGCTTTTTTTGTTTTTAGCGGGTAAGCAGCAGCAAAGGAGAAGACAGCTCAAGGAGAAGACAGCACAAGAAGAAGACAGCACAAGAAGAAGACAGCTCAAGGAGAAGACAGCTCAAGGAGAAGACAGCACAAGGAGAAGACAGCTTAAGGAGAAGACAGCACCGAAGAGAGGAGAAACTACCGGAGGAATAAGACATTGGTACCTGAGAAAGAAGACACGTTGGAGCTATGATGGGGAACATTTTTCATTTTTAATAAAGGATTTGTCAAAACCCTTCTCTTGTTCTTTTAATTCATTCACATTGGGGAGGGCAGATTCGGATAAGCCCCATGCCCGCAGACCCCCACAATCACCGGCCAGGGTTATGTGGAAGAGGCCCTTGTCCCCATCAACATGGGGGCAAGGTGCTTTGGGGCAGAGGGCGGAGCCATGTTGAGGGCATGCGGCCTTGTATGGTTCGGGGGGGCGCTCACTCGTCCCCTCTCTTTCCTGACCTGCCTGGCTGCATGCTTGGATAAGGGTCTGGCGTAGATTTTTGTGGGGGGACCACATGACATTTTTTCTTACTTTTGGTGTTGGGGGGTCCCCTCTGAATCCATACTAGGCCCAAAGAGCCTAGTATGGACCAGGGAGACCTCACGCTGTTTTTTTTCCTGATCTTTTTTTTTTTAACATTCAGCTGTCATGACTCATTGCTAATGACTCATTGGTCGTTAAGGATGTGGCAGCCGGCTTCCCGACCCGCTCCTTAGTAACCAGCTATATACAGTGTTTAAACAGAAAAATTAAAAAACGCAAAACTCATCAAAAAAATCGCATCACAAACACAACACTTGCATTTCTGGTGCTATTCCATTGAAGTCTCCTACATGCAAAACGCAGGAAAAAAGTCCCCGAACCTTTACAAAAACAAATCAGCTGCAAAACGCATAGATGTGAACGTGTACCATAGGAAACCATGGTAAATGGACTGTAGTCCGTTTCTGAAAACTGCAAAATGCACCAAAAAATGCATAGGTGTGAACCTAGAGTTCAGCTTGATCCCAACCTGAAACTACTTGTTACCAACCTTTGGCTTGTTTACTGACTATGCTTCTGCTTGATCCTTACCTGCTATATCTGCAGCTGGACCCCAGCTTGCTCATCTCCTGGTGGTGCGATCCTGAGGACCGTGACCAGGTACTAACAAGCAGCTAAACCCATCTCCATCATCGTGAGCTCTGGTGAACACCGGTTAGTACATAGATTCCGCACTTCAGGTGAGCTAGTGTTATTTGCTAGGGTGACCTAGGGTGCAGTTATAGGCTGCACTGATGGGCACTGATGGGCTGCACTGATTGCACTGATGAAGTGGCACTGATGAAGCTGCACAAAAAATTTAACTGTGTCATTTCATGAGGTAATTTACGAGGGGGTGTTTAGGGGCGGGGCGGGGCAGGTTAGGGGTTGGGTGGGGCAACTGCTGGCAAGTAACTCTTAAGGCCTGGCTAGTTGAGCCCTGGTCTAATGTGTCAGGGCCTGGATTTGAACCCGAAACCTCTGCAGAGTCAGGCAATGTCCCTTCTTGGTGAGCCACCTGAAATCCTGGACAGTTCACTGTACAATTCCTTGAACAAGCCTTGAACCTTGTTTGTCTTGAACCTTGATCTCTTTACTCCTCCCATGAACTTCCCTGATTTAAGCCATGTCTCTGCACTTCCTGTTTGCCAGGTTATTGTGCTCTCTCCAGCCAGTATCTCGCTTTTGTCTTTCCTGCTGCCGCCAATATCTTTGCTACCACTCAATCCTGACCCTTGGCTTGTTCCTCATCTATGCATAGGTTCACATCTATGCGTTTTTTATGTGTTTTTGCATGCAGTTTTCATGCATTTTGCATTTTACATCTTTTTATTATTTATTTTTTAAACACACTGTACATTGTTGCTTGCTAAGGAGCGGGCTGGGAAGTCGACCGTTGTGTCCTTAACAACCGATGGGTCATCAGCTTTTAGTGGGGTTCCCCACTGACAGCTGAAATTAAATAAAAAATTGCCGTCATAAAAATCAGAAAAAAGACAGTTTTAAGAAAGGGAGCCCCCAATCCTGGCCCCTATGTGATTGAGTATAGGGTACATTGTATCCCTACCCATTCACCCCAAAAAGCCGTGAAGTGTTAATAAAAACACAAGAGATGATTTTTGACAAGTCCTTTCTCCTTCTGGTGCAGTCTTCTCCCCCTGGTGCTGTTTTCTCCTTGAGCTGTGTTCTCCTTGAGCTGTTTTATTCCTCGCCACTGCTTACCCGCTAAAAACAAAAAAAGCCAATCTTCTTCTAATGACCCCTTGTGACGTCACAAGGGGCAGGTTCTCCGGGTGACATCGGTGACATCATCCATGGCTATATGAGAAATGGCAGACAGCGGGAGACAACACAACGGAGGAAGACAGCGTTAGAAGATCGGCTTTTTTTGTTTTTAGCGGGTAAGCAGCAGCAAAGAAGAAAACAGCACAAGGAGAAGACAGCTCAAGGAGAAGACAGCACAAGAAGAAGACAGCACAAGAAGAAGACAGCTCAAGGAGAAGACAGCTCAAGGAGAAGACAGCACAAGGAGAAGACAGCACAAGGAGAAGACAGCTTAAGGAGAAGACAGCACCGAAGAGAGGAGAAACTACCGGAGGAATAAGACATTGGTACCTGAGAAAGAAGACACGTTGGAGCTATGATGGGGAACATTTTTCATTTTTAATAAAGGATTTGTCAAAATCCTTCTCTTGTTCTTTTAATTCATTCACATTGGGGAGGGCAGATTCGGATAAGCCCCATGCCCGCAGACCCCCACAATCACCGGCCAGGGTTATGTGGAAGAGGCCCTTGTCCCCATCAACATGGGGGCAAGGTGCTTTGGGGCAGAGGGCGGAGCCATGTTGAGGGCATGCGGCCTTGTATGGTTCGGGGGGGCGCTCACTCGTCCCCTCTCTTTCCTGACCTGCCTGGCTGCATGCTTGGATAAGGGTCTGGCGTAGATTTTTGTGGGGGGACCACATGACATTTTTTCTTACTTTTGGTGTTGGGGGGTCCCCTCTGAATCCATACTAGGCCCAAAGAGCCTAGTATGGACCAGGGAGACCTCACGCTGTTTTTTTTCCTGATCTTTTTTTTTTTTAACATTCAGCTGTCATGACTCATTGCTAATGACTCATTGGTCGTTAAGGATGTGGCAGCCGGCTTCCCGACCCGCTCCTTAGTAACCAGCTATATACAGTGTTTAAACAGAAAAATTAAAAAACGCAAAACTCATCAAAAAAATCGCATCACAAACACAACACTTGCATTTCTGGTGCTATTCCATTGAAGTCTCCTACATGCGAAACGCAGGAAAAAAGTCCCCGAACCTTTACAAAAACAAATCAGCTGCAAAACGCATAGATGTGAACGTGTACCATAGGAAACCATGGTAAATGGACTGTAGTCCGTTTCTGAAAACTGCAAAATGCACCAAAAAATGCATAGGTGTGAACCTAGAGTTCAGCTTGATCCCAACCTGAAACTACTTGTTACCAACCTTTGGCTTGTTTACTGACTATGCTTCTGCTTGATCCTTACCTGCTATATCTGCAGCTGGACCCCAGCTTGCTCATCTCCTGGTGGTGCGATCCTGAGGACCGTGACCAGGTACTAACAAGCAGCTAAACCCATCTCCATCATCGTGAGCTCTGGTGAACACCGGTTAGTACATAGATTCCGCACTTCAGGTGAGCTAGTGTTATTTGCTAGGGTGACCTAGGGTGCAGTTATAGGCTGCACTGATGGGCACTGATGGGCTGCACTGATTGCACTGATGAAGTGGCACTGATGAAGCTGCACAAAAAATTTAACTGTGTCATTTCATGAGGTAATTTACGAGGGGGTGTTTAGGGGCGGGGCGGGGCAGGTTAGGGGTTGGGTGGGGCAACTGCTGGCAAGTAACTCTTAAGGCCTGGCTAGTTGAGCCCTGGTCTAATGTGTCAGGGCCTGGATTTGAACCCGAAACCTCTGCAGAGTCAGGCAATGTCCCTTCTTGGTGAGCCACCTGAAATCCTGGACAGTTCACTGTACAATTCCTTGAACAAGCCTTGAACCTTGTTTGTCTTGAACCTTGATCTCTTTACTCCTCCCATGAACTTCCCTGATTTAAGCCATGTCTCTGCACTTCCTGTTTGCCAGGTTATTGTGCTCTCTCCAGCCAGTATCTCGCTTTTGTCTTTCCTGCTGCCGCCAATATCTTTGCTACCACTCAATCCTGACCCTTGGCTTGTTCCTCATCTATGCATAGGTTCACATCTATGCGTTTTTTATGTGTTTTTGCATGCAGTTTTCATGCATTTTGCATTTTACATCTTTTTATTATTTATTTTTTAAACACACTGTACATTGTTGCTTGCTAAGGAGCGGGCTGGGAAGTCGACCGTTGTGTCCTTAACAACCGATGGGTCATCAGCTTTTAGTGGGGTTCCCCACTGACAGCTGAAATTAAATAAAAAATTGCCGTCATAAAAATCAGAAAAAAGACAGTTTTAAGAAAGGGAGCCCCCAATCCTGGCCCCTATGTGATTGAGTATAGGGTACATTGTATCCCTACCCATTCACCCCAAAAAGCCGTGAAGTGTTAATAAAAACACAAGAGATGATTTTTGACAAGTCCTTTCTCCTTCTGGTGCAGTCTTCTCCCCCTGGTGCTGTTTTCTCCTTGAGCTGTGTTCTCCTTGAGCTGTTTTATTCCTCGCCACTGCTTACCCGCTAAAAACAAAAAAAGCCAATCTTCTTCTAATGACCCCTTGTGACGTCACAAGGGGCAGGTTCTCCGGGTGACATCGGTGACATCATCCATGGCTATATGAGAAATGGCAGACAGCGGGAGACAACACAACGGAGGAAGACAGCGTTAGAAGATCGGCTTTTTTTGTTTTTAGCGGGTAAGCAGCAGCAAAGAAGAAAACAGCACAAGGAGAAGACAGCTCAAGGAGAAGACAGCACAAGAAGAAGACAGCACAAGAAGAAGACAGCTCAAGGAGAAGACAGCTCAAGGAGAAGACAGCACAAGGAGAAGACAGCACAAGGAGAAGACAGCTTAAGGAGAAGACAGCACCGAAGAGAGGAGAAACTACCGGAGGAATAAGACATTGGTACCTGAGAAAGAAGACACGTTGGAGCTATGATGGGGAACATTTTTCATTTTTAATAAAGGATTTGTCAAAACCCTTCTCTTGTTCTTTTAATTCATTCACATTGGGGAGGGCAGATTCGGATAAGCCCCATGCCCGCAGACCCCCACAATCACCGGCCAGGGTTATGTGGAAGAGGCCCTTGTCCCCATCAACATGGGGGCAAGGTGCTTTGGGGCAGAGGGCGGAGCCATGTTGAGGGCATGCGGCCTTGTATGGTTCGGGGGGGCGCTCACTCGTCCCCTCTCTTTCCTGACCTGCCTGGCTGCATGCTTGGATAAGGGTCTGGCGTAGATTTTTGTGGGGGGACCACATGACATTTTTTCTTACTTTTGGTGTTGGGGGGTCCCCTCTGAATCCATACTAGGCCCAAAGAGCCTAGTATGGACCAGGGAGACCTCACGCTGTTTTTTTTCCTGATCTTTTTTTTTTTTAACATTCAGCTGTCATGACTCATTGCTAATGACTCATTGGTCGTTAAGGATGTGGCAGCCGGCTTCCCGACCCGCTCCTTAGTAACCAGCTATATACAGTGTTTAAACAGAAAAATTAAAAAACGCAAAACTCATCAAAAAAATCGCATCACAAACACAACACTTGCATTTCTGGTGCTATTCCATTGAAGTCTCCTACATGCAAAACGCAGGAAAAAAGTCCCCGAACCTTTACAAAAACAAATCAGCTGCAAAACGCATAGATGTGAACGTGTACCATAGGAAACCATGGTAAATGGACTGTAGTCCGTTTCTGAAAACTGCAAAATGCACCAAAAAATGCATAGGTGTGAACCTAGAGTTCAGCTTGATCCCAACCTGAAACTACTTGTTACCAACCTTTGGCTTGTTTACTGACTATGCTTCTGCTTGATCCTTACCTGCTATATCTGCAGCTGGACCCCAGCTTGCTCATCTCCTGGTGGTGCGATCCTGAGGACCGTGACCAGGTACTAACAAGCAGCTAAACCCATCTCCATCATCGTGAGCTCTGGTGAACACCGGTTAGTACATAGATTCCGCACTTCAGGTGAGCTAGTGTTATTTGCTAGGGTGACCGGCTTGTATATCAATCTTGCTGGTCGGTGGGAGTCCCCATACTATAGCTGCTGGTCTCCGAGCCTGACATAATGGAGGCTGCAGCAATGGAAATCACTAAGGCTGCTTTCACATTGAGGCGCTTTACAGGCACTATAATGCTAAAAATAGCGCCTGAAAAGCGCCTTGAAAGAGCCTCTCCTCTCACTCCAATGTGAAAGCCCTTGGTGCGCTGGCAGAACAGTAAAAAAAGTCCTGCAAGCTGCATCTTTGAAGCACTGTAGGAGCGGTGTATATGTGCAATGCTATCTTTAACTATGTGCAATATTGTATCGGCTTTGCCTTTGTTACTTTTTTTTTTGTGTGTGACTATTTCTGTAATAAACTTTACTGTATTTACATCTGTCAATTTTATCGGCCAATTGTGCACACCTCATTCAAAGTCCCAAGGGCGACATCCATGTTTCTAAGATTACTTACCTAATCCCTAGTTCTGGAAGGCTCTGGCACTCTCCTCACCATCCTCACATATAATGTAGGGCTATTAGCCATGCATTGTACCTTATGACATTATTTTGTGGCTGCCAGCCAAAGCTGATTATGAGAAATAAATAGATTTTTAATTTTGATTAAAATTGTTCAGGAGTGGAGCTCTTGAGCATAAAAAAAACACCCAAAAATGTGTTGATGGTAGACCCGTTGCTGTGTTAATGCATTCTAATGTCCAGAATTCTGGCCAATAGAATGTATTAACGCCAGACACAGGAACGTGTATTTAGGACAATGCAAAGCATGGCTTCTTACCACGTTTTTGCTGCTACTAAAATCCTGTAGGAGAACAAATTGTTAATAGCATAAAGTGTGCTTGATATGCATTCTTTTTTTTCTTTATTGGAACAGAGAAGCAATAGAAACTGTTAGATTTCTGCTCACTTCCTGTGCTGGTGACCCAAGGTCAATAAATCGGGGACACGGGTAACACCAGGACACGAAGATAGCTACTGCAATAAAAATGTTTTTATTTATTCCAGACCCTACCAAAACTGTTTATCACTATCTCTTTATTAGGGAAAGTACCTCTGACACTAAAAGAAGGAAAATCTGTCCAATAGGAACAAAGACCTTAAAAACCTGATAAAGGTTCAAAGCACTATGGAAAACAAACTTTTTTTGACTGGAACTGCATTTTAATTCATTTGTAATGTATTTAGTTTTATTTGAAATGTATTCTATAGGACTTCAAGCTGCTGTTTATCATAATGGTCAAGTCCTCCAAAAATGGATAACAATTTTATTGATGGGTTGAATCAACTAATTCTATATTGTGGGTCTGTTTTTTAGTAATATTTGTATTTCAAAATACAAACTTAACATCACTCTTTATGTTAGAAAAAAATCTTTTAAAAAACTGAGCACGCTGCTAGTATTTGGTTCTGACCATTTACTGTTTTCTATAGTAATAGTCTATATAGTTCTTTGCACTTAAAAAGAAGCAGCTAATTACATAATGATCAAAAAGAAGGCTCAACAAAGGCCCTTGTGTGAAAGCTACCAGTTTTTTTTTGTTTTTCTCTTTAAATAGAAGGAAAGTGGAAGAGGTCCATTCCAACTTTAAATATGCCCATAGACATCGCGTGACTAGTATAGATGACGATGTACACCATATAGACAAAAGTTGTGGCCACCTTACTATAACAAATTGTTGAAAATCCCATTCCGAAACCGCGGACATTGATCCCCCCCCCCCCTTTTTTGCTGTTACCACCCTCCACTTAATACATTTGGAAGTGTGCATTGTACTGGTGTCAAGCACCAGTGTTGTAGAAGACCTTGTTTGCAATTGGATTTTATTGTATACTTAAGGTGTAGGATTGAGGTCAGGATGCTGTGCAGGCCACTGGAGCTTCTCTACACCAAACTCAACAAAACATGTCTTTATGAAACTGGCTTTGTGCACAACGACAGTCATACAAAACAGAAAAGGACATTACCAAACTTTTATGCCCCGTACACACGGTCGGACTTTGTTCGGACATTCCGACAACAAAATCCTAGGATTTTTTCCAACGGATGTTGGCTCAAACTTGTCTTGCGTACACACGGTCACACAAAGTTGTCGGAAAATCCAATCGTTCTAAACGTGGTGACGTAAAACACGTACGTTGGGACTATAAACGGGGCAGTGGCCAATAGCTTTCATCTCTTTATTTATTCTGAGCATGCGTGGCACTTTGTCCGTCGGATTTGTGTACACACGATCGGAATTTCCGACAACGGATTTTGTTGTTGGAAAATTTTATATCCTGCTCTCAAACTTTGTGTGTCGGAAAATCCGATGGAAAATATGTGATGGAGCCTACACACGGTCGGAATTTCCGACAACAAGGTCCTATCACACATTTTCCATCGGAAAATCCGACCGTGTGTACGGGGCATTAGAGTGTGCTTTATCACTATATTTTATCATAAGCCTAAGCAGAATCGCCTGAGGTTCAGGGAATTCATGTTAAGGGAAGCACTGGTTGGCACAAAACCTTAAAGGGGTTGTAAATCCTCGTGTTTTTTTATCTTAATGCATCCTATGCATTAAGGTGAAAAAACACCTGGCAGTGAGCGGCCCCCCAACCCCCCCTCCCCATTTTAACTTACCTGAGCCCCGTATTTCTGTCGGCGGAGACGCACTCTCCCTCTCTCCACAGGGTCCCGGCTCTTGACAGAATAGATGGCAGCACAGCCATTGGCTCACACTGCTGTCAATCAGATCCAATGATGAGGGGCGGGGCCAAGTCTGGCATTTATGTCTATGGACTCAAATGCTGGACTCGGGAGCGTGCTCGCAAAGGTAACCCCCCCCGGGAGAGCGCTTCTGATGTGGGGAGGAGCCGTGAGCTGCTGGAGGACCCCAGAAGACAAGATTTTGGGGCCACTCTGTGCAAAACGAACTGTGCAGTGGAGGTATGTTTTTTTTTTGTTTTTTTTTGCATGTCAGCAGACTGTGACCGGCTCTCTATGGAGCCGGTTCACATATCTCCAGAGTGGCTCTGGTGCAAATTGCACAGGAGTCCTATGCATTTTCTAGTTCATTTCAGGTCTGAATCCAACCAAAAATGGGGGCTGAAATCGGACCTGAAGTGGTGAATGGAGATGCATCGGACCCCCTGCTGTGAGCCGCTCTGTTCCTCAGTGTGAACCCAGGTCCTGGGTTATGTCTACATGACATCAAGGGGGAGAGTTAATAAAACTGGTGCACACAGAATCCGATGCAGCTGTGCATGGTAGCCAATTGGCTTCTAATTTTAGCTTGTTCAATTAAGCTTTGACAATAAAACCTGGAAGCTGATTGATTTTTAATGCAGAGTTGCACCTGATTTTTCACTCTCCAGATTTAGTAAATCTTGCCCTGAGAGCCGGTTCACACGGGGGCGACTTGTCAGGCGACCTAGCCGCCTGACAAGTCGCCTCCCGTTCTGTACAATGGAACCGTTCTAATCGGAGCGACGCAAGTCGCTCCGACTTAGAAAAAGGTTCCTGTACTACTTTGGGGGCGACTTGGGGCGACTTGCATAGACTTCTATACAGAAGTCGTTTTGCAAGTCGCCGTGCCAGTCGTGTGCAGGTCGCCTCGGTGAGGCGACCTGCAAGTCGTGCCGCTTCTAGTGTGAACCGGCTCTAAGTGTGTACGGTCATTTTCAGAGTGGTTAGAAAAATTGCAAATGAGATCTGGTTGACCACAATCTTTTGTTTTACTAGAATGTACTATTGACCACCTCTTCCTCCTTTCTTGCAGAAACATTTTGCCTTACCTCTTCTTTCTTGTCTCCAGGTTGAAGTGCAGGATGATGTAATATAAGTATATTATCTGTATGATCTCTAGAGGCAGATGTCATGGTCCTCTGAAAAACATCTTCTGTAAAAGACACACAGAAATCAGTCAGAATATTGTTATGGAGCCCAAATAACGTTTTTAACCAACATATCTGACACTGTTAATCAATAAACCCAAGAAATGTCAATGTTTCCGGTACTAAAACAAGCTTCATTGCAACAGAGTTAGACATTGTAAATGCAAAGGTAGAAAGTAGTTGAGTATTCATTGAAATGTAAGAAGTATTATCACACAAGGGCTTTGCATTATACATACAGATACAGAGAAATAAAATGTATACTTATACTAGACAGAAACCTAAGTAACGAAGAGGAATATGCCAAAAACTTTGCAAAATGTTCCTCTGTTCGCCCTTGTCAATGCCAATATTTCTCATGAAAGAAAGTGGAAAGAGAAAGGAAAAGAAATGGGAGGGAGGGGATGAGAGGAAAAGAAAAGGGATGTGTAATAAACGAGTAAGATAAGTGAATGTTAATAGAAAACAAGGGAAATCAGAAGGGAAATAAAATGGAAGGGAAAAGGATGCACTAAAAACTGAGAAATTTTTCCACGTTTTGTACTGCCCCACAAAAACTTGCTAAATTTAAATTTCTATTCACCTACAGTAATTGTCCACTGTAAGTTGGAATCCCATCAGTTGCTATGTGGCTTCTTAGATACTCTTAGACAACATAAGTATAGTGTTGATGAAGTTCCAGACTCAAGGATAGGTTGTCAGTTTGGTCCTCAGTTTGAATAGGCAGTTCTTAAAATGTGGGATATTCCAAAAGGTCCCTAGAGTCATCTAAACAGGATGTAAATGATGATGGCACTACAAATTTTAAAACAAATTCAGTAAAAGTTTATTGATCTTTTACTAAGAACAATAAACCTTTTACTGAACTTGTTTCAAGTTTGTGGTACTCTCATCCTTTACACTCAGGACACTGAGATAAAGATGTTAAAAATAGGGCCCCTGCAAGCTTGCTTATAAAAACTGGAGCAAAAGAAAGCTGGTACAGTTGCCCATTGCAGTTATTGACGTGACATCTTGGGTTTTCAAAACTGAAAACTGAAAATTGACGATTGGATTTTGATAGAACGATGTAGAAAAACAAACTTTCCTGGCAACAGCTTTTATATGGTTACCACATGACTGATTGATCCTTAAAAATGGAATTCCCACTTCATTATTAAAGTGGAGGGCCACCCTGAAAAAAAAAAATCACCATAAATCCTAAAAATAATAAAAAAAAAAATTAAAAAAATTTTTTTTTTTTAAACTTACCTAAACCCTTGTTGCTAGGCAGTCTTCCTAATCTTCCTCTTCCTTTTCCGCGGTGTATTCTTCTCCTCGGTGAGCGGCCCCGTTGTCTTCTGGGAACTGTGTGTGTTCCCAGAACACTATGGGGCCATTCACAGAGCGCCGCGCCGTAGGAAACTGGCAGTGAAGCCGCAAGGCTCCACTGCATGTTTCCCTTACCTAGGATGGCGGTGCTGGGACCCGAGAGCCGAGGGACAGGTCAGCCTCGGGCAGCCGACATCGCGGGCACCCAGGACAGGTAAGTACTTATTTAAAGTCAGCAGCTGCAGTGTTTGTAGCTGCTGACTTTAAATTTTTTTTTTTTTTTTTAAGGCCGGAATCCTACTTTAACTGGCCAAATCATGGCTCTCTTTTGGTCTATAAGAGAACTTGTTTCACCCTCTTTCTGCACTTTGATGGATTGCTTTTTCCCAGTCAATTCAGCTACTTTTGTAGTTTAAATCTGTTTGTTCCCATCTGGACCCCACTACTTATTGTGAGGATTACAGTAAATCACGCACATATACAAAAACCTTTTGAAGGGTTATAAATCTCTGGCAGATGCTAACCTGCCTATAAATGTATGCTGTTTTATTTTTAGGTTATTCCTATATGAAAAAAGTGTAAAATGGATGGCTGAAAAACTTCTTGGATTCACAATAAAGGAAAAACAAAAAACAGAAGACAGCACTTTTTTGGCTGCATATCTCTTGTGGGTCACAGGAGTACACTTACTGTTTGTACTCATGTGACATAGAGTCCGCTGACAAAACAGAGCTGCTCCAGGCTCTGAAATGATTAATATTGTTGGGGTCCACCTGGCTGCCTGATTGACAGATGGCTCCACCTCAGCATGCGGCTGAGAACCGAAGTCGGCTCCACTCCTCCACTCCCCCCCAACCTCCGCACACCAAGGCTCTGCGTCCAAATGGCAGTAACTGATTAGTTCTCATCAGGCCTTCATTATAAAGGCTGCGTGCACCTGGACTAGGGTTGCCACATCATCCCTTTAATCCAGGACACATATTAATTACACAGGTTCTGTGGCTCATTAAGGTGGTAATTAAACTCACTTGGTGCCTTATCTGCATTAAATCAGCCTCAGAACCTGTGTAATTCATATGTGTCCTGAATTAAAGGGATGATATGCAACCCTAACCTGGACTCACCCTACTGTTTTTTTAATAAAACCTGGACACTGGGTAGAAGACAGTGTTAATTTTAGTCTTAGAGCTAAAATGACATTTTAGTTTTAGTCCCATTTTAGTCTTCTGCAATTGTTTGTTTTTGTTTTAGTCATATTTAGTCAACTAAATCTCCAGTACATTTTAGTCAACTAAAATCTCCAGTACGGTTCAGTAATTGCAATTTAGTTTTAGTCATATTCTTTTGACTAAAATGGCATTTTAGTTTTAGTCTCATTTTAGTCTTAGGACTAAAATGACCTTTACATTTAGTCGTATTTTAGTCATCTCAATTGTTTTAGTTGACTAAAATAGTATTCATTTAGTCGACTAAATTAACACTGGTAGAAGATTTCTTCCCTCCCAGACACTTTGAAATCTCCAAAGTATGGAGCTCCATCCAGGAATACCAAAATCTGGAGAAGGCTGTAAAAAATATTTTCTCAACTCAAAATCGTTACACCGGAGTCAAGCACTCTGCACATCTGCGAACGCTGTGTCAATTTTAAAACCATTTTCCCAGTGGCAGGGCCTTGCACTGTCACGCCGCCTGTATTATGTAACTTTTAAGTGTCCTTTAGATAAATCTGTAGGGCATGTAGAAAGCCCTTTAATGTCTTAACCACAATAAAAGTTGTATGAAAGAGAATTTTCATTAACTAGGTTTACCAGTTTAATCCACTTCTCCAGGGCAGGAATGTTATTAATACTTTTGTAAATAGTATCTAATATGTGTGAGCAGCCAACAGTTACATAATACAATACAATCTGTACACAAGAGTAAAACAAAACACAGGCTAGACATTCTCCCATCTGTCTGTAATATGTGCTGTCTTTACTCTCAATGCTTTTTTAACTGTTGGCTTTTTTCTCATTTAACCATTTTTTTTTAAGGCTAAAGGTTTTATGATTGTGATGTAGGGTGCTCACCTTCTGCCTCACACCTGGATACACAGCCCTCTTCATTTCAGAGTTTTCATCAGCCTTGGACCACAGTATTTATGGAAGCCTTTGCCAGACAATTGTTGTTACAAAGTTCAGTCCTTATCCATGATATGCTGTAGCTGCTGTCCTTTTTATTGCGGCTTTGCAGCCTTCTGCCTTGTTACTGACTTTTAATGATCCTTTTTAACAATTAAAGGAGAAGTACAGCCAAGGCTTGTTTGGCTGTACTTCTCCTGTAGATCACAGGAGTGCAGTCCGGCTGAAGCCCGCTGTCAGCTGATGTCACAGAGCCTGGCCGGCACCTGGCTCAGGCTCTCGGCGAGCCCCCGCCACAGCCCAGTGCTCCAGTGAGTGTGGGGGAAGCAGAGCAGAGAGCCAGTGGCTGATAGTCACTGGCTCTCTGCTCAGGGAGCTCGAGAACTCTGAGAACCGGTGGTGTTTGATCGCTCGGTTCTCAGTGTTGGAGATGGCAGGGGACAGATACAGCATTGGACCAATGCTGAATCCAGCTGCCCTTGACCTATTCCCTGTCTGTTGCCTGGCTGCCGGTCCATAATGGGCGCAGAGGCGCCACCCCACCCCCCCAGTGCACATGTGGGGCGCCAGACTCAGCTTTCTCACCCACCCAATTGTGACATTAGGCAATTAATATTCCCTATCAGTTTCTAGCTTCTCCTCCCAGCCAATCAGGACAGGAGGGGGATCTAAAGAAGCTGGTTAGCCGGGAGGAGAAGATGGGGAAACCGCAGCGCCATGACCCTGGAGAGGTGAGTGTGGACTTGGGGGGGGGGGGTTGTTTGCTTTCAAAATAAATAGAAGCCTTTTCTAATGTCCTTTCTCTCCAAGCCATCCCAATGTGCTTCTCTCTCACTTGCCTAGTCCAAGGAAACTTTGAATATTTACCTCTCAGTTCAAAATGTAAAAAAAAGCTTTCTGAGAGCTGACTTCCTGTATGTGACCTTCCAGGAAAATTCATATCCCATCATGCACTTCTTTTTGCATCGCAAAATGGTGTTTTACCACTCTGGACCACACCTCCCTCATTACTTTACCACCTCTTTTTTATTTATTATTATTTAAGGTACTTGTATAGCGCCGTCAATTTACGCAGCGCTTTACATATATATTGTACATTCACATCAGTCCCTACCCTCAAGGAGCTTACAACCTAAGGTCCATAACTCACATTCATATACTAGGGCCAATTTAGACAGAAACCAATTAACCTAAGAGCATGTCTTTGGAGTGTGGGAGGAAACCGGAGAACTCAGAAGAAACCCACACAGGCACAGGGAGAACATGCAAACTCCAGGCAGGTAGTGTTGTGGTTGGGATTCGAATTTCCACCCACTTTAATACTTCTTCCTTTTAAGGTGGCCATACACTGCAAAATCTCATTGTACAATCTTTAAATATCCCATCAGATGTGTAGCTGTTGGTCCTCCCATTACAGTTTTGGTAAATCTAATGCAAATTGTACAGAGATTGTACAACCAGTTTGCATAGTGTATGGCCACCTTTACAAAAGTACATGAGAGGGAGAGATCGATGATGCCCTACTCACTACAAATACAGCAAAGTAGCTCATGAGGCATTTTGGCAGGTTTGCAGTTTGCACATTTTTTACCGTGTGTAGGTCGCGCATGTTTAATGTTAGATGTATAAAGGTGGCCACATACTTAGGTGTGTCCTCCTATTAGCTCTGGTAAATCTATCTATCCAATCACTCTGTATCCAGTCAGGCAGGCCCTTGAATGACATGATTGATGGTAGGTCTAAAGGAGATTGTACCAAGATCTGGGGGCCCCCTTGTTAAAGGGCCTTCCAGATTCCAATAAGCCCCCCGCCCACAGACCCCCACAACCAAAGCCCAGGGTTGTGGGGAAGAGGTCCTTGTTCCAATCAACATGGGGACAAGGTGCTTTGGGAGTTGGGGGTTAGAGCCCTCCCATGTTGAGGACATGTGGGCTGGTATGGTTCAGGAGGGGGGGTACCTTGCTTGTCCCTTTCCTTTCCTGACCTGCTGGGCTGCATGCTTGGATAAGGGTCTGGTATGGATTTTGAGGGGGCCCCAAGCCATTTTTTTTTTTGGCATGGGATTCCTCTCCAAATTTAGTTTTTCTTACATTCAGCTTTCAGTGGGAAACCCTACTGATAGCTGATTACTCATCAGTTGTTAAGGACGCAATGGCCGGCTTGCTGGCCTGCTCCTCAGCAACCAACACAATTTGCAAAATGCAAAATGCATGAAAACTGCATGCAAAAACATGGGTTTAGAAAAGCAAAACGCACCGGAAAAACGCATCAAGCGCAGCCCGCACAGATGTGAACATAGACTTAGGGAGAACTAAATGGCTCCTTTCCTTTTTTCATGTGCCTTTATCAGTGTAGATACCATTTCAATTGCTGTCATATTCTATCTGCATAGAGGGAAAGTATCTTATCTAAACTAGAAGGGTGCTACACTAGCAGATTTAGATACACTAAGAAATTGAAGCCAAACTCCAGCTAACACTTTATAAGCAATTACAACAAACGTTTTTTTTCCTGTTAGGATAAAGGTTTTACCTAAAGAAATACATTTTGATCATTGTAAGCACCCCTGTCACTACTAAATAGTTTGTTTCATTCCCCTCACAGCCATATCTGCAAGACAGCTTGTTCTTTTGAAAAATAACAGACTTACTGGCAGGAACACCAGGTAAAAATAAGAAAGAAATCCTAAAAAAGAAAACTAATGTAGACACCGCATCTAATAATAAGTAAGGTGCAATACAATAAATGTTTGCTTTTGAGTTTAATGCCGCTTTAAAGTGAACCTGTGCTCAAATAATGCACACAACATAATTTACATATTCTGAACAAGCAGTAAAAGCACTTGAAAACAAGCCTTCCTTCACCTCTGTGTCTATAGGCACTGTGGCAAAATTAGTGTGCACACAGCCAAAAAAAACTTGGGGGGGTCAGCTGTTACTGACAGCCAATGATGGTGGGGGTGGGGTTTTACCATTGCTGACAATGATCAGCAATTCTGGGGTTTATATTTGCATCCACTAACACCAGTGTTGCGCATTACTATTACTGCCACTAACACTGGCGATGGAGCTTATGTTACTCCAAGGGAAAGGTGCCACACTACGTTATGCTGTGAACTAGTTACTACTTTATTGACCACACTCACTAGTGGGAGACTTGCTAAGTGCATCATTTTTTTTCTCATTCACTTTAAGGTGTTCTTTCTATGTATGTTCAAACATTGGCAACTATGAGTTATGTCATCCCAGGCCAACTAATCAAGATGGCTGAAAACGTAAACCTAGAAGATGGCTGGGTGAAGATGCTAGCAGCAGTAATAAGGGAGACTCATGTTTCATCACTGGAGAGGTCACTTTGGAAGGAAACTTCTACAAACTTTGGTTGTGTTTTAAATTCCATTAATTTTGGTCTAACTGACAAGTAGGGTGTTGTTGTAAAGGTGGGAGCTGCAGAAATCACTACATACAAATGATTAGTGTAGCGGTACCCCCGTGAGGGCTGCTGATTGACTCTATACCCCACTGGCTACCCTGACTATGCAGATCCTCTCTTACCTCTGACACCTTGGGTTCCATGCTGTAATAGGATGTTATCAATGAAAAACTCACAATGTCACTGAACCACTCAGAAGTTTACTAGAGTGAATAATAAACACAAATGAACAATATGAATGAACACAAACAATACATGACAGTTGATAACAATAAGCCTAGATATGAAACTGAATTTAATAATCACTGTAGGAAGCGTATGCAAACAGGTGTACAATGGGACAAGTGTTAAATATACTACACCTTCCCACTGAGGCCTCAGTACACCCACACCAAATTGCAATATAATGTTACCTACACTCAATACAATGCAATATTTAACCTGTACTCAAAGGCTCCCCCTAGGTTGTAATTCAAAGTTCAAACTACAAATAAAAGTTCAAACTACAAATAAAACTATAATGCTTTGCAGAAGATAATAAAAGTTCCTTGACTCCGGATATCTTCAGCTAGCCTGTAGTTTTAAACTGCAGTATTTGTAATCCAAAAGGGCAAAAGAGAGAAAGCAAACTGTAGAATAAATGGTACGTTGATAACCGTGTAACTGAAGAAATGTGGCACTTGTAACTTCCTCCTTATGTGTGAGTGTAATACAGTACTGACTTTACATCACAGGGAATAACAAACCTCAGAGTTCAGCTGTATGTGGTCTGTGAATAAGTAGAATCACTTCTGTGGAACTACAAGTCTCACCAGCATTCTGTAAATAACTCGCTCAGCAAACAGTGCATGTTACTGAAATGGGCAGGTGCCCTCTCACCACAATAGACTCTGAGGCTGTGATTCCCCTCCTGATGTCTCAGTCTGATGCCACTCCTTCCAATGGCTGAAATGCAGGAAACCTCCAGATGCCCTGATTCCGCAAACCGATCTGCTTCCTAGGCCGGCCGGGCTGTACACTATAGCACCTCAGTCTGTCAATCCTGTTCCGTGCTGTATAGGCCGCAGCCTAGAGGGAGCCAAACTCATTTGCAACCATAACAACTGTAATGCCTTATAGTAGCAAACCCTTGGCTATATTAGCTAGCTCATTTACCTTTTCTCCTTCTAGTTCAGTGGTTCTCAACCTGGGGGGTCTGGACCCCCTCTGGGGTCGAATGACAATTTGCCAGGGGTCACCGTATCCTGGGCTGTTCCTGAAGCTCGCACCGCTCTCCCAGCCTTTTCGCCCCTGTCCCTGGAGCCTCTGGCTGCCCAGCAGGGCTGTCCCTGTAGCCTGTAGCTGCCCAGCTGGTCTGTTCCCGGAGCCCGCGGCCGCCCACTCAGCCTCTTCGCATCTGCCCATTCAGTTCATGGCATGGCTGGGGGGCAGAGACTGGAGGTCAGCTGACTGGTAAGTAATGTGAAGTGGGATGGGCTGGCGGAGACCCTATCTCCTGATTTCGGCATAGGTGTCACTGCTGCGAGACACCACAAAGCTGAAGACACAGTGAAGCCGCAGTCACAGTGAGTAACACTACCTGTGATTAAAAGTCCCCACTACAATTCTCAGATCAGCAGATTACCTTGATCAAGAGCACCTAAGTCGGCTGATCAGAACTCCCCCCAGCGCTGCCACTCATCCCAACTACCCGCCACTCATTCCTTTCCCCCCACAACCCCACCAAGGAGTAAGAGAAGGAATAAAAATAGAAAATACATGGAAGGAAGAGGAAAAGAGGGGCAGGAACAAAGAAAAAGGCAGAGAAAGAATAAGAGAGAACAAGAAACACGGCTAGAGAGAGAGACGGGGGGGGGGGACAAGAAATATGGATAGAGAGAGATCTAAATCCTAAAATGTACCATAAAGGGTTTTAATACTGTTAGAGTGGAGGGGACTCAAGGAGCGCTAAATGTCCGTGGTTTACAGGCACAAATTACTTGTATTGCCTTGGGTGCTGACAACCCACGCTACGAAAATTTTACTGTTAGGGGTCCCCATAACTTGGGAAATTTTATCAAGGGGTCACGGCACTAGAAAGGTTAAGAGCTACTGTTCTAGTTGGAAAGAAGCTAATGAGCTATGTGCTAACAGGCACTCAATTAATATTTTGTGCCTGGCTACCTCCTCCACATTATGCTGATGGACAGCACAGCTTGGAAAGTTGAGTCTCCCCATAACCACGAGTGTTTTCATTTATTTTTATTTTTTTTGGAGAGCTTTCATGAGTGCAGATACCATTTTTAATTGCTGTCATACTATATCTGCACAAAGGGAAATTATTTTATGTGCAGGTCATCCATTACCCACAGTCTAGAATTCAAGAAATGCACTTGACATCAGCACTCATAAAACATTCCTATACACTTTCTTTCTATCTTTTTCTTTGCTATAAATCTTTATACCTCTGAAAGCCACAGCTGAAAGATTCAGTGACACTGTAATCCCTTTGGTCATGAACTTGTTGATCTAAATAAGACGCACACAGAGCATGTGTGAACCGTCTGAGAGCAACAGACATTTTTTATCTATGTGCAAATCTTGTTTGTTCTAGGTCTCAGAAGGATAATCAAAAGATATTTCCCACTTCTAGCATGGCTGTGGTAAAATATGGTCATATATTAAAATCCATCACATTCTGTAGAGGATAGTCCCCATGAGCTGTGCTCACTGATAATCAAATGTGCTAAGTAGTGTGGTAAGTTTTTCCAAGTAGTTTTATGTGCCAAGTATTTCTGTGGAGACAGTTAAGCCTCGTACACACGATCGGATTGTTGGCCAATAAAACCGTGGACTTTTGTCCGAAGGGCGTTGGCCCAAACTTGTCTTGCATACAAACGGCAAGCAATTGTCAGCCAACAAAGATGAACGTACTGACGTACTATGTGGTTTTTCAGCTCTTTGGCGCCACCCTTTGGGCTCCTTCTGCTAATTTTGTGTTAGTAGAAGTTGAGTGTTGACTCGCGCTTTTCATTTAGCGCTTTTCATTTTGTGCTTTTCAGTTCGTTTCTGAATGGCCATTCGTCAACCAAACATGTTACAGAATTGGAAGGGAAAACATGTTGTTTATTATTGGCCTTGGAGTTATTGCTTTGACATTATTTTTTTTGGTTGAATAATGATTTGATTTTGTATATATCTATATTTGGATGCATAGAATGCATTTTTTATTAAGTTCTATTGGCAGATAGCGCATCTAATTTTATTTGTTTTTATTTTTTAATGCACAATAAAAAAATAGTGTAGAATAATACTTGGCTATGTGTTTTACTTCAAATGACAGTGTGGGAGTAGGCAGTTACATTTAATAAAATACAATGTAAAATAGACAATGGACATCAAGATAGTGGTATCTTTGATCTTAAAAACTACAGGATAATGGTGTTGTGGTAACTTGCCCCCCCCCCCCCCTCAAAAGCATAATAATAATATTCTTGATATCACTAGAAAAAAAAAGCCTTTGAAAATTTGTTTGCAATAACTCCATCAGTATCACCAGCAAAGCAGCTTCATTATTATCCCATTAAAGAATAAGAGAATTGTGCGCTGCATTTCGAGATTTCATAATTTGCCACGTCACGTATGTTAATTCTCCATTACGAACGCTAGTTTACAAGACCGACCTCTTCTGGCTCGTCCTTGCTCCTGAGGATGCGTGTTTGTACTTTGGACTTTTGTCCGAGAGACTTGTGTACACACGCTCGGAAAATCCGACAACAGACATTTGTTCGGAAAATTTTAAAACTTGCTATCCAACATTTGTCCACAGAAAATCCGACAATTGTCCAATGGAGCATACACATGGTCGGATTTTCCACCAACAGCCTGTCATCACACATTTCCCGTCGGAAAATCTGATCGTGTGTATGGGGCTTTAGAGTGCAAATGAATAAATAAGAGAAAGAGTCAGTACTGTATGAAAACATGACTGCTATAGAAGCACAGCTATGACTGTGTATTTTCAACAGAACTGAAAGAATCCCAGGAGCCAGGTAGCTAAGAGCTAGAGCTAATCGGCAGTGCATCGCTTTAACTGACAATTGCGCGGTCGTGCAACGCTGCACCCAAACAAAATGGCATCCTTTTTTTCCCACAAATAGAGCCTTCTTTTGGTGGTATTTGATCGCCTCTGTGGCTTTTATCTTTTGTGCTATAAACAAAAAATAGTGACAATTTTGAAAAAAACACAATATTTTGTACTTTTTGCTATAATAAATATCCCCCCTTTTTTTTTTAAAAAAAAAAGCGAATTTTTTCTCAGTTTAGGCCAATATGTATTCTTCTACATATTTTCGGTAAAAAAATCGCAATAAGCATATATTGATTGCTTTGTGCAAAAGTTATAGTGTCTACACAATAGGGGATAGAATTATAGCATTTTTATTTATTTATTTTTTTTTACTAGTAATGGTGGCGATCTGCAAATTTTTTTCGGGACTATGACCTTATGGCGGACACGTCGGACATTTTTGACATATTTTTGGGACCATTGCCATTTATACAACTATCAGTGCTATAAAAATGCATTGATTATTGTATAAATATCAAGGTTTTAAAAATGTTCCCTAGGGTGTGTTTCTAACTGAAGGGGGAGGGGACTGACTAGAGGAAGTGATGGATCGTGGTTCCTAGCTAATAGGAACACACGATCTGTCACTCCTCTCAGAACAGGGAAGTGTGTGTTTACACACACTCATCCCTGTTCTGTCTCTCCTGCTCGCGATCGCTCGTGGCCGGCGATCACAGGTCAACTGGCTTCAGTATAAATCACACAAATTTCACTGAATTTCAAAAGAGCCAACTTCCCTAAACTACGAACCTTGCTAGAAGGCATAAATTGGGATAAAATATTAGGAACAAAGAACACAGAGGAGAGATGGGTTTGCTTTAAGAGCATATTAAATAAGGATATTAGCCAATGCATCCCATTGGGTAATAAATTTAAAAGAGCGAAAAAAAGTCCTGGATGGCTTAACTCCAATGTAAAAATGCATATAAAACCAAAGGAGAAGCCTTCAAAAAATACAAGCTTGAGGGATCATCATCAGCATTCAGACTTTATAAAGAATGCAACAAGAAATGTAAGGGTGCAATGACGGCTAAGATAGAACATGAAAGTAGTGGAGGAGAGCAAAAAAAATCCCAAGAAGTTCTTGTAAAGATATTGTAAAGGACTAGCGTCAAATGTAGAGCTTTAAGGACACCGCCACTCACTGGTTCTTCTTTTTAAGGGCTTTGTTTGCCCATTTTTATTAAAAGCAAGTTCAGCAAACAAACATAGGTTTCCCTCGCAGGGGTTTTCAGCATTCCTATTTCCAACAACAAAATTCCATTCAGCCTAGTTGGCTCTCACTTGCAGCACTGCTGCTCTGGCCTTACACTCCAGGCCCTTGTCTGTCTCATACAGACTGTTTCACCAACCACCTTGGTGCTTATAGCTAGCAGCCTCTTGCTGCACTGGCTCCCACGTGGAGCCCTCCTGACTCCTGGTACTCAGACTTCCTATCTGCCGGGGTGGAGCCCAGAACCATGGTCAGGTTACTACTAAAAGCCCAGCACACACCTGACCAATCAGTATGCTGGCTGTTCTCAAAATCGTGACCCAGGACTAGGGATTTCATCCCACCCGGATCTCTCAGAAATCCCCGAGCTCCAGGTCCCAAAGTGGACTTTGCAAAACACTGAGGAATCTGAAAGGCCAGTTTCATGTTACAAGCTCCCTGGAGCCCCTCAACCCGTCCGGTTGAGAATTCTGGGTCACAACCTCCTTCTAGACCCTGGCAGCGCAACGCTCTGCCACAGTATGTAAACAGTAAAAAAGGGAGGACAGACCATATTGGCCCCATAAAGAATGAGGAAGGAAATCTGGTTACAAAAGATGGGGAGATGGCAAAGGTATTGAATTCATTCTTCTCCTCAGTCTTCACGAGGGAATCGGGGGGCTTCAGTAACCAAAACTGCAGTGTTTATCCTCATGACACATCACAGGAAGCAGCTCCATGGTTAACAGAGAACATAATTAAAATTAGACTTGGGAAACTTAACATTAATAAAATCACCGGGACTAGATGGCTTGCACCCGAGGGTACTTAGGTAATTCAGTCAAGTAATTGCCAGACAATTGTTACTAATTTTTACTGACAGTCTACTGACTGGAATGGTACCAGCTGATAGGAGAAAAGCCAATGTAGTACCAATAATTAAAAAGGGCCCAAAATACATCCCTGGGAATTACAGACCAGTTAGCCTAACATCAATAGTATGTAAACTCTTGGAGGGGATGATAAGGGACTATATATGATATTTTAGTAATGAGAACGGTATCATTATTACTATAATCAGCATGGATTCATGAAGAATCGTTCTTGACAAACCAATCTATTAACCTTCTATGAGGAGGTGAGTTACCATCTAGGTAAAGGAAGGCCCGTAGACGTGGTGTGTCTGGATTTTGCAAAAGGAATTCCCCATAAACGTTTACTGTACAAAATAAGGTCTGTTGGCATGGACCATAGGGTGAGTACATGGATTGAAAACCGGCTACAAGGGTGAGTTCAGAGGGTGGCGATAAATGGGGAGTACTCGTAATGGGCAGGGGTGGGTAGTGGGGTCCCCTAGGGTTCTGTGCTGGGACCAATCCTATTTAATATTTGTTCATAAACGACCTGGAGGATGGGGTAAACAGTTCAATCTCTGTATTTGCGGACGATACTAAGCTAAGCAGGGCAATAACTTCTCCGCAGGATGTAGAAACATTGCAAAAAGATCTGAACAAATTAATGGGGAGGGCAACTACATGGCAAATGAGGTTCAATGTAGAAAAATGTAAAATAATGCATTTGGGTGGCAAAAATATGAATGCAATCTATACACTGTGGGGAGAACCTCTGGGGGAATCTAGGATGGAAAAGGACCTGGGGGTCCTAGTAGATGATAGGCTCAGCAATGGCATGCAATGTCAAGCTGCTGCTAACAAGGCAAACAGAATATTGGCATGCATTAAAAAGGGGATCAACTCCAGAGATAAAACAATAACTCTCCCGCTCTACAAGACTCTGGTCCGGCCCCACCTAGAGTATGCTGTCCAGTTCTGGGCACCAGTTCTCAGGAATGATGTACTGGAAATGGAGTAAGTACAAAGAAGGGCAACAAAGCTAATAAAGGGTCTGGAGGATATTAGTTATGAGGAAAGGTTACGAGCACTGAACTTATTCTCTCTGGAGAAGAGAAGCTTGAGATGGGATATGATTTCAATATACAAATACCATACTGGTGACCCCACAATAGGGGTAAAACTTTTTCGCAGAAGGGAGTTTAACAAGACTCGTGGCCACTCATTAAAATTAGAAGAAAAGAGGTTTAACCTTAAACCATGTAGAGGGTTCTTTACTGTAAGAGTGACAAGGTTGTGTAATTCCCTTCCACAGGCGGTGGTCTCAGCGGGGGAGGGCATTGATAGTTTCAATAAACTATTAGATAAGCACTTGAACGACTGCAACATACAGGGATATACAATGTAATACTGACATATAATCACACACATAAGTTGGACTTGATGGACCTGTGCCTTTTTTTAACCTCACCAACTATGTAACTATGTAATTGTATAAAACAGGAAAGGGATATAAAAAGATATCCAAGGAATTGGGAATGCGAATCAACAGTGTTCAAACTCTGATCAAGAAGTGGAAAATGAGGCGTTCTGTTTCAAGATGCACAAGGAGGCACTTGAAGAAAGATGGGCTACATGGTCGAGTCGCCAGAAAAAAGCCATTACTACTCAAATGCCACAAAGTATCCCACTTACAATAAGCCAAACAGCACAGACGCAAGCCTCAAACCTTCTGGCATAAAGTCATTTGGAGTAATGAGACCAAAATTTAGCATTTTGTCCACAACCAGTTTCACAATAGGAATGGTGTACCTTTCATCATAGGCCTTGTTGACTCCTCTCCAAATGTAGTGTTCTACATTTAGAGAGGAGTCAACAAGGCCTATGATGAAAGGTACACCATTCCTAATGTGAAAAACTGAGGTGGATTGCAAGGTGAATGCAGTATGTTATCAAAAAATAGCAGAGGAACATTTGCATTCATCAGCCAGGAAGCTGCGCATGGGACGTACTCTGACATTCCAACATGACAATGATCCAAAACACAAGGCCAAGTCGACCTGTTATTGGCTACAGCAGAGTAAAGTGAAGTTAATGCAAGACAGCCCAAGAATTTCCAGGAACTGGAGGCTTTTTGCCAAGAGGAATGGGCAGCTTTAACATCTGAGAAGATAAAGAGCCTCATCCACAAATACCACAAAAGACTTCAAGCTGTCATTGATGTTAAAGGGGGCAATACACGGTATTAAGTACTGGGGTATGTAAACTTTTGATCAGGGTCATTTGGGTAGTTTCTGGTGCCATTATGATTTTAAAAGAGTAAACAGTTGATAATAAATAATAGTTGATAATAAATGGCTTCAGTTAAACACTAACCATGAGTGAAAGAAAAGTTTTTGTGTTATCATTCATATTCTCTGAAAAATGGCTAAGAAATCATAAATTATGCAAGGGTATGTAAACTTATGAAGACAACTGTATACTGTACATCAGATAATTATCATGTCCACAAGCAAGAGGCCTTAGACACGAACTGAAACTGACTCTTTGAGGATCTTTCAGAATGACTACCAGCTAGAGAGGTAAGTGATGTCTTGTTTTAAACTTCCTTTACTGTTTCATAAGAATATGACAATAGTTGATGCCCATAGTCTGGAACAAGGTTCACCTGAAGTTCCCACCATGCTTTGCATACTGGATGACACTTCTAAAATCACTGATAATGAAAGACCCTGAACTGTCAAAATAGGCAAAACAGAATAATAACACAAGGCAGGGGTCCCCAGCCCTCGGGCCGCGTCCGTGACCTGCTGGTGGCGGGGGGTTGGTGACAGCCCGGCAGGCGAGCAAGGCTCGATCTGCATTGACGGCCGCTTGCATTGCATTGCCATCTGGGCACTGCCTCTAGTCTTGTCAGTGGTGGGGGCCCTGCTGTACAGCTACAATGCAGAACTATTATCTTCACAGCAGGAGGTGATCGGCGGGCGAGCGAATGAAGCTCCGACACTGTCAATCAGTGGCGGCTACTCTTCTCCTTCTGATGCCCTGGGGCACAACGAATGCAAACAGGTCTTGCGAAAAAAAACCTTCTACCCCAGGTGTAAGGTTGGAATACTGCCCTGCGACCCAGTCTCCAAAGGGAGGGGATCATGCTCTGCTTCAGTATGTCACAGTACATGTTGGCATTCATGGTTCCCTCTATGAACTGTAGCTCCCCAGTGACGGCAGCACTCATGCAAACCCAGACCATGACACTCCCACTACCATGCTTGAGTGTAGACCAGACACACTTGTCTTTGTACTCCTCACCTGGTTGCCGCCACGCACGCTTAACACCATCTGAACCAAATAAGTTTATCTTGGTCTCATCAGACCACAGGACATGGTTCCAGTGATCCATGTCCTTAGTCTGCTTGTCTTCAGCAAATTGATTGCAGGCTTTCTTGTGCATTATCTTTAGAAGAGGCTTCCTTCTGGGACCACAGTCATGCAGACCAATTTGATGCAGTGTGCGGCGTATGCTCTGAGCACTGACGGGCTGACCCCCAACCCCTTCAACCTCTCCAGCAATGCTGGCAGTACTCATATGTCTATTTTCCAAAGACAACCTCTGGATATGATGCTGAGCACGTGCACTCAACTTCTTTGGTCCACCATGGCTAGGCCTGTTCTGAGTGGAACCTGTCCAGTTAAACCGCTGTATGGTCTTGGCCACCATGCTGCAGCTCAGTTTCAGGGTCTTGGCAATCTTCTTATAGCCTAGGTCATCTTTATGTAGAGCAACAATATTTTTTTTCAGACCCTCAGAGTTCTTTGCCATGAGGTGCCATGTTAAACTTCCAGTGACCAGTATGAGAGAGTGAGAGCGATAACACCAAATTTAACACACCTGCTCCCCAGTCACACCTGAGACCTTGTAACACTAACGAATCACATGACACTGGGGTGGGAAAATGGCTAACTGGGCCCAATTTGGTCATTTTCACTTAGGGGTGTACTCATTTTTGTTTCCAGCAGTTTAGACATTAATGGCTGTGTGTTGAGTTATTTTGAGGGACAGCAAATTTACACTGTTATACAAGCTGTATACTCATTACTTTACATTGTAGCAAAGTGTCATTTCTTCAGTGTTGTCACATAAAAAGATATAATAAAATATTTACAAAAATGTGAGGAGTTTACTCACTTTTGTGAGATACTGTGTATACAGATATAGATACACACACACCCCTCTGTTTTGCTTTGCATTTCTTTTTTGAACTGAATGGGTTGTTTTTCACGGTAAATAATCCCAAATACCTTTTTTTTCCCCCTCTGTTTATAAGTGATCGCATGACCTCTGTTCTCAGCCGAGAAAGGGGCATAGAGAGGTGGAGACTCCTTGCGATGATGTGTGTGTGTGTGTGGGGGGGGGGGCAGCAGCTTAAACAGAGCACAAACGCAGTGTAATGTAAAATTTAGAGAGAGAAACACTCTATGATTAGCAGGGAAGGGGTGCACGCCAGCAGAAGGCAGAGAAACAGCAGTACACAGATTTTTCAAGTGAATCGTGCTTCGGGTTGTGTCAGCACAAGGCTGACCAATGGAGTACAGGCAAGCTGTGCTACCAAATAGAATGCAAACAAGCAAGCTGACCATGTCAGGATGGATGCGCCTCCATGTCTGGTGTAGACAGTATGAAGTAGGAAAGCAGGGGGACAGACAAGGTCACCAGGTATTTCACACAAAGGAAGCACATTTAATATAAGTACATGGTAACACAGACACACATCAGAAATGTGAAATGTTGGGGTAACATACACTTTAAGGGAAAGATGAATACTGTATAGCTAGCACTGGCAGACTAAGGGTCTGGCAGCACAGAAAAAAGAAAATGTGTGGGCAACTGCCATTGTTGCTTGTTGAAAACAGCTTTTTCTTTTTAACTGAAATATCTTTTTTTCTGGCTGAAATAGATACTATTCTAAACTAGAAGTCTAAGCACTGGACAGGGTCAGAGCAGAAACGCTTTTTGCTCTCTACAAACTGTACAGCTGCCAGTCCAGATGTTTCATGGTGCGGAGAGTCCCTCCCACCTCCGTTCTTCAATGGTCAATCTGTCCAAGCAGCTTAACATCGTGTTAGAATCCTATTATATATGCTTCCCCTGAAATATTCTCATTTGCTTAAATCATGTTCAACTATTTGTGTGATGCTGGAATCCATCCTTACTTAAAATGAATGTGTCACACATATGAGGCCAGATCATTTTTTCGTTAAGTAGATAAAAGTAATGTCAAAAATTCCTTCTTTAATGTAATCCTTTATAAATTCATACTGATTACCCTCTTAAGTCTAGGGGCCTTTTTCTCGCCGAATTCCCTCAAATCCCTCAAATCCCTGAGCATTTTTTCTCATTTCGGCGATGTCTCGGTTCTGCACATTATATCTTTTAGGTCTACCCTAACATATTATAGGTTTTTTTTAGGAGCAATTAGGTATTTACTTTTGTAGCACATTTGGATACCGTACTTAAGATTTTTATTTCCTTGGATTTAATTGGAAATAAATTTTAATTTTCACAACACAACATTTACGTAATTTGCACATCTCACATATTTACCATAACAAAGTCTGCTGATTAAAAGATATCACGTTGGTGTGACTTTTATGTAAGGTAGTGGACTAGTAAAGCTCAAAGTGAACATGCTTATTTTACTTAGGAGAGCATTCTTTTCCTTTTGATGTAGAACAGCACATTGTCACTAGGATCCTGAGCTCAGTTCTATTCTCACAAAGTCTCTCCAGGACAGCTGAACTCCTACCTCAATGCCTCAGGACAGCTGCTAAGTTCCTAGCTTCCACCAGACACTCTTCAGTTAGGGAGAGGTTAATACTCACAGTGCCACAGAATAGCTACACACCTTACAGCTACCACCCAGGACTCTCCAGTGAGTCCTCCAGGCCAGGTCCTTAGGTGAGACTGCTTAGTTAGCTCCAAAGATGATTAGGAATAGCCCTCCCAGCCCTGCCACAGCTGGGACATTGATGAATATCTGCAAACTCCAGCAAGACTGCCTCACAGAGGCAAAGCCCCTGATGCTGTGTAACTTCTCCAGCAGGACAAGAACATGGGCTGCTCTAGACTACAGACTATTTATGCTCTCCCCTGCCACCCACTGGGCACACCTTCCCAGGGATTGGCTGAAGCACACTAAATATTCAAACTTCCCATTTGCCTCTTTCAGCCCTCTATGTTCTGGAAGCCCCCAAAATGCAGGGGCAGAACCATCAAATCTGCAGCCTGTGAAATCTAGAATAGCCCAAAAAAATCAATAGCTGCACCAATGATTACAGAGAAGCCAAAAAGAACTATGTAATGAAATGTCCCACACTCCGCTTGAGTGCTTTTGCTTCTGAAAGGATGATCTGCAGCAGCCCCGGGAACTCCGATGCCAGATCCATATCTCCGGTGGGGTGACCAAAGTCTGCTATCCTGATATTGAATCCAGGTGAAGGTTTGGATGTCCCAGACTGCAGGAAGTGTTCCACTGCTTGCCATCAATGTAACGAAACGTCCCACACTCCGCTTGAATGCTTTTGTCATAGGGCGGGGTAGACTGTCCAATCAGCAGGGAGAGCTGTTGGAGGAATTTGCCTCCTCCCCTCTCATAGCTAATCTACATACACATCCCATAATACCCAAGGCAGACAGCCACAATAGAACAATGGAATACAGGCACACCCCAAAGGACCCAACACAGAGCACACCATAGTATGAGACAATATACAATATTCCAGTGTGGTTGTACAGTGAGTCCGATCAGTACAGATCAGACTGGGGTTCTCGGTCACCATGTGCCCCATTAGAGACACAGGGTGACTTAGACATAGGAGGTGCATGGGGAGCTGAAACAAGGGTTTCCCAACCAAGGGATTCTGGGTTCCACAGACCCCCTGCCCAAAGTGACTCCCGTCAGAAACTAAATTTACCTATCATCCTAGCAACCTACCGAAGAGGGTGCTAAAATTAAAATAGAATTAAGTCATGTTGAAGGGTGATAAAAATAGTACAGTGGCGACTTCTGCACAGGTTTACTAATTGCTGGCATTGGGGTTTATTTACTAAAGCTGGAGAGTGTAAATCAGGCTCACCTCTGCAAAGAAACCAAACAGCTTCCAGGTTTAATTGCCAAAGCTTAATTGAACAAGATGAGGTTAGAAGCTGATTGGCTACCATACACAGCTGCACCAGATTCTGTGTGTACCAGCTTTAGTCAATCTACCCCATTGTGTTCAATGCGTTAACACAAATGTCTTAAATGTCTTCCAGATCATCTGGCATCATCATTTTGTTGCAACATGGGATATGTATATACCGTGTGCATATGTATATTGTCAGGGGTTAGCTCAAGGGGAATCACCTACCCTGGGAAAAAGGTAATCTAAACGGCAGGTTTTCTGTGAAAATGTAACTTGCAGCCAGTTTTATTTAAAAGGTTGCATGAAATTTTAAACAAACAAAATAGAAAATAAATCCTTCACATCCAGGCACTAACAATCATTGCAGGTTTCCTAAATTGGAGGTGAAGGGCTTCTCAAGTCACCCATAAAACAAAGATAACACAAATCTTTTCTTTTTCTCACAAAGCAAGCTTCACATAAGCAGCTTTCTCAGGTTTTGGCTTCCTGAGTCCCAGGCCAAGAGCAATCCTTTGCTCTAGTCCTGCTTAATTTAAACTACCTATTGGTGGACACAAGTGGACCGCAAAATCTGGTCTGGAACCAACCCTGCAAAGGTGGCTGGTAAAACCCAGACTGGATTCCACCTTAGTGCTATATAAATGAAGGCATGCAAGGTGAAACATTACGTCCATGAATTACCTTGCCTTTCATAATGTCACATATTCCCCCCCCCTCCCCTCTGCTCAAGCACCTGAGGCTGAGCAACTGTCCCAACCAGACAATGGACACGGAAAGGGCATCTGCATTATTCTGAAATTTCCCAGCTCTATGCTTCACTGTAAACTTAAACTTTCTCCTTGTTATCACACACCAATTTGGGAGGGGTATGATCAGTGACTAGTTTGAATGAAGAAGTACCGTATTTATCGGCGTATAACACGCACTTTTTTCCCCTTAAAATCAGGGGAAAATCGCAAATGCGTGTTATACGTCGATCCCCTGCGATCCCCCGCTGACTGTGAGTGGAGCGATCGCCGGCCGCCGCTATACATAGATAGCGGAGTTTGAAAATGGCGCCGCCGGCGCTGAGATACATAGCCGTGGCTTGCGGCGGCTCTCGGCCACTTTCGGCTCCACTTGTAGTCCCGCCCAGGATGGGTGTGACTGTGAGCGCCGCCCATATACAGATAGCCGAGTGTACTCGGCTAGGTTCGGCTAGCTCCGCTTACAGTCACGCCCAGTCCCGCCCTATGATGGACACAGGGACTGGGTGTGACTGTGAGCGGAGCTAACCGAACCTAGCCGAGTACACTCGGCTATCTGTATATGGGCGGGACTGCGAGTGGAGCCAAAAGTGGCCGAGAGCCGCCGCAAGTCACGGCTATGTATCTCGGCGCCGGTGGCGCCATTTTCAAACTGCAGTGACACTGACCAGTCACTGCAGTTTAACTGCAGCCTGGGCAAGGCTGCAAATGGACACAGGCAAAGTTGCAGATGGGCACTGACAAAGCTGCAAGGCTGCAAATGGACACTGATAAGGCTGCAAATGACACCAAGGCTGCAAGGCTGCAAATGACTGCCAGGCTGCAAATGACACTGACAAGGCTGCAAATGACACTGGACAAGCATGCAGATGGACGCTGTGCAAAGGCTGCATTGATGGGCAATTAAATGTAAGTTTTTTTCCTTAAAACTTTTTTTCCTTAAAATTCCCTCCTAAACTTGGGGTGCGTGTTATACGCCGGTGCATGTTATACGCCGGTGCGTGTTATACGCCGGTGCGTGTTATACGCTGATAAATACGGTATATGGGTAAATCTGCGCACAGGATATAAGTACAGAAGAGGATAGGTTGAAGATATGATGGAGTACGCTGAAAGTGAACCGCTGCCCCTACAAATACACTACCACCGAAGTGGTGTGTACTGGAGTTAGATATAAATAGAACGTAGGTATGGAGCTGTTCTGATAAGATAATGTTGTGATGAACCTGTGTTACACCCTCTGTAGTTAATCAACACTTGATTGGGTGTATAAGGAATACAGTCAGTACAATGCAAAAAATCAGTATATGAAATTCCAACAAAAAGCAATTATTCCTCTGTGGAATGTAATGAGAATTCTTATGAGTCTAAATATGAAAAACAGAATAAGTGAAAAGAGACAGCATTGTTGTTTTTAGTGTTTAGTGGTACTGTACAATCTGCAAAAGTCCCACATCAGAGGCACCTGTCTATACCACAAACTCCTTTGTGAACTCTGGGGTCACAAGCACAGGTTGTACACAAAGAGCTTGCTTCAACATATGAATTGCCTTCTCTGCCTCAGGATTCCACTTAATCATGACCGACCCTTTACCCTTCGTCAGATCTGTTAGTGGGGCTGCAATGGTGGTAAAATTAGGAGTATTCCGTGATTCCCAGAAATGCACAACCTTGCTTTTTATTTATAGGTTGGGGCCACTTTTGAACCGTCTCAATCTTATTGATCTGAGGCTTGATCAGCCCTCAACCAATAATGTAGCCAAGGTATTTGGCCTCCTCCAAGCCTATGGCACACTTTTTGGGGTTGGCCATGAGTCCTGCTTTCTTAAGGGAATCTACTACTGCTTGCACCCGGGGCAAATGAGATTCCCCATAGTTCAAACAGGTGGCTGCATATTGGCCATGTGGTCTTAATGTCTTATCCATCATTCTCTGTTTTCTCTTTTGCAGGCTCTGTTACGGGTAGCTGCCAATAACCTTTAGTCAGATCTACAGTAGTTATGTACTGTTCACTTCCCAATCTGTCACCAAGCTCGTCGACCCGAGGCATTGGTTACACATCGAATTTGGACACGCAGTTCAACTTCCTGAAATCATTGCAAAACCTTATAGTTCCATCTGGTTTTGGGACCAACACTATGGGACTTGACAAGTAACTGTAGGACTCCTCTATCATATCCAACTCTAACATGTTCTTTATTTCATTTGCAACTGCTTCTCTCCTAGCTTCGGATACTCTATAGGGCTTTACATTTACGCGGACGCCTGGTTCCGTAATTATTTCATGCTGTATAACTGTGGTCAGTCCAGGCATGTGAGAGAAAAAGTCTTTTACTCACAAACTCTTTCATATCCTTCTGTTGGGCCACTGACAAGGTTTAAGTTATCGGTACCTCAGGTGTCCCAGGGGACAAGTCCTTTTGGGGTGTTGGAACCACCAGTAAAGTCTCTCTGTCCTTCCAAGGCTTCAAGAGGTTAACGTGATATATTTGCTCTAGTTTCCTTTTTCCTGACTGGTAAACTCTGTAGTTTACTTCCCCTACTCTTTCCATAATTTCAAAGGGACCTTGCCACTTTGCTAGGAATTTACTCTCAACCGTGGAGACTAGTAGGAGCACTCTATCACCAGGGTTGAAGGTTTGGGTCTTGGCATCCCAATTATAAACCCTTCTCTGGGCCTCCTGGGCTTGCTCCATATGTTTCCGTACAAGCAGCATGACAGCCAATTCTATCTTGCATCAGTGAGATATGCTCGATGACGCTTCTATAAGGCGTGGTCTCTGCCTCCCATGTTTCTTTTGCAACATCTAGCAATCCCCTGGGATGTCTACCATACAGTAGTTCAAAAGGGGAATACCCTGTAGATGCCTGAGGTATCTACAGGCGAACATGAGGTATGGCACCAAAAAAATCCCAACTTCTGCCATCTTTGTCCACCACCTTTTTTAACATGTTTTTGAGTGTTTTGTTAAATCTCGCAACAAGACCATCAGTTTGGGGGTGGTAGACAGAGGTACGGAGATGGGCGATTTTAAACAATTTCTAAACAACTAGACAATTCTTTAGTGACTCTGGACATAAACGGTGTGCCTTGATCCGTCAAACCGTATTTTGGAATACCCACATGACTAAATACCTGGACAAGTGAAGAGAGTACTTTCGCGCTACTATGGATGAGTGAATAAAATAAGTAATGTAAAAGTAAACGTAAGTAAATATAAATGCAGCAAAATCTATAGTGCAACACAAGTCACTAATCAGTTGAAATAAATATTAGTAAAGTGATTTCGCGCAAATTAATAAATAGTGTCAAATTCATAATTTCAGGTGTTTCAGGAGAGTATTTAAATTATTTCCATATTAGATAAAAACGAGTGGTGCATACAATGTCTATCTCTGATAATAAAAATAAATATAAAAATAATAAAATAATAATATCCGTATGTAGATTCACAGTGTTCTTCATATGTTAGTGACAATGATAAATAAATATGACCTAGTGCAAATGTAGAATATATATAAATAAAATAGATATAACCTTGTGAAGCTGTACTCAATAAAACTTCACTTTAAATAGTCTATATAACTATATTGAGGAACAATATAAAGGAAGTCAAATAAATATTGCAGTGAATGGAGGATAATAGAGTTCTGTAAGTGTTAGACCAGATGTAGGTGATTATTCCCAATACTCCTACTGTGGCTCCTTTAACAGTCTGGTCTCCCAGGACTCTTACCTCAATGTTGTTTATAGCATGCAGTTACCGCCGTCACCGCTGGGGGATCCCTTAATTTTCCTGAGTAGTGGTCATCGCTCCTCTGGATGGTGTATTGCAACACTGTTCCCTCTCAGATAACTTCGATCTGTTATCCAATCATGTAGTGTAGGGCGGTACCTCAGTGGAGAGGGGACAGGGAGAGAAAGGGACCTCCAATAGTGCAGTATGTCAGGTTTTAAAAAAAAACTTATTTTTTAAAAAAGCATATACTCTTACACAAAGCAAGTTAAAAAACACAGGGAACAAATGAGGCGTTGTTCCTCGAACTTCTCACGTCACTTCCGGTCGCGGCTCTATCCCCATTGGCCGGATAGAGCCGCGACCGGAAGTGACGTGAGAAGGCCACAGTAGGAGTATTGGGAATAATCACCTACATCTGGTCTAACAATTACAGAACTCTATTATCCTCCATTCACTGCAATATTTATTGGACTTCCTTAATATTGTTCCTCAATATTGTTATATAGACTATTTAAAGTGAAGTTTTATTAAGTACAGCTTCACAAGGTTATATTTATTTTATTTATATATATTCTACATTTGCACTAGGTCATATTTATTTATCATTGTCACTAATATATGAAGAACACTGTGAATCTACATACGGATATTATTATTGTATTATTTTTATATTTATTTTTATTATCAGAGATAGACATTGTATGCACCACTCCTTAATTTATGAATTTGACACTATTTATTTATTTATTTATTTTTTAAAATTCTTTTTATTGATTTTATCGACATAGTAAATCATACAACATTAAGGACGTGTCCGATAAGACAACGTCCCTAATAGGCCAGACGTGGCCTTATGCTTATCTAACAAAGATCTACTAACTACATTCCCCGTACCTCCCTGGTTCCCCCCTCCCCCCACCCATGAACCACAGCTCGCCAAGAATTACCGGATCACTGGTGTAGCCTATATCAAAAGCTTGTGATATATTACTTATTTGCAAGTATCATGACCCTCTACCTTCTGAATTTATTGTCGCTACTCATTGAGATGTCTATGAGAAGTGTCTTCCTCCAAATATGTTCACCTTTTATCAACACAGTACCTCCTTCCTTATCCCACCGTGGTGTTAGACTTATACCATGCTTGCCACACTCTATCGAATTTCTTTACACACCTCCTAGATTCATATGTAGCCTTGTAAAAGGGAAGCATGGAGTTCACCAGGCCCTTCCAGGCTGAAATAGTCGGTGCCTCTGGCTTTTTCTAGGCCAACAAGATAGCTTTTCTTCCGTAAAACATGAGTATATTGAGTAGTGTTCGCATGGCACGTGTTGGTACTATGTCATCCACTAGTCCCAGCAGACATACCTTAATATTCATCGATATTGGTACTGATATCAATTCCGTGATACAGGAAGTAACATCCGTCCAAAATTCCTGAATCTTTGGACAGCGCCAAAAAATGTGATCTGTATCTGCGGCTACATGAGAGCATCTCCAAAACTCTGCCGAAACCGTGGGGAAGATCTTATGCAACCTAGCTGGAGTAAGATAGCTTCTGTGCAGGAATTTGAACTGGATCAGCCTATCTCTGGCAGATACCAGGTGCCTAAATGGTTGAATCCATAATTCATCCCAGTCTTGACACTATTTATTAATATTTGCGCGAAATCACTTTACTAATATTTAAATACCTGGACAAGCTCCTTGGCAATAGTCTTAGCTGAGGTATTACGCAAGGAAATGGCTTCAGGATACTGTGTGGCATAGTCCAGTATTACCAGTATGTGCTGATGGCCCAGGGCAGACTTTACTACTGGTCCAACCAGATTCATGGCAATTTTTTGAAAAGGCACTTCACTTATTGGTAACGGTACCAGCAGACTGAAAATGAGGAGATGGCGCAGGATACTGACACTCTGGGCATTACTCACAATATTCTTTGACATCTGCATGTAACCCAGGCCAAAAGAATTTATGGGTTATTCTCGCTTTTGTTTTCTCTATACCCAGATGTCCACTCATTACATGACCATGGGTTAAATCTAATACCATCTGGCGATAGAGTTTGGGAACCACTAGCTGCTCTACCTCTTCCTCCTCCTCTTCTTCCTTTTGCTTTGCCACCTGATACAGCAAGTTATTTTTAAGAGCCATGTCGGGAAAAGACACCCCTACATTAGGTTCAACAGGTTTGCCATCAATCATTTTACTGTTTTCTCTGGCTCTATTGAGTGTGGTGTCTTAGTTGTTCCATACAAAAATCATCTTTCCTGACTTCTAAATAAGGCATCACATTCTGCCCACTCTCAGAGTCAGACATAATTTCTTGTTTATTATCCTCAAGTTGGGGGCTGGATCCCATCTCCTCCTGCTCCCCAGCCATTACAGAAAAAGGAAAAGGATCTACCCCTTCCCTGGACACACCAACAGTTTCTCTTTCAATTTTGCAATCAAAAGGGTCTGGAGTGAGTTCCAGTGTTTCCTCAGCAGGGGGAGCTCTGTCCTCCTGACTCTTTTTTTTGTTTTCCCACAAACTTGAAAAGCGTGGAAAACCTCTCCCCACTAGGGCTTTATAATTCAACCAGGCTTCTGCAAACTGGCGAATCCGATTCACCTTCTGCTGCGCTGCAGTTGCCTCTGCGACCTGGCAGCTGGTTTCCCACTGCTGGCGGTTGGTTTCCTGCTGGGTTGCAGTGGCCGGTAGCAGGGCTTTTAGCATGTCCTCCATCTTTACACTTGTTCAGGAAGCTGCCCGCCCAAATCCACCATATGTCAGGGGTTAGCTCAAGGGGGATCACCTTCCCTGGGAAAAAGGTAGTCCAAATGGCAGGTTTTCTGTAAAAATCTGACTTGCAGCCAGTTTTATTTAAAAGGTTGCATGAAATTTTAAACAAACAAAACAGAAAATAAATTTTTGCCATCCAGGCACTAACTAAACATTGCAGGTTTCCTAAATCAGAGGTGAAGGGCTTCTCCCAGTCACCCACAAAACAAAGAGAACGCAAACCTTTTCCTTCTCTCACAAAACAAACTTCACATAAGCAGCTCTCTCAGGTTTTGGCTTCCTGAGTCCCAGGCCAAGAGCAATCATTTGCTCTAGTCCTGCTTAATTTATACCACCTGTTGGTGGACTCAATTGGACTGCAAAATCTGGTCCGGAACCAACCCTGCCAATGTGGCTGGTAAAACCTAGACCGGCTTTCACCTTAGTTCTCTACAAATGAACGCATGTGAGGTGAAACATGTAACTCAACGTCCCACACTCCGCTTGACTGCTTCTGTTATATACTGCTTCCTCCAGTTTGAATATAGATATTAGATATTATAGCCGCATATAACAACCAAGAACAAAGCAGGACTCGTTTGGCTGCAAAGCTGGAACATGAACTGTTTATTTGAACAGAGGCACACAGACATATACACTCAGAGGACAATTCCCCCTCCTTTGCATAATGACACAGGGCAGGGTAGACTACATTCAGTAACAGACACACAGGTGTATTCAAACTTCTCATCAGTAGACTGTCCTATCAGCAGGGAGAGCTGTTGGAGGAGTTTCCCCTCCCTCCTCACAGCTAATACACATACACATATACATCCCATAATACTTTTCTCCCAAGGCAGACAGCCACAATAGAACAATGGGATAAAGACACTTAACAAACACATAGCAACCCCCACCCCTCCTCAAACCATCTAGCAATGGTCTCTGACACAAGGGGGACTTTGTCTTCATATATTCTTGAGATCAGACTGGGGTTCTCGGTCACCCTGTGCCCCTAATAGACACAAGGTAACTTACATATAGGAGGGGCCGGGGGAGCTGGACAAGAAGTTTCCAGAGCTCGCCAAGAGAAGCTGGGTTCCACAAACCCCCCCGCCCAAAGTGACTTTCGTCACAAAACATAACGTCCATCCAGGACCTCACCTTTCATAATGTCACAATAAATATATATAAATAAATATATATATATATAATATATAATATATATATATCTACACACACACAGTGAGGGGAAAAAGTATTTAATCCCCTGCTGATTTATTAGGTTTATTTTCACAGTGATAGACAGAATAACAACAAAAATATCCAGAAAAACGAAAAACGCATTTAAAAAAGTTATAAATTGATTTGCATTTTTATGCGTGAAATAAATATTTGATCCCCTATCAATCAGCAAGATTTCTGTCTCCCCGGTGTCTTCTATACAGGTAACGAGCTGAGATTAGGAGCACTCTCTTAAAGGGAGTGCTCCTAATCTCAGCTTGCTACCTGTATAAAAAGACACCTGTCTACAGAAGCAATCAATCAGATTCCAATCTCTCCACCATGGCCAACACCAAAGAGCTGTCCAAGGATGTCGGGACTAAATTTGTAGACCTACACAAAGCTGGAATGGGCTACAAGACCATCGCCAAGCAGCTTTATGAGAGGCTTTCTTGATTTAAATATTTTTTTTAATGAATAATCATCTCAACAACAGTTGAGATGATTATTCACAAATGGAAGAAACACAAAAGAACAGCCGATCTCCCTCGGTCTGGGGCTCCATGCAAGATCTCACCTCGTGGGAGTTTCATTGATCATGAGAACAGTGAGGAATTCACCCAGAACTACACGGGAGAATATTGTCAATGATCTCAAGGTAGCTGGGACCATAGCAACTAGGGTTGTCCCGATACCACTTTTTTAAGACCAAGTACAAGTACCGATACTTTTTTCAAGTACTCGCCGATACCGATTACCGATACTTTTTTCCAATGTCATGTAGTACTAATGGGCACTGATAGGTGGCACACACTAATGGGCACTGATAGGTGGCACACACTGATGGCTGGCACTGCTAGATGGCGCTGACTGATGAGCACTAATAGGTGCTGATTATGCAGCACTGATGAGCACTGATAGGTGACATGCACTGATAGGTGGCATGCACTGATGGGCACTGATAGGTGGCACACACTGATGGCTGGCACTGACTGATGGTTGGCACTAACAGATGTCACTGATGAGCACTGGTTGGTGGCTGACACTTATGGGCACCAGAGGATTCATTTTTTTATGCTGCCTCTGCGACGCCCATCTTGGTACACCTTGCACTCGGCCTCAATAAAGCAGCAGCGGACTTCTTGTTACACCCAGCCCGGACTATATGGACTGGGTGTAACCAGATGTCCACTGCTGGCGTACTGTGGCCGAGTGCAGGGTGTACCAAGATGGGCATCGGGATTTTCAGTTACACTGATGTGGAACTGCAACACGGAGCATCATTTCCATTACCGAATGTGATGGCTCCAGTCGCCATTCCGATGATGCAGCTGTGCCCTGCACTCTGTACTACCTGCTCGGAGGTACTTGAAGGACTCGCTCTCCGCTTTGCTCTCAGCTCCGCCCTCTGCTCCGCCTGCTGACTCAGTTCGCTGACTTCCTGTCTCTCCCATCCCAGCCAGGTATCGGCTAAGGCATCGGGAGCATTTGTGCGAGTACAAGTACTCGCGCAAATGCTCGGTATCAGTTCCGATACTAGTATCGTTATCGGGACAACCCTAATAGTAACCAAGAAAATAATGTGTAACACACTCTGCCGTGAAGGACCAAAATCCTGCAGCACCCGCAAGGTCCCCCTGCTCAAGAAAGCACATGTACAGGCCTGTCTGAAGCTTACTGATGAACATCTGAATGATTCAGAGAAGAACTGGTTGAAAGTGTTGTGGTCAGATGAGACCAAAATCGAGATCTTTGGTATCAACTCAACTCACCATGCTTGGAGGAGGAGGAATGCTGCCTATGACCCTAAGAACACCAGCCGCACCATCAAACATGGAGGGGGAAACATTATGCACTTGGGGTGTTTTTCTGTTTTCACTGCGTTTTTCCTGGATATTTTTGTTGTTATTTTGTCTCTCACTGTTAAAATAAACCTACCATTAAAATTTTAGACTGATCCTTTCTTTGTTAGTGGGCAAAATCAGCAGGGGATCAAATACTTTTCCCCCCCATTGTGTATATTTACAGTATCTCACAAAAGTGAGTACACCCCTCACATTTTGGTAAATATTTTACTATATCTTTTCATGTGACAACACTGAAGAAATGACACTTTGCTACAATGTAAAGTAGTGAGTTTACAGCTTGTAGAACCATGTCAATTTGCTGTCCCTTCAAAATAATTCAACAGCCATTAATTTCTAAACCGCTGGCAACAGAAGTGAATACACCCCTAAGTGAAAATGTCCAAATTGGGCCCAATTAGCCATTTTCCCTCCCCGGTGTCATGTAACTCCTTATTGTTAAAAGGTATCAGGTGTGAATAAATTTGGTGTTAACGCTCTCACTCACCCTTACTGGTCACTGGAAGTTCAACATGGCACCTCATGGCAAAGAACTTTCTGAGGATCTGAAAAAAATAATTGTTGCCCTACATAAAGATGGCCTAGGATATAAGAAGATTGCCAAGACCCTGAAACTGAGCTGCAGCACGGTGGCCAAGACCATACAGTGGTTTAACAGGACAGGTTCTACTCAGAACAGGCCTTGTCATGGTCGATCAAAGAAGTTGAGTGCATGTGCTCAGTGAGATATTCAGAGATTGTCTTTGGGAAATAGACGTATGAGTGCCGCCAGCATTGCTGCAGATGTTGAAGGGGTGGGGGGTCAGCCTGTCACCATACGCCGCACACTGCATCAAATTGGTCTGCATGACTGTGGTCCCAGAAGGAAACCTCTTCTAAAGATGATGCACAAGAAAGCCTGCAAACAATTTGCTGAAGACAAGCAAACTAAGGACATAGATTACTGGAATCATGTCCTTTGGTCTGATGAGACCAAGATAAACTTTTTTGGTTCAGAAGGTGTCAAGCGTGTGTGGCGGCAACCAGGTGAGGAGTACAAAGACAAGTGTGTCTTGCCTACAGTCAAGGACGGTGGTGGGAGTGTTATGGCCTAGGGCCGCATGAGCGCCGCCGACACTAGGGAGCTACAGTTCATTGAGGGAACCATGAATGCCAACATGTACTGTGACATACTGAAGCAGAGCATGATCACCCTCCCTTCAGAAACTGGGCTGCAGAGCAGTATTCCAACATGATAATAACCCCAAACACACCTCCAAGATGACCACTGTCTTGCTAAAGAAGCTGGGGGTAAAGGTGATGGACTAGCCAAGCATATCTCCAGACCTAAACCCTATTGAGCATCTGTGGGACATCCTCAAATGGAAGGTGGAAAGTGGAGGAGCGCAAGGTCTCTAACATCCACCAGGTCTGTGATGTTGTCATGGAGGAGTGGAAGAGGACTCCAGTGGCAACCTGTGAAGCTCTGGTGAACTCCATGCCCATGAGGGTTAAGGCAGTGCTGGAAAATAATGGAGGCCACACAAAATATTGACACTTTGTGCCCAATTTGGACATTTTCACTTAGGGGTGTACTCATTTTTCCTGCCAGTGGTTTAAACATTAATGGCTGAGTATTGAGTTATTTTGAGGGGACAGCAAATTCACACTGTTATATAAGCTGTACACTCACTACCTTACATGGTAGCAAAGTGTAATTTCTTCAGTGTTGTCACATGAAAAGATATAATAAAATAGTTACAAAAATGTGAGGGGTGTACTCACTTTTGTGAGATACTGTATATATTTACTTAGTTATCACATGTCTGAAAACATGTAATTACATGTTCTTTTAAACTTTAGTTTCACTTTTTGAACTCGGCTGCACTGTAATCTTACAATATTTCACGAGATTACAGGCAGCCCACCCACTTTTACACTGATCTCGGCCATTTTAAGAGGAAACACTTCTCCTCTGTTCTCCCTCTGAGAACTAAAGTTCTCAGCTTCATAAACCAGCTGTAGAGGAGATCATTTTCCCCTGAGAACTGCCGAGAACTGAACTGAGAAAAAAAACTTCTCAGTTTAATAAACGTACACTAAAATGTGAAAGCAAAGGTTAAGTGCTCCTTTTGCCTAGGGGATAAGAAAAAAATTATTACCTTATTCCTCTTCTTGCTGTAACCGTTTCCCCAAGCTTCCTTCCTTCGCTGCTCTACCAGATGCAGCTACCTGACATCATCTCCTACAATGCAGGACCAGCACTCCTGCATTGTACACGAGGAAGTCTAGGGCCTTCCCACATTGTCACACAGTAGAGGAGAGCTCCAGCTGCCAGGGGAACGATGTACAAGGAAAATATATCACCATACCTATCACCCCTAGGCAGAATGAGCAGTTAATCCTTGAAATGGGAATAGATACACATGAAAAGGGTAAATGTTTTCGGTCATGGGAGTTTTAAAAAAATAATGTAAAAATTGCTTAGGTAGGTAAATTAATTATAGAGCTTTTGTCAATTAAATAGATACTGATGCTACTTAATTTGATATCTAGGCTTCAATGACTTTTAAGGGTTAAGAAAGCCATATGTTGTTGACAGCACACACGGTGCTGATATATGTGACAAGATGATGTACTCAAAATAACTAATTATACATTCAATGACAGATGTTCTTAATCCTTAAAAACAAGGCGGAAAACAAAGTCTTATTTAAGAGGTTGGTGGGGGCATCAGTACAATGTAGACCATATGTATCCCCAAGAATCTTCCACTTAAAGCACCACTTAGTGCTGCTTAGTCCTATTCATTTTTCCATTCTCTCCATAGGAATGTGACATTGTAACCTTTTTAATACATGTCTGAAATTTTGTGAATTATCTACAAATTCAGGTATGCTTTTGCAATCATTATGTTGTCGTTACATGGTTACATATTTACAGGTTAAAAAAAAAAAAAAAGACATATGTCCGCCAAGTTTAACCAACATTTGGCAAAATAAATAAATTAAAAACCCTTCCTCCTCAATAACCCTAAACCCACAGTTTAGAGAGTGTCAAGCAAATAACCCTTAGGTTTTGTGCTGTCCAATTTTCTCTAACACAGGAAAAAAATGACTTCCTGATATCCAAAGGCATTCAGATACTCCCTGGATCAATAATCAACAGCAGGTTTTTCCAACCGAGAACTGAGACTTGAGTGCATTGTACACTGGAGTGAACAGTAACTTGGAGATATAATAACAAAGAACAAGGACTGTAATCTACATAGCATATGTAGCAACTAGAGAAGAACATTTTTAACTGCTTCCCGGTAGTTATATAAATGGCTCGACGGGTGCTTTGTTCCAGCAGGACGTACCTGCATGTTCTCCCAGAAGCGCATACCCTCCAACGGACACAGCCAATGACCATCACGTTACTGGGCTGCTAAGAGCGGCCCTGGTACCATATGATCACTGTGACCAATCACAGCAGTCACAGTAGTAGGCAAGGCTGTCATTCATGATGCCTTGCTTACTATTGTGTGATCTCTGTGATTGATCACAGTGATCACATGGTACTAGGGCCAATCACTGTACCATGTGAGAGCTGTGACCAACACTGGAGTACGTTTTCAATGCTTTATTAAACAAACGACTTAGGAAGTAGCAGGAGAGAGGTAGAAAGGAAACTTGCAGAAGAAACTCAAATATTCTCTGAAAGGGTTCTCTTGGCAAAATATCCTGGTATAATTCAAATACTATTTGAAATGCGCTCCCCTCATGGGGCACACTCCTTGCTCGTCTGGATAGGCCTCTCTCACCGGTCTAGCAGCCAGTACGTATCATGAATCAAAGTCTCTGCCACAGACTTGTTTTGGAATAAAATCTGTACAATCTTCTGCCACAGGATGTATAGATTTGCTGTAGTGAAAGTCAGTTACAGTGCTTGAACCTTTAAGCCGAGCCGGCAACACTATGCTGTATAGTTACTTTTGGATACGTCCTCCAACCGAGTCACCAGGCCCCTCTATAGACCAGCATGCGGCGTGATCTCTCCAAGAGGGGTCCTCCCCTGGGATCTCCTCGGTTGTCCAGCTTCGTCACACAGGACCGACAGCTCAGGACCATTCCTCGGCCGCGGTGGCGGGCTCCAGACAAGCCTCTGGACCCACCCCTGCGCCGTTGTATCGTGGGCCTACCGATCGGAGGACATACTGTTATATGTACGCTCACTACTTTACATTGTAGCAAAGTGTCATTTATTCAGTGTTGTCACATCAAAAGATATAATAAAATATTTACAAAAATGTGAGGGGTGTACTCACTTTTGTGAGATATATATATATACAGTGTACATTTGCTGTCCCCTCAAAATAACTCAACACAGCCATTAATGTCTAAACCGCTGGCAACAAAAGTGAGTACACCCCTAAGTGAAAATGTCCAAATTGGGCCCAAAGTGTCAATATTTTGTGTGGCCACCGTTATTTTCCAGCACTGCCTTAACCCTCTTGGGCATGGAGTTCACCAGAGCTTCACAGGTTGACACTGGAGTCCTCTTCCACTTCTTCATGACAACATCATGGAGTTGGTGGATGTTAGTGACCTTGCCCTCCTCCACCTTCCTTTTGAGGTTGCCCCACAGATGCTCAATAGGGTTTAGGTCTGGAGACATGCTTGGCCAGTCCATCACCTTTACCCTCAGTTTCTTAGCAAGGCAGTGGTCATCTTGGAGGTCTGTTTGGGGTCATTATGTTGGAATACTGCCCTGCGGCCCAATCTCCAAAGGGAGGGGATCATGCTCTTCTTCAGTATGTCATAGTACATGTCGGCATTCGCGGTTCCCTCAATGAACTGTAGCTCCCCAGTGCTGGCAGCACTCATGCAGCCCCAGACCATGACACTCCCACCACCATGCTTGACTGTAGGCAAGACACACTTGTCTTTGTACTCCTCACCTGGTTGCCGCCACACACGCTTGACACCATCTGAACCAAATAAGTTTATCTTGGTTTCGTCAGACCACAGGACATGCTTCCAGTAATCCATGTCCTTAGTCTGCTTGTCTTCAGCAAACTGCGGGCTTTCTTGTGCATCGTCTTTAGAAGGAGCTCCCTTCTGGGACAATAGCCATGCCGACAAATTTGATGCAGCATGCGGCATATGGTCTGAGCACTGACAGGCTGACCACCCCACCCTTTCAACCTCTGCAGCAATGCTGTCAGCACTCATACGTCTATTTCCCAAAGACAACCTCTGTATATGAGGTGGAGCATGTGCACTTAACTCCTTTGGTCGACCATGATGAGGCCTGTTCTGAGTGGAACCTGTCCTGTTAAACCTCTGTATGGTCTTGGCCACCGTGCTGCAACTCAGTTTCAGGGTCTTGGCAATCTTTTTATAGCCTAGGCCATCTTTATGTAGAGCAACAATTCTTTCCCATGAGGTGCCATGTTGAACCTCCAGTGACCATTATGAGAGAGTGAGAGCAATAACACCCAAATTTACCACACACCTGCTCCCCATTCACACCTGAGACCTTGTAACACTAACGAGTCACATGACTAATGGCTAATTGGGCCCAATTTGGACATTTTCACTTAGGGGCGTACTCACTTTTGAAAAATGTATACTGTTATACAAGCTGTACACTCACTACTTTACATTGTAGCAAAGTGTTATTTCTTCAGTGTTGTCACATGAAAAGATCTAATAAAATATTTACAAAAATTTGATGGGTATACTCACTTTTGTGAGATACTGTATATTTTTTATATACTATCACCAGAGCAAGTGCAGTTTCACTATAGTGACATTACCCAGCTGGGGCGGAGATCAGGTACAATGGCTAGTCTGATATCACTGTATTGCCCCGTACACACGGTCGGATTTTCCGACGGAAAATGTGTGATAAGACCTTGCTGTCGGAAATTCCGACCATGTGTAGGCTCCATCACACATTTTCCATTGGATTTTCCGACACACAAAGTTTGAGAGCAGGATATAAAATTTTCCGACAACAAAATCCGTTGTCGGAAATTCCGATCGTGTGTACACAAATCCGACGGACAAAGTGCCACGCATGCTCAGAATAAATAAAGAGATGAAAGCTATTGGCCACTGCCCCGTTTATAGTCCAGACGTACGTGTTTACGTCACCACGTTCAGAACGATCGGATTTTCCGACAACTTTGTGTGACCATGTGTATGCAAGACAAGTTTGAGCCAACATCCGTCGGAAAAAATCCTAGGATTTTGTTGTCGGAATGTCCGAACAAAGTCCGACCGTGTGTACGGGGCATATGTCATTTGGAGGGTATTTGTACTGTACTGGCATTTTAGGGCCTTAGAAATTAGATCGGCAGTCAGTACATTAGGTTTAATCCATTTTCAAATATATCTACACCACAGTTTGTAAACTCTAATACTAAATATTATACACTGATTTGGCTTATTTTTACTAAATAAATATATCAGAATACATTTGTTGCCTACATTTATAAAGAAAGATTATTTATAACAAACTAAGAAAATTGTGTTTTTGGGGGGTTTTTTCAACATTTTTGGTATTTTTTCATTTATAAGACAAAAAAATTAAAAAGAAAAACCCAGTGGTTAAATATCACCAAAAAAAGCTCTATCTGTCTCAAGAAAATGTATAAAAATATAAGTTTGGGTACAGTGTTGCATGACTGAGTAACTGTCATTCAAAATGTAACAGTGATGAAATCTGAAAATTGGTCTGCAAGAAGGGAGTGAAAGTGTCTGGTTTTGAAGTAGTTAACACTCCTCTGGTTCTTTATGACAACATTATTTTCAGTTAATCATGAAATGAAACATGATCTCTTTATTTTAAGGTCAGTGGAAAACATTGGTAGTCAGTCAAAAAGTGATACTTTGTGGAAAAAAGGACCCCTTACATTGTTGGTCAGTGGGTGATAAGACTCCTTACATTGGTGGCCAGGGGAAGGAGAGCCCCCTTAGATTGCTGGTTAGAGGATAAAGGAACTCTTACATTGATGGTCAAGAACACCCCTTTTATTGGTATTTAGTGGGAGAAACACACCCTTACACTCATGGTCAATGGAAAGAAAGTGCTTTACACTGGTGGTCAGTCTAGTGCACCCCCCCCTTTTATGGCTAGTGGAAAAAGGGCCCCCCTTTACCGACAGCTAAAAATCTCAAATATTATGGGTGTGGGTGGTTACTTACCTTGGAAGTGAGCGGAGATGTTCTAATCCCACTGGCTCTGTCAAGTGACAATGGTGATGTATTACTTCTCTCTTCTCAAGCAACTCTAGAAACCTTTGGAGGAACCCTAGGGTTCCACAGAACTCTGGGCGAAAAAGGTTGATTTACAGTGTTATTTTTAATAAATATTAATAGACCATTACGGTATATTCTGTGCATTAAGCAATATATTTTTTGAAGAATCTACTGAGGAGGCCAGAACTAGTTATTGTGGAAGTCTGTTCCACATTTTCACAGCTCTTACTATACAGAAGAAACGTTGTGCACTTCAAAGGGTGACAATGCAGGTCTTGCAGTAAGACCTTAAGAGCAAGTGTTATCATTCTAAGCTCGGAAATTAAGTCATGCAAGATCAGCAGATAAGCAGCAAAAGGTGGGGGGGGCAAAAAATGGTTTTTACATTTACATTTTTGGTTTAGTTACAGTTTATATTGCAGATGTTATTTAAGACTGTGTTGGTTTTCATGAACTAGCTCCTTTATTTTTTCAGTTAATACTTTAATTGTTGATTAATGAATGGCATATATTCTATTTTTATATTCTTTATTTCCTCTTTCTCCTGCAAAAATATCTTAAGAGACAACATGTGTTTCCCTAATTAAGAAGGGATTCTAGGCTCATAATGGGTAGGAAAATAATCTACAAAATATAGAACTTTTCCGTTTAACAATTCCCAGGCGGATCGCTAACATGATGATAAAAACCTTCAAATATTTCACTTGAGAAATTTGACAAACTGCCAGGGGCGGGCTTGCAGCTAATTTGTACTATTTAAAATTAATTTGCAAGGCATAGCAAGACATCCTTTCGTATGAAGCAGTAAACCTTATATGGATTGTATAAAGCACTTTTTTTGCTCCTATTTAGTACAGGAATGCTCAAGGTCAAGACTTTGGTGTTGATTCCCGCTCACAGCACCGATGGGGTTTTTTTCATGTAGCTCCTAGCAATACCGCAAATTATATTTTACAGTGGCTGTAAAAATTATAGGCTAATAGACTGATAGACTGCCCATGACCATGAAAAGAAACATTGTTTATTGTATCAGCCGATGCATGACTGCAGAATTTATTTCGGCTTAGCCTTTTAAGCAATGGGATGCTCTTCACAAATTGCAAATTGCGGAAAAGGTAACATGTTTACATGATAGCCCGCCCCCTCTACTGTAGTTATCTTTACAACACTTCCTTTGCAAATCCGCTTACCAGCCTCAGTTTATAGCGAAGCAATAAAAGAAGTAAAATCACAACCTTAAAGGGGTTGTATTAAGATGAAAAACCTTCTCTCATGCTGCAGCCCCCCAAGACCGCCCGTTTTACTTACCTGAGCCCTGTCTTTCTCACCCCGGGGACGAGCACACCAGCTATGGCTGATGTCTCGTGTCCTGATTGGATAGATTGATAGCAGTGCAGCCATTGGCTCCTGCTGCTGTTAATCAAATCCAATGACGCGGGCGTGGAGAGGCAGGGGCCAGTTCAGCTCTGTGTCAATAGACGCAGAAGCAGGAAATGGGAGCATGCCCGCACCGGTGTCCCGAAGGACAGCGCTTCTCCGACGGGGCATTCGAGCAGAGGCGGAGCCACCAGCACAGCTGAGGGACCCCAGAAGAGGAGGAGGGGGGCCACTCTGTGCAAAACCAACTGCACAGTGGAGGTAAGTATGACATGTTTGTTATTTAAAGAAAAAAAAAAACTAGGATTTAGTAACCTTTTAACGCATAACTAATTGTAAAACTTTTTTTTTCACCCTCTCTATTTGTCCTGTTTATCATTATCATTGAAAGTGAAAGTAAAAGAGGAGAAATCATCCAATGGGCACACTAGTTCGGGTGACTTGGAGGTTTAAGGGATTCCCGTAATTTGCAGGGATTTACTCTTACTCCCTGCTTTGGCTATGGGACAGGAAGTGAACCTAAATCTTCCCAATGAGAAACAGATGGCACAAAAAAATTTTGCCTATAGTTCTAGTTTAACTCAAAGAATTAGATTTTACAGTGAGTACAACATTTCTAGGGCTGACTATACCCCAGCAGAGCTATCTAGTTATTTGGCCAGTAATAATCTTCTGGTTATCCCACAAGAAGAGAGAGAAATTCTTAATGCACCACTCTCCACTTACTGGAAGTGGAAAGTGCGGTGGCTAGCTTCCCTAACTCCAAGGCCCCAGGGGCTGATGGTCTCCCTATAGAGATCTTTAAAAAAATATAAGAGATGCTTCCTGCCCTCCTTAGTACATAAAATGAGGCTTTTCATCTGGGCCGGTTTCCAGACACTATGGGTCAATCTGTAATTGTAGTCATAACTATAAAGGATAAAAACTTGCTACAGCCTGAATCGTACAGACCAATCTTTTTACTATCCACAGATGTTAAAATTCTTGCTAAGATACTTGCTGCTAGATTAAATAAGGTTATTAAACATATTATCCATTCAGATCAAGTAGGATTCATGCCCAATAAGTCAACCGCATTCAATATCAGACACGCATATTTAAAAATGCAGGTTCTGGCTCTGGGCCACTCAAATCGTGCCTTTTTGGCGCTAGACGCAATCAAGGCTTTCATTAGTCTCGAATGGCCATACCTATGGGCCATCCTCGAAAAATTTGGGCTTGGCTCTGGCTTCTGCCAGTGGGTGCATCTGTTATACTCTGCTCCGTTGGCATCGGTTAGGGTCAATGGCCTTCAATCCCCCAGTTTTAGACTCTTCCGGGGCACTAGGCAGGGGTGTCCACTGTCCCCCCTGCTTTTTGCCCTGGCTATAGAGCCCTTGGCATGTCTTATGCGGGCCTCTTCCGATGTTACCGGCTTGATTAGGGGAGATATGGAAGAAAAAATATCATTATACGCAGATGATCTTCTTCTTTTCTTGACCAATATCTGCTCATCCCTGCTGGTGTTAATGAAATATATTAAAGAGTTTGGCAGGTTTTCCGGGTTAGGCATAAACTGGGAGAAATCCATGCTAATGCCTCTGGATCCCCTTCCAGATTCATTGCCATCTACACTTTCTCATCTTAAAGTTGTTTCTTCTATAAAATATTTGGGTATAACTATGTTTGACTCCCCACAGTCATATATTGTGGATAATATACTTCCATTACTTTCTAGATTTCAAAATCAAAGTAAAACCTGGAATAAGCTCCCCCTATTGTATAAGATATATGGATGCCTCAGCTTCTTTATTTTTTACACAATTCACCCAATCTGGATACCCATACGGATCTTTATTAAGATTAATACCATATTTAGGTGATTAATATGGCAGAACAAAACCCCTCACATTAAATTGGAGATTCTACAACACCCCAAAAATGTGGGCGGTCTGGCAGTTCCTAATCCAAGGTTATACTTTTTTGCATCCCAATTACAGCACCTCGTTGGATAGGATTCTGAGCAGACACTTTTTCCTGCTCAATGATTATTTTCTTATGCATTTAAGGGTCAGTTACCACTCTATGTCCTAGATGGTGCAAGAGGGGGTGTCTCGCTTGCCGATATGCCTACCTGTACGTTAATATGTAAAATATGGGATACAGTTAATAAAATACCGGGTGTCTCTTATCCTACTAGATATACCCCCATATGGGAAAATGATATTCCTTAAATTTTTGCCCTTAGACTTAGCCTTTCAGAGATGGGGGAAATTAGGAATAACAACTCTAGCTCAGTTATACAAAAAGTTGTACTTAAATCCTTTGAAAATCTAAGGGGAGAGTTCTCTCTACACTCTAAGTGGTTCTATCAATTACTCCAACTAAGACATGCTTTACATGCCCAATTCTCCTCTGCTAGAATATTTCCCCCCTATCCTTGTTCTTGATAAGATAGTACAGGCAAGGTCAACAAAAGGTCTCACCTCTGCTACATATAGGGTATTGTTAGATTAGGTTTTTACTGAACTTTCCCATTCGCTCTAGGGCCGGCTGGGAAAAAGATATCGGTTCTATCCCGAGGAGGTCTGGGATGATAGTCTTCGGTCCTTGCCCCGGGTGTTTCTCTCTCCATCACATAGACTGACACAGATCTTTATTCTCCATAGAGTCTATAGAACTCCCCAATTTCTGTATGCGATTGGATTGAAATTTTAGCCAGCCTGTGCTAGATGTGGTAATGCAGGTACGCTAATACATCTTTTGTGGCGGTGTCCGAAACTCCAAAGATACTGGGCGGAGGTGATTGGTACCCTAAATGGGCTATTGGATACTAATATTCCGGTTGAACCACTTATATGCCTATTGGGATACTGCGATACCTCTATTTTATACCTTCTCTATTGGTAACACTATAAGACACGCACTTTTTGTTGCCCGTAGACAGATTGCTCTTAAGTGGACTTCTCCCCACCCACCGACCGTATCTGAGTGGATTTTAGATCTCAATAGGATTATTCTTTTTGGAAAACATACATATTCCCTAAGGAATTCCATGAGTAAGTTTGATGCTACCTGGTCAAGATGGCTTCAATTCATGACCTAGGTACCATGTAAACTAATAGGTACCATATACTTTGTAATATTGGATGCTGTTTTTTTTTCCCTGTTCTTCTTTTTCTTTTTTCTCTTCCATACATACTCCAAGAGCAGGGTGGGGGGTGGGTTTTTTTCTTTGGGTTGTGTTTTGTTTAATGTGATTTTGTTTGTATAATTTGTCTGTATTGTCTTAATGTTTCCATATAACAATAAAAAAAGGATCTGATTTAAAAAAAAAGAGTACAACATTTCTGATTCATTTCTCGCTCATTAAGGGACACAGGAGTAAGGGACACAGGAGTAAGGGACAGTTGGGATGTCTGAAATCTGTAGGCTGCTTCCAACTCAAAAAACTGCCTGAAGGGCCTTACACCCAAAGATTGCATCAGATAAAGCTCAGTAGAAAAAGCATCCATATTCCAAGGACACCAGCAAAAAACTAAGGGTGAGTGGGAGGGGCTTTATGTTGCCAAAATTTAAATCCACCTGTAGGCGGCAGTATAACCCTGTTGTCTATGAATGCTTATTCCACTAATGAAGAAGAAATAAATATTAGTAGCTGTTCTGGAAATTTTATAGATGGGCAACTCCTATCCTCATATTGATTAGTCGTTCCAAATTAATAACTACTGCAGTAGGGAACAGACACAAAAAGATACACTCAGCGTCTTTCCAAAATAACTGTTCTGTTTTATTTGACGCAATTGAAGGTACACATGATTACGTAGGTATCACATTAACCACTTGACAACAGCCGATGTACTGCAGCAAGGTGGCTTGGCTCTGCAAATCGCGGTACCAGTACGGGGATTCGTGCACTAGCTTTCGTGAGTGCATGCGCCCCCCTGGGCAGTGCATGCTCTGAATGGCCAGCGGGGGAGCCAATCAGCGGGTCCGGCTGGCTCAATGTCTGCCGGCCACCCACGATCATTCCCCGAAGTGACAGAACGGGTAGGAAGACAGATCTGTGTGTTTCCCCAGTCACACAGTCCCCCATACAGTTAGAAAACACAAACAGGGAAGACATTTAACCCCTTGATCGCCCCTGAAGTTAACCCCTTCCCTGCCAGTGTCATTAGTACAATGCCAGTGCATATTTTTAGCACTGATCACTGTAATAATGTCACTAGTTCTGAAAAAAAGTGTCAAAAATGTCAGTTGGGTGTCCGATCTGTCCACCGCATTGTTACAGTCCCGCTAAAAATTACTGATCGCCGCCATTACTAGTAAAAAAATAAAAAAAATAAAAATGCCATAAATCTATCCCCTATTTAGTAGACGCTATAACTTTTGCGCAAACCAATCAATATATGCCTATTGGGATTTTTTTACCAAAAATATGTAAAAAATACATATTGGCCTAAACTGATGAATAATGGTGTTATACCTGAAGGGTTCCACATGTACTGTCACTTTAAGGCTGGCTCCACCCAGGAGTGATGACAAGAGTCAAGGGGCATAGTAGCCATCTTAAAGCACATGTAAGGAAGCATAATAAAATGTACCTGTCCTGAGATGCACGTTGCAGTGTACAGTGTGTACTGAAATAAACATCCATTAGTCCAGACCAGAGTCCTGTGTCTCTCACAACTCAGAGGATATAACAGTGGCGACGAGAGTGGGATTTACAAAGTATCTATCAGTCTAAGAGAGAGACAAAGGCACTATGGATTGTCACCTGGATAAAAGCAATCACAGAACCCAGCAGGAAAATGGCATTGATCGGGACATCAAGTGAATTTAATGGAGAACAGACATCCTGGAGTTCCTGGGTTGAAAGACTGGAACAGTATTTCAATGCAAATGCCATCCCAGACAGCAGGCAAGTAACAGTATTTCTGACAGTGGTTGGTGCTAAGACAAATGACACTCTTAGAGATCTGCTTTCCCCTATAAAACCAGCAACTAAGACATTGGCAGAGCTCCTGACACTGTTAGAGGATCACTTCCAGCCTAAACCATTAGAGATTGCAGAAAGATTCTGGCTTTATCAGCGGCAGCAGGAGCCAGGTGAAGAAATTAAAGCTTATGTGCTCGCCCTTCGCAGACTAGCCTCTACCTGTTCTTTTGGGGAGTACCCACCTACTGCACTGAGAGATAAGTTTGTCATGGGACTGAATAGTGAGTCTAGCCAAAAGAGACTGTTAACAGAGAAAGACCTTACCCTTACAAAGGCAATTGAGATAGCTTCAGTGATGGAAATGGCTGTGAAAGATACAGAGGAATTGAACCCCCAAGGCAGAAGGGAAGAGGTGAAGGAGGAAGTTTTCAGAACAGCAGTCAAGCCAGCTGCCACAAACTGGAAATACAGACCCCCACCAAGCCGGGAGTCAGCCTGCTACTGTTGTGGGAACACAGACCGTGACCACAAAGTCTGCCGGTTTAAGGATCAGACCTGTCATAATTGTGGTAAAACAGGCCATCTGAAACGAGTTTGCCATAGCAAGAAGGTGCGAGATAAACAACCTCTGAACCCCAAGACAAAGACATATATGGTGGGAAGATATACTTCATCATCTAAGTCAGAGGATGAGGAAGTGCTCCACAGATTAGACATACATAATATGCATTCAGCACCCACCGCAAGCTTATACAAAGTCCTATTGTGTGTATGGGGCTTAACACAATACTACACATAGCTAGCAATGCACTTACACTGCAGTGCGTCACAACACACACAGGGTTGTGGTACTATGCTTAAAAAAAAAAGATGCATATCCGTTTTTTGTTAATTAATAGACTGCCTTAATAAATGACTTAATAAATGGACTTTCAAAATAATAGACTTCCTTAACACTGCACACAATAATGCATTCTAAAGTGTTACAGTAACATCAAATAGTCTGAATAGGCCAGCTTCTTCCTTTCTTTGTGTATATCTCAGCTCGGATGATTTTTTCTTTAGTCTTGACCATAATAAATAAGACAATCAGAGAAATTACCTAAACTTGCATAGCACCCAACTGTCCCTGATTTCGAAGGGACTGTCCCTGATTTGGAGCAATGTCCCTCTGTCCCTCATTCCTCCTCATTTGTCCCTCATTTTGATCTGATCTGTATAGATGTATATAAAATGCACGTTTTATCTATCAAAAAGTGTTTTCCAGCACTAAACCTTTCATCTGATTCTATTACCCAAAAACCAATATAAAGGAATAGTAGTGGTAAAAAAAGCACTTGTGAGTTTAACCAATCTTGTTTTTTGTACAATTCTCCTTTAGGGTGTGTGGCAAAGGGTGTGTCCTACGCCTGCATACTTTTGCTGATAGGTGTCCCTCGTTCCCATCTCAAAAAATTGGGAGGTATGTGATATGTGAACTGTCTGTGTACACATGTGCCGTGTCTATCAGACGTAGAAGACCAGTGAACTGATTGCTCCTAATTAACAAAGGGGCTTGTGCCCTTTCGTTAATTAGAAGCAGCATCTGCTCAATTTTTTATGTTTAGAAGAGTGATGCAAGCATTGTGTTTGCATCACTCTTTGTTCATTCCTCACAATATGTACAAAAGCACAAAAAAAAAACCCTAAAAAGAATAACATTATTTCTTTATTTATTTATTTTTCCTTGTAAACTCATTGAACATTTGTCCACATGTTTCTTTTTAAGAGTCCACCCATCCACACTCTAGCAGCTTCGCCCTGAACTCTTAAGAACACCAAATGACCTCAGCAATGAGACTGTAAATAATCATGTGGCATTCTACAGGTGTCTATAATTGTACATTTCGATGGAAACCGTTGTATCGCATTACACAGATATGTTACTGCGGTGGAAGGCGATACCCTACAGAGAAGCAGCAGGTATTGTCTTTGTGTTAACCAAAAGCAGAAGAGGCTTCTAATGCCTTCAAGATGGAGGCTGACATAAAAAGGGGATCTTTGTCAACACTAATATTTTATCTACAACAAATTTTACTGAGAAACATGCTATGAATCAATCATGTAAAACGTAGCATAGCAGTTAGAGTTAAGATGCCTATCCAAGCAAGTAATAGCATCATAAGCTTTTTCAGTCTGGTGACTTCCAGCTGAAATAAGAAGGTTTAGAACATAAAGCACACAGAGATTGGCGATCAGTTGTAAAGCTGCTGGATGGGGAGGTGTAACTATCGATTGAAGTGTTTGGATACACAGGAAAAAGTATACAACCTGGGCATACTCGAGTGTTTATACAATTGTGCAATGTGGATTTGCAGTAACCCACAGCAGTAGAGTAGGGCCCATATCAACAGGCTTTTAGAATTGCTTCTCTTCTTCTACAACTCTAAAGGAACGCAATAGCATCTTGAATCAGCTTGGAAGGAAGTAAACTGCAGGTCAGAAGGCAGTTCACTGCAGGAAAAATGCACCTATCATGAATTCTGAATAATCTTAAAAGCATCCCAAACTATTATCAAATGAAAGTTAAACGCACCTTAAACCAAGCTGCATTTGCCTGTTGACACAAACCAGAAACCTGCCAATATGGGTCCTTAAACATCAGCTGTCATTGTTCTATTTGTCCAAACTGGAATTTAGGTGGTGTAATGGGCACTGCCATTGCTTTCATTACTTTTCACGGATGCAAGTTTTAAAATTAGCCAGGATCAACTGGATTGGATGTGAGGTCTATATGCCAAGGAATGGGAGAGAAAGAACGGGGGTTTGGAAGGAGACTGGGCAAAAGCCATGACAGCTAGAAGCTTAAAGTGGTTGTAAACCTCAGTCATGAAATCTGAACAAAGCACTTATATTTGTAGTGTTTACTTATCTCTCAACAAAGCTCTAAGTGTCGTTTCTATCTGGTGCTTCGTTCCTCTGTTATCAGCATGAGTCACTTCTGAGAAGTTTTCCTGACACATGAGATAAGGAGCTCAGCACAACAGCTTGTCTATTCAGGACACAGCTCTGGGATGTAAGGAAGAGAAGACTGCAGATAAACAAATAAAACCTATGTAGGAGGATCTGTGTATCACTTGAGGCCAATCACTTTGCTGGGTATATGATAGGGTTTACAACCACCTTACCCACTTCCAGACCGACCTGTAGCAGTAAATCTACAAATATGTGATTCTGCACTTCCGCTTGTGCATTTCTGGCATGCGCGTGCCACTGGCAGGCCACCTCTGCTGTGATTATTAACAGCAGAAGCTGATCTGTGGGTGCCAGGCACTGGATGTCCACCGGCACCCACCGATCGTCAGTAAAATACATAGAACGGAGATCTGCCTATGTAAACAAGGCAAATCCCTATTCTGACAGAGGGGGGGAAGTGATGGATTTTGTGTCTCTGCAAAGGGAATACAATCAATCTCTTCCCCTAGTAAATGCAGCACATACAGTACACAAAAACACTTGCTACGCACATAGTTAACCCTTTCATTGCCCTAGGGATATGCAATTAGTGGACCTCCAGCTGTTGCAGAACTACAAGTCCCATGAGGCATAGCAAGACTCTGACAGCCACAAACATGACACCCAGAGGCAGAAGCATGATGGGACTTGTAGTTTTGCAACAGCTGGAGGTCCACTAATTGCATATCCCTGCCCTAGATGTTTAACCCCTTCCCAGCCAGTGTCATTATTACAGTGACAGTGCATATTTTTATCACTGATCACTGTATTAGTGTCACTGGTTCCCGTAAAGTGTCAAAAGTGTCGGTATCCGATTGTCCGCTGCAATATGGCAGTCCCGCTATAAGTCACTGATCATAGCCATTACTAGTATAAAAAATATAAAAAAATAAAACCCTACATAAATATATACCATAGTTTGTAGATGCTTTAACTTTTGTGTAAACCAGTCAATATATGCGTATTGAGATTTTTACAAAAAGATATATCATAATACATATTGGCCTAAATTTATGAATAAATTAGATTTTTTACATTTTTTATTGGATTTGTTTTATAGAAGAAAGTAAAAAATATTGTCTTTTTGTTTTTTCAAAATTGTCAGTCTTTTTTTTTGTTTATAACGCAAAAAATGAACTCACTGGTGATCAAATACTACCAAAAGAAAGGTCTATGTGTGGGAAAAAAATGACATCAATTTTATTTGGGTACAGCGTTGCATGACCGCGCAATTGTCACCTAAAGTAACGCAGTGCCGTATTGCAAAAAATGGCATGGTCATGAAGGGGGGTAAATTCTCCAGAGTTCAAGTGGTTAATGATTTCTATATTCTGCTCTACTGACTTTTAAGATAATCAATCTTTGCATGCGATCAATACAAGTCCCATTAGTACTTGATATGATAACATTTCATCACCTCTTTTGCTAGAAAGCAATGTATATCTGGAAATATGACAGTTTAAATTCCTATCAATATTGTTTACATCATCTTTAAATCATCTCATGAAAAACAAGAGAAAAATGTTCACAATTGCATAAAACTATTTGGCATACATAAACAAATCTTTCTGTAGCATATTAGAACTGCCATATGTATGACATACTGTAAATGGAAACAAATACCTCAAACAACTGTCACTTGTGACTGTACAAACGCCCTCTGGTGGAAAAGGCTTGTGCCTGCACGGGGAGAGCCTAGGGACAGAGGACTTATTCTCTTAACTCAAGGTATAATCCCACGAGGCAAGAGATGGGTTACAGTTGACAGAGAGAAACTGTTGGGAAAAGTGTCTAAAATCGGTCTAAAGTATGCCTAAAAATAAAGCAGATATATAAATGTCATTACCAAAAAATGGCTTGGAATGATTGTCTCTACATCTGCCTCACATAGAAGTCATTGCAGACAGCACTACACACTTTCAATGAATGAAAGAGTTGGGCTGAACAGGAAAGGGTGGGATTTTGAAAACCCGTTATCTGCACCATCCATTGACTATTGACATTGGATAGTCATTGCTGTAGCTACACAGAGATGAACACATGAGTTACCTCTGGACCCCTTCATTGCCCTTTCTTGACTGTACCCAGTGCAGTCAGATGATTGTTATGCATTCTTTATTTATCAAAACAGTTTTTACAAAGAATACAATTGGCAGCAGGATACACAGAAAACAATAGATCCAGTGAGGTCAAACAAAAACAGAGGGCACATCATAAAATTGTGAAAAATGGTGTACACACACTGTGTATGTGAGATCATGACAGCGCAATCTCAAAACCCCCCTAGGGGAAATCCAATGGGGAGCGCCATTCCATGAGTTGTGGCAAACTGCCACATATCAGACAGTAAAGAAGGTATGTTTTGAGCATTAACAACTGATGCCGGGTTTAAATGCGTCCTGAGTACCATAATTTAAAATATACAAGTCTCACCTAATGGTGGAACTTAAGGGCTGGGTCCGTTATGAAAAGTCAGAAAAAGAAAAAAGGAAATAAAGAAAAAGGGGGCGCTTATAAAGAAGTAAAGGGGAGCGTTAGAAGGTGGAAGGGGAAAGATATTGGGAACTGCGACAGGCAGGAAGAAGCCCTTGTCAACCAGTGTGACCCAAAAAGACAAAATTTAGGTGCCGCTCAGGTAGAGAGGAAAAGTCCAACTAGACCGCTGTAAGTGCAGGCAAGGACAAGGTGCTCGTCCTAGCTCCAAGCTGCAGCAATGTAAAAGGAAAAGATCCATAAGCAGCAGATAATGAAGCAGACCCATGTGCATGAAGTTTGATCAGTGGAAGCCTCAGCCCGGACTCCAGCCAGGCCACGCACCCAACACGTTTCACCACGCCCCTTGAAGCTTAAACATGGGGTACATCCCCATGATTAATCTCCAAGGGGCGCATCGAAACACATCGGGGGCATTGCCTGGTTGGAGTCTGGGCTGAGGCTGTCACCTTGTCAACCAGTAGCCAGGGAGGTCTGCCAGGGTTTTTACACTGGTGATGGCTATCTACGGGTTCCCCGATGCTTGTTAGGGCGTGTCGCCCATTCATTGTTTGTATTCTGCTTAGTAGGAGAATTCCATCTAGTAAAACCCTTTTTTGTTAAATCTACTGGTAGTCCCTTTGAGAGAGCTAGTTAGATCCTCCATATGCTCAATAACCTCAATGCAGTGAAACCACTGTTGAACTGTGGACAGGGATGGAGGTTTACATAAGACCGGAGTCTATGGGAATTGTGCGGTCTGGGTATAGGCATGCACCTGGGTCCAGAAAGTGTGTAGCCTAGGGCAGGACCAGAATACATGTAATAAATCAGCTTAAGGTGTATCACAAGGCCAACATTTATCTGAGACAGATGGGTATATGAATGTAATCATTTGGGTGTGCAATACCATCTTGATTCCAGCTTGTAGTCTGTCTCTTGGTATTTGTTGCTGATTGAGGCATGTAAGGACAAAAGGATTTTCGACCTGACTTGTGGTGAAAGTTCTGTGTTAAGGTCCGATTTCCACAGATCCAGAAACCTGGCCTTGGCCTGGAAGTTTTCCGAAATAAGGAGCTTATAGAAAAAAAGCATGTAGAAAGGGACCGTGGCTTGACTTTCTCATTCAAACGCAGTGAGAGGGCAGTCACTTAAATGGGCCTGTGGCAAGGAACATAAAAAATGTGTTAACTGGAGGATTTGAAGGGGACCCAGTGCAGTAAAAGATGGGTCTGTTAGCATTTGATTGGCAGGCAACCAGTTAAAATTTTGATGGAAATTAGGTGCATTGATTCTGTGCTAATAGTGTGCAGAGAGTTTGATCCTGTTGGCCTGGAGCAAGTTCAGGGTGTACTAATATAGACAGAAGAGGGGAAGGGGTAATCCTATATTTGGTGAAGCTCGTCTTATGGTATTTTCAGGTTGTGTTGATAGGTCAATGAGTTAGCAGTTCCAGTTGTTTGATTTTCAGATACCACAGGAGCCCCAGGAGCGGAGTCTCAGAAAGGGAACATTTCAACTGAACCCACTGCTTGACCTTTGCATGTTGACACCAGTCTAGGGCTTGAGTAAGATGGGTAGCTAAGTGATGCAGTTTTACATCCTGCAAGGCTATCCCGCCAAGATTTTTCAGTCTGTGCAAAACAGATTGTTTGATTCTTATAGGTCTGGAGTATAGATTGTATCAAGTTAAATAATTGCACAGGGATAAATGTTGGAATTGTTTGGAAGAGGTAGAGAATTCTAGGTAGAATGTTTTGTTTTATGATGTACTGCCTATCCAGAAGAAACAGTGGGTGGACCAGATCTTCAATTAAGCCCAGAATTTTGGGAGCAAGGAAGCAAAATTGAGTGAGTAAAGTTTAGAGAGTTCTTTGGGGAGTAAGATCCCTAGGTACTTGATGTGGGATGAAGCCCATTCTAAACTGAAAACTGTCCTGGAAACTCCACAATACCGCTCTTGTTATAGTAAGATTTAGGGCTTCAGACTTTTAGTGATAGATATGGAAATACGACAACTGCTTGTAATGGTTAAATTCCAGAAGGCGGTTGCGTAGTGTGGTAATAGGGTACCTAAGGAAAAAAGTAAGTCATCTGTATAGGAAGTGATCTTATGGACACGGTTGCCACTGTGGATGCCCATTATGTCAGGGTTTGTATGAATCTTATGAAGAAACAGAGAGAATGAAAATGAATGGAGAGATGGGGGTAGCCCTTTCACATTCCATTTTTTATTGGAAAAGGAGTCAACAGTTTCCCATCTACATGGACTTGGGCATTAGGCATCAAGTATAGCACAGAGATTCATGAGCGCATGTGCAGGTCAAGGCCAATAGCCTCCAAGGTTAGGTGCATGAAGGTCCAGTTGACCCTATTGAAGGAATTCTCAGCATCCGTGGATAGAAAAAAACGCTTGATCCCCCATTCGACAGGGCCGAGTGGACCAAACAGATGGCATGGATAGTCCCATCCCTAGCCCCCCTAGTAGGCATAAAGCCACAAGAGAAAACATTTTTCTAGACAAAATTTTTCTAGAAACATCCTTTGAAGTTATTGTGGGAATGTACATTTTGCCTCATTGCCTTCCTAAGGCATTTAGCAAAGACTTGCCACAATGATTCCCAAATTTGTAAAAAGTGTGTTTACATTTGGCCAGGGTAGCTTTCACCTTGTCCAGACACAGTGTTTTAATTCCTGATCTGAGATTGGTAAGTTCTGCAAGTTTATCTGGGTCTGGGATTTTTTGTGAAGTAATTCCCATCTCTTCATGGAGAAATCAAGGGTCTGTTTATTTTCATGTTTCTTGTGAAAGAACCCATGTTTAATAAAGGAACACTTTTATGGACATCCCACGTGGTGTGTGTGGGCATATCAGAATTGGAGTTGGTAGCAATAAAGTAGTGCAATTCGGATAGCATTTGCTAGGTTTGGATCTTGCATAAAGTATTCATTAAGGTGCCAGGACCACGTAGAGGATGAAGGCTGGCCCACCATAAGCATAAGATCGATTGGTGCATGGTCTGAGATAGTGATATTCCCAGTGTTGGATTGCACGGCACTGTCGAACTCGAGTTGATGGTGTTCGACCAAATAGAAATCAATTCTGATAATCTTTGGTCAAGGGATGATGAATTCTCCATACATGAATAAACTGATGGAGGTGTAAGCTTTGTTAAAAATGTTTGTGGCTGCGAAGGAAAGGTGTGAGGTGGCTTTTGAAGAGTCTATAGATGGATCAAGTACAAAATTGAAGTCACTGCCTAGCACGACAAAGCCATTCTAGGAAGCCTATTTGATTATGGTTCGGGACATAAAGGTTGTTATCAATGGTTATCAATTTGTTGGCGCTTGGCACATCTGCCTTTGATAAAAAGAACTCGGCCTTAGATGATTCTTTAAACACTGTTAATATAGCCAAGCCAATAATTAATCCCTGTGCTTTGCTAAATCCCAGAAAATTCCTCTGCTGAATGCGTCTAGTACCTCCATACAGAGTGCTCTGTTACTGTAAATTCTGATAAGAGAGAGTAAGGTGGATATTGCCTATCCCCTCTATAACAAGGCCCAGTTGCAATTATCATGAAAGTGGTTTTAAAGCTCTGAAATGAAAAATGAACAAACATATCCCTCTATGGTTTGTAATAGCCTCAATCCAAAGCACTGAATGTGATTTCTCTTTTCTCTTCCCTCTGCTACCTGCATTAGTCACTTCTGACAGTCTATGCCAACACCGCAGAATCTCGAGAGATGGCCCCACACCCCCCTTCAGCACACAGAAGGTAATTGCCAGCCTCAGCTGTGCATATTTCCTTATGAGACTGTGTAGAGGGGGGTGTCCTTTCCCTCCACTTAGGTCTCAGATTACACTCTCTATGCAGTGCAGTGTGTGACATTAGATCCCCACCCCCTACCTTCTAGAGCTAAGAAAAATCCTTTGATCTGTGTGTTTTAGTGGGCTGTAGAGAAGAGAGGGCCGCAGATAAACAGGTACAAATTATGTAAAAGGAGTTGTTTTATGTCTGTGTACCACCTGAAGCTTGTCACTTTAGTGGGTGTCCGGAGCCAGGTCTGAGCCTGCGACCTCTGCTGTGTCTCTGGTGATGTCTCTTCTTGCTGAGCCACCTGGGATGCTGGACATCACCCTATCTAAGTGTCAGGTCACCTGAGTCCAGGTGATAGATGCACACCGATGGAGTTAGGAGTGCACTACTAAGGTAGTGGCCCTATGACTGACTGCTGCGGATGGAACTCTTGGAGGTTCAGGAAGGCAGGTCCACTGGAGCACCAACACGGATCCCACTGGGAGCTAGAGCATAGATTCCCCAGGGTGCGGAGTCTAAGAGCCAGCAGGTGTTCACCAGAGCCTCTAGTGGTGAGGATGGACTGCGCTGCAACTGGCTGCAGGTCACGGCCCCCAGGGTCTCCCAGCTCAGGCTCACAGTAGGCTACAGGAGGATAGAGAGGAAGCAGCAGCCCAGGACAACAAGGGATAGTCAGGAGATAAGCCAAAGGTCGGGGAAACTAGCAGACAAGGATAGACAGAGAACACGCCAAAGGTCAGGGTAACAAGCAGGCAGGGATAGTCAAAGAACAAGCCAAGATCGGTAACAGAGACAGACGTAGAGCACACGGCAAGCAGGAGACAGGAAACAAGCACACAATATTGCTTGGCAAGGCAACACAGTGTTAATTAGTGGTTCCTGTTGAGGCTAGGGTGGAGCCACACTGAGGAAAGATTACTTAACCATGCAGGTGTGAGAGTGCACGCCTTAAGGCTGATATACAGACCAGGTAAGAGACAGACAGGGCATGAAAGTATTACTGCAGAGTCATGACACTAATCCACTGTACAATCCTGCCTTGTGCCCTATTTCTGCTGAACCTTGAACCTTTTGCTCCTCCAATGAACGTTCTATTTAAGCCGTGCCTTTGCACTTCCTGTTTGCCAGATTATTGTGATCTCTCTAGCCAAAATCTTGCTCTTGTCGCTCCTGCTGCCATCTCCACTACCACTCGTTGCTGACTCCTGACTTGTTCCTTTGTTACACTTCTGTATATCCCAATCTGCGACCACTTGTTACCGACGTTTGGCTTGTTTATGGACTATGATTCTGCTTGATCCTTACCCACTATATCTGCTGATGGACCTTGGCCTGCTCACCCCCTGGTGGAGCGATCATGAGAACCGCGACCTGGTACTAACATGCAACAAAACCCATCTCCACCATCAGAAGTTCTGGTGAATACCGGTTAGTCCTCAAACCCCACACCTCAGGTAGGCCTGCGTCATCTGCCAGGGTGACCTGCTTGTATACCTATCCTGCTGATCAGTGGGAATCTCTCTGATGAACAACTAAATGTAATTGTGAAATCCTATATATAAAGCTTCCAATCACCTCACTTGTGCCCCCCCCCCCCCAATGGGTATAGGCTCACCTCTGCGAGTACGACCCCCAACTAAGCAGGGTCAAAGACGCCTGTGAGCCACCCCAGGACTAAGTGAGATATCCAACTTAGCTGGCTCCTAAACTTCTCCCAAGATCTCCTCCTCAGTAAGTCAGCAGCAGAACATATGCAGAGAAAAAGACTCCAATAGTGCTTGAATTGCTTAAAACACTTTAACCTGCGTTTATTAGAATGTACAGGGTACTCACAATATGAGGGTGCTTCCAGCGCACCACACTAATCCAAACATGGGTTTAAATCGCAACATGCAGCCGCACATCCAAAATCTCAATCAGCTCCTCAAATCGCTATAGAACCCGAGTGCCTTCACTGTCCTAGCCCCTCCCCCACACATGTTCGACACAGGGTCATGTGTCTTCCTCAGGGGGATCTCTATTGGATGGGATAGGTTCTATTTATACTGAATCAGCCTCCATTTTGTTGTAGTTCAAACCACTGCCATTTGCTTGTGGTCTCAATCTAAATGCAGTCTCTTTACTGCTGCCATAGCTACTGGTCTCTGAGCCTGACACCCTGACTGTGACAGTGGCTATGTGGGTTAACAACCACTTTAAAAGAGCTATATAAGGCTGTTTTTGTGTAGTGATGCTGATATGTATGGTGTATTGTACAAAGGCTGTAGGTACAAAATGTCTGTACATCAGAGGCCTGTGTGTAATCAGAGTGCTACTTGTAAACTCTGCATGGATTTGTCTGTGCAGTAAGTTTTGTGGACACCAGTTAAAGTATACACGTGACTCTGAAGAAAATGAGCAAGGCTTTGCACCAGTAATCCTCCCATAAGTGCACACCTTAGATCGGGAGAAATGCTACTTCTCACTGCCTGGCCTGGGAGGATCCTTTGCTCTGCTTTTTTTCAGATTGGTGTACATACTGAATACCTTGCCTGATCTCCTTTGGAGATTCTGGCTTTTCACTTACATTACCGGCCAGGCTCAGTTCTCCAGTTTTCTCTGCCTGAGTCCTGTCAGGCAGAGAAGGGGCAGTCATAACTGATGGAGGGATAATTCTACTCTCTCCTCCCTCCAACAGCAGCCTACTATGGGCAGAGGAGGGCAGGGAGAACAGACCTTTTTCTCAGCATGGGCACCCGCTGGGAAGTGAGGGCAGACTGACCTTTTCCAGATCATATCAAACAACCAGAGATAGTAGAAATAACATACCTCCCAACATTTTGAGATGGGAATGAGGGACACCTACTAGAAAATGTATGTAGGCATAGGACACACCCTCTGCCACACCCCCTTAAAGGAGAATTACCAAAAAAAAGGTTAATTAGATCCACAAGAACTTTTTTTTACCACTACTATTCCTTTATATTGGCTTTTAAAATTTGCAAATGCAGCAATTTAGAAATTGGATGAAAGGTTTAGCACTGGGAATCCCTTTTTTGAAATATAAAAAGTGCATTTTATATACAACTATATAGATCAGAGCAAAATGAGGGACAAATGAGCAGGAAAGAGGGACAGAGGAACATTGTTCCAAATCAGGGACAGTCCCTCGAAATTAGGGACAGTTGGGAGCTATGGAAATAAGAAGCTGCCTTTATTCCTGGGCAGTCACCATGCTAAGAAGGAAGGCTGAACTGTGAGTAAACAGAGGGTGGGGGAGAAACCCCAGAGCTTCCCTTTATCCTAATAGAACCCCATCCTAACTTCCTTAAAAAGCTTCAGCTCCTCCCCCTTAGAACTACACACGGCCCCTTGAGGCATTGCACCCAGTAGTGCACCCCACCCTAGCTTCCCAGCTTGCCTCCTTCACCCCACTGACTCGGATGCCAAAGCAGGCTTCTATGGGCTGACACCACAGATGCAGCAGAATTTTTGCTCCCACTGGCACCAACAAAATTAACTTGTTTCCCTCCCAATGACAGTGTTGCAGCAACATTTTTTGGTCCCAATGACACCACCACAGTAGCATTTTTTCCTCCCACTGGCACAAATGCTGCAGCATTTTTTAAACAGCAGAATTATATCTTCCTACTGACACTGGGACAGACATATTAATTCACTGACACCATCACAGCTGCATTTTTTCCTTCCAGTGATAACACCAATTCAGGGACATTCCTTCCTCACACCAATGTCTGGGCATTGTTAGCTCCATATTTTGCATTGCCTTTAAAATCTTCAATTCACTGCTGTGACAACCATTTGCACTATTTTGGTACATGCCACAAGCATTAAATATGTTTTGGGCTACTAGCCCCACCCCTTACTCCACCCCTGTCCCACCCTCATTTTTAGGCCTGCAGGTTTTCAAATTTTCCATGTATGACACCTTCCACATTCACCGAGGTGAAGACAAAGGGGGTTATTTACTAAAGGCAAATCCACTGTACACTTGGAATTGCAGTCGGTGTAGATCTGAGGGGGACATGGCGGACAATAAAAAACAGCATTTTTGCTTGTACATGGTTGGATGATAGAAATCAGCAGAGCGTCCCCTCATTTTAGATCTTCCCCTCAGATCTACAGCGACTGCACTTCCAAGTGCACTTGCATTACACTTGTAGTGCACAGTTTGCCTTTAGTAAATCAACCCCCGAGTGCTGTTATTCTCTGTGTCGAGTCACTGTTGTTAATGCTGCAAAAGCATTGGGCTGTAATACAGCACCAAGTAAGCACTGCTCCAGGACAGGCAGCGAAAAGAAAATTGTCTACTAAACTAAAACATGTTGATATATTATGCTTTAACCCCCCTGGCGGTATTCCCGAGTCTGGCTCCGGGTGGATTTTTAATACCCAAAGCGGTATCCCCGAGCCAGACTTGGGATCGCATCGCAGGATCCATGTAGAGGATACTTACCTTGTCCCCTGGATCCTGCGATGTCTCCCCGTTGTGATCGGCAAGCCGCCGTGTCTCGCTTGATTCACAGTGCCGAGCTTCGTTCCCTGCGAGCGTTGCGACGCACGGGGACGGAGTTTGGCGGCAAATTCAAAAAGTGAAACACACAGTATAGATACAGTATACTGTAATCTTACAGATTACAGTACTGTATCAAATAATTACACATCCCCTTTGTCCCTAGTGGTCTGTCCAGTGTCCTGCATGCAGTTTTATATTATAAAAACTGTTCTTTCTGCCTGGAAACTGGAGATTGTCCATAGCAACCAAAACTGTCCCTTTACATCAAAAGTGGCTTTAGACCAGCTAGAAAACAGCGATAATAGATTAGAATCACTTGCAGAATTGAGTGATAGTGATTTGTGGGGAAATCCGTCACCAAACACTAAAAGTAACGAAAGCGACAATTCTGCAACTGAGCAAATTTCAGTGTTTTTGATTTGATTACATTATTGAATAATTTTTATTATTATTATAATTGTATTTGGTATAATTATTTATAGTTATTTATTATATTATCATTTTTGATTTCATTTTTCAAACTTAATCATACCCGAGATGTCTACTAGACTCTGGTTTGGACAGATTTAAGTGAATTATTCCTAAGAAGTACAGGCCTATAATATAAAACGCCAAATTTCTGTGCAAAATAATTGTACCGCTTTCAGCACCTAAAATCTGAAATAATCATACCGCCAGGGAGGTTAATGTACAAAAATCCTATATGCATTGCCTCCCACCAAAGGCTTATGTGAGCTGCATTGCCGAAACACACTATCGATCTCTTTCCCTGACACTAGCTAATTCTTGGCTCACCTTCTACAAGGGCAACACTTCTTCACACTGTAAACTAGCAAGGTTTCACTTCATTGCCAATTATAGAGCAGTAGTTTGGTCATCAAGGAAATAACCTCTATTAGGGCTTTTGCAGTTGTATTGCCAGTGTGACGGGTAGAGGACAATCCAGTTGCCATTTTTGTACATACATAGCTGCTACAATGCGTATAGATCACCTGTGGCAACCAGTAAAATTTAGCAACAGCCAAAGTGAAGAGAAAAATCTTGAAAATTGAAGAATGTCACTCTCCTATTCCTTTCCTTTTTTTAATAGTTTTTTTAGTTTGGACACTTGTTTAATATTGTGCTAAATTTACAGTATATGTGGCTTATAACGCAATATACTGTATAACGTTATATCACATCTTTGTATGCTAAATACTTTTTTTTCTGTGTCGACTGATAAGTCTACAGTACTGTATGTCGACAATTCTTTTTTTTCTTACATGCCTGTATTGTACTTCAATTATCTTTATACTGTTACCAAATTAACAGTTCTTAATCACTTGCCTACTGGGCACTTTCACCTCCTTCCTGCCCTGGCCAATTTTCAGCTTTCAGCGCTGTCACACTTTGAATGACAATTGTGCAGTCATGCAACACTGAACCCAAATTAAATTTTTATCATTTTATTCACACAAATAGAGCTTTCTTTTGGTGGTATTTAATCACTGCTGGGTTTTTAATTTTTTACACAAAAAAAGAAAAATGTCCAAAAATTTTGTGAAAAAAAAGTTTTTCTTCGTTTGTTAGTAAATTTTCTAAATAAGTAGTTTTCCTCTTTCACTGATGTGTGCTTATGGGACGGCACTGATGGGCACTGATGAGGTGGCACTTATGGGCATTGATGAGAGGGCACTGATTAGGTGGCACTGATGAGGAGGCACTAATATGTCGCACTGATGGGCACTGATAGGTGGCACTGATAAACAGCACAGATAGGAGGCACTGATGGGCGGCACTGATGGGAATTGATGGGCAACACTGATGAGCAGGCACTGATGGGCACTGAAAGGCAGCACTGATTGGCCTCACTAATGGGCACTTATTGGTGTCACGAATGGGCACTGCTGGGGCTTTACTGTAATCAGGGCACTGATGATCAGTGCCCCAATTACCTGTCCTGGTCTTCCCTGTGAGGAGATACTGCTGATCGGCTCTCCTCGCCAGACACTCTGTCAGTGTGAGGCGAGGAGACCCGATAAACAGCACTTCTGCATTTACATTTGATCGGCTGTGATTAGACATAGCCAATCACATGGTTAAAGAGCCGCGTCACCGGGTCTTTACAGAGATCGGGGGCGCTGTGTCCAAGGAACACCGCACTGCATGCCCCCATGGGAGAGCGGCCGTTCTGGGGCACCATCATATGAAGTCTTTCCAGAACAAGAACCGCACGGCTCCTCCGACATTAGATGGTGGGCGGGCGGCAAGTGGTTAAACAAAAAAAATTAAAGTGCTTATGAACGATCACCTTAAAATAAAGGTAAAATAACCCATTCAGTTGAAAATAGAAATGAAAGGCAAAACATTTTTTATAGATATAAAAAAAAATTATAATTTATTAAATTTTTTATAAGTGATCACATTTCCTCTGTTCTCGGCTATATAAGAGCTGGGGGGAGGAGAAGCAGCAGCACACTGAGCTTCCCAGTCAATGGCTGTGCTGCAGGGGCGTGTTGGGACAAGTCTGATCATTGGATGAGAGCAGGCTGAGTTCCCAGCATAGCTCTATAAATGAGCACGGGGTGCTCTCCTGCTTAGTGTGGTCAGTTTTTAATAGTAAAGCAGAGGGGCTGGCAAGAACACCAGGGATGTCACACAAAGTAAGCAAAACAAAGAAAACAGGATACTTTCTCATACAAGTACATGGTACAGCAGGCACATATGAGGAATATGAAGTATTAGGGTAACAAACACTGTCCAGCATACTGTATGTCATAAGGTTAACATAATAAAAAGAGGACATTTGCATTTTGAATAAGCTCAGAAATCCTTAGGGAGCATTTGTATTGATTTTGTATGAAATAGTCTAGCACTGATCAAAGCAGTGGCAATGTCTTACCTATCGTCCTGCAAGAAATTACAGTCCCTTGAAAAAGTATTCATACACCTTGAAAATGTCCACATTTTGTCATGTTACAACCAAAAGTGTAAATGTATTTTATTGGGATTTTATGTGATAGACCAACACAAAGTAGCACATCATTGTGAAATGGAATGAAAATGATAAAATGGTTTTCAACATTTTTTACAAATAAATATCTGAAAAGTGTGGCGTGCATTTGTATTCAGCCCCCCTGAGTCAATACTTTGTAGAACCACCTGTCGCTGCAATTAGAGCTACAAGTCTTTTTGGGGATGTCTCTACCAGCTTTGCACATCTAGAGAGTGATATTTTTTGCCCATTCTTCTTTGCAAAATATCTCAAACTCTGTCAGATTGGATGGAGAGCGTCTGAGAACAGCAATTTTCAAGTCTTGCCACAGATTCACAATTGGAATTAGGTCTGGACTTTGACTGGGCCATTCTAACACATGAATATGCTTTGATTTAAACCATTCCATTGTAGCTCTGGCTGTATGTTTAGGGTTGTTGTCTTACTGAAAGATGAACCTCCATCACAGCCTCAAGTCTTTCGCAGACTCTAACAGATTTTCTTCTAAGAGTGCCCTGTATTTGGCTCCATCTATCTTCCTATCAACTCTGGTCAGCTTCTCTGTCCCTGCTGGATGGTGTGTTCAGGATTATGTGCAATGTTAGTTTTCCGCTACACATAGTGTTTTTCTTTTAGGCCAAGAGCACCTTCTTCCACATGTTTGCTGAGTCTCCCACGTGGCTTCTTGCAAACTGCAAATGGGACTTCTTATGGCTTTCTTTCAACAATGGCTTTCTTCTTGCCACTCTTCTACCAGATTTGTGGAGAGCACGACTAATAGGTGTCCTGTATACAGATTCTCCCACCTGAGCTGTGGATCTCTGCAGCACCTCCAGAGTTACCATGGGCCTCTTGGCTGCTTCTCTGATTAATGTTCTGCTTGTCCGGGCTGTCAGTTTAGGTGGACGGCCATATCTTGGTAGGTTTGCAGTTGTGCCATACTCTTTCCATTATCGGATGATTGAATTGAACAGTGCTCCATGAGATGTTCAAAACTTGGGATATTGTTTTATAACCTAACCCTGCTTTAAACTTCTCCACAACTTTATCCCTGACCTGTCTAGTGTGTTCCTTGGATTTTGTGATGCTGTTTGCTCACTAAGTTACTCTAAAAAACCTCTGAGGGCTTCACAGAACAGCTGTATTTATATTGTCATCAAATTACACACAGGTGGACTCTATTTACTAATAAGGTGACTTCTGAAGGCAATTGGTTCCACTAGATTTTAGCTAAGGGGTATCAGAGTAAAGGGGGCTGAATACAAATGCACGCCACACTTTTCAGATATTTATTTGTAATAAATTTTGAAAACCATTTATCATTTTCCTTCCACTTCACAATTATGTGCCATTTTGTGTTGGTCTATCACATAAAATCCCAATAAAATACATTTAACTTTTTGGTTGTAACATGACAAAATGTGGAAAATGTCAAGGGGTATGAATACTTTTTCAAGGCACTGTATCTTATAAAGTCTGTAATTTTTTATTTTCATGACTTGAATGCTGGATTCTCGCAAAATAGCAGCTGTTAATCACAGTATGGGAATTTTGTTCTCATGCCATAAGAAGTTATTTTACAGCAAGGAAACTTGTCCGCAGCCCAGAGGAACTTTATGGTGTTTTCAGGCATTTACTAAAAACAACTAATAGGAACCATCATTCCCATTAATGCCCGCTGCTAAACTCTCACACAGTCCATGATATCCTGCTATGAATTTTCTGATTTCCAAAACAGAATCAGGGAATGCCACAATCATTTTTTTAAACACTCATAGGGTCGTAAAACTACAATAAATTTATGGCTTGTGCTGCTATTCCTTCTGTGAGAATGCTTTCATTTTGGGTCAAAATGAGAAACGGCAGCATTTATCTCAAACAGATTGCCCAGCAAAAATAGACACATGAAAAATGGAATGTCATGAGCCCTTCCGTGGAGCTTTGCAGGTTCATGACATTTGTGTGGGTGTGGCATGATGATGTAATTACACTGGAGCCTTGTAATTATTGTTCTTTGCTAAGTGATCAGCGTATCAAATTTAGTCAATGACCCCCACCAAAATTTTTGGACAACTCTGCATTACAGTTGACTTTGGCCAGCACAGTTTAATGAGAGACAACTGCAGAACAGTAGCTTTGTAGTGGACTTATCATAAAAAGTCACACTTCATATGAGACAGTGGGGCATATCTCAGAATTACCAAGTCACATGTTTTGGGAAAACAACTGTAGCCGGGTGCTTGGATGGCAGAGAGGGAAACTGCAGGATGCTGTGCTGCAGCCTTCTTGCGTGCCTGGGCAAGATTCCTATGCCGGCTTCAGCGCTGTTCAGCCTGCACTCACCAGGGGGAGCCGGTGGGAATCGAGGAAGTGAAAGGACACAAGGAAAGCCTCACTGAACTTTCAGAAAAAGGTTTTTTCTGGGAAGGACTTTGCCATGGGAGTGAATGGGGAATGGACTACAATCCAGAGAGAAAGGCATGTAAGGGGAGGAGAGGAATGTGCTTTCAGAAATTAAGAGTTCTCTCCCTGTGTGGGGACTAGATTGGTGTACTTGTCAGTGGCCGACTGAGAACCAGATTGCTGAGGACTAGAGTTGCCCTGAGAGCAGAGCCAGAGGGGTTGCGGTGAGATGAATGTTCAGACCGTGTGTATGTAAGACAAGTTTGAGCCAACACCCTTCGGACAAAATTCCACGGTTTTGTTGTCGGAAAGTCCGATCGTGTGTACGAGGCATTAGTGCCAATTTTGTCAGTTGCTTCATTCTTCTGCTATCAGGATGAGTCACTTTTGACAAGTTTTCATGACACCAAGAGAAAAATGGTGACAGGGGAGGGACTTCTAGCTGATTGGCAGCCCATTGAGGACCGCAGAGTATTGCCGCATACACACGATCGCACATTCTGACAACAAAATCCTGGATTTCCGACAGATTTTGGCTCAAACTTGTCTTGCATACACATGGTCACACAAATGTTGTTGGAAATTCCGAACATCACGAACGCGGTGACGTACAACGTGTACGATGAGCCGAGAAAAATGAAGTTCAATAGCCAGTGCGGCTCTTCTGCTTGATTCTGAGCATGAATAGAATTTTGTGCATCAGAATTATGTACACACGAATTTCCGACAACAGATTTTTTTGTTGGAAAATTTGAGATCCAGATCTCAAATTTTGTTTGTCGGAAATTGAGACGGAAAATGTCCGATGGAGCCTACACACGGTCGGAATTTCCGACAACAAGCTCCCATCGAACATTTGTTGTCGGAAATTCCCACTGTGTGTACGTGGCATATGACTTTAGGTCTCTGACCCTTCATTTTTTGTGAAGACAAGCTTTATAATTCAGCACTTTGAATGGCTGTAGAGAAGATTGAAAATAAACAGGTACAATTTACAGTATGTAGGAGGATTTGTTTCAGCTCTATGTATCACCTGAGATCAGTCACTTCACTTGGTATATGGAAGGGTTTACAACCACTTTAACCACTTGAGCCCCGGACCATTATGCTGCCTAAGGACCAGAGGTCTTTTTCCAATTTGGCACTGCGTCGCTTTAACTGCTAATTGCGCGGTCATGCAATGCTGTACCCAAACGAAATTTGCGTCCTTTTCTTCCCACAAATAGAGCTTTCTTTTGATGGTATTTGATCACCTCTGCGGTTTTTATTTTTTGCGCTATAAACGGAAAAAGACCGAAAATTTTGAAAAAAAATGATATTTTCTACTTTTTGTTATAAAAAAAATCCAATAAACTAAATTTTAGTCATACATTTAGGCCAAAATGTATTCGGCCACATGTCTTTGGTAAAAAAAATGTCAATAAGTGTATATTTATTGGTTTGCGCAAAAGTTATAGCGTCTACAAACTAGGGTACATTTTCTGGAATTTACACAGCTTTTAGTTTATGACTGCCTATGTCATTTCTTGAGGTGCTAAAATGGCAGGGCAGTACAAAACCCCCCCAAATGACCCCATTTTGGAAAGTAGACACCCCAAGGAAATTGCTGAGAGGCATGTTGAACCCATTGAATATTTATTTTTTTTGTCCCAAGTGATTGAAAAATGACAAAAAAAAAAAAAAAATTACAAAAAGTTGTCACTAAATGATATATTGCTCACACAGGCCATGGGCCTATGTGGAATTGCACCCCAAAATACATTTAGCTGCTTCTCCTGAGTATGGGGATACCACATGTGTGGGACTTTTTGGGAGCCTAGCCGCGTACGGGGCCCCGAAAACCAATCACCGCCTTCAGGATTTCTAAGGGTGTAAATTTTTGCTTTCACTCTTCACTGCCTATCACAGTTTCGGAGGCCATGGAATGCCCAGGTGGCACAAAACCCCCCAAAATGACCCCATTTTGGAAAGTAGACACCCCAAGCTATTTGCTGAGAGGCATATTGAGTCCATGGAATATTTTATATTTTGACACAAGTTGCGGGAAAGTGACACTTTTTTTTTTTTTTTTTTTTTTTTTTCATAAAGTTGTCACTAAATGATATATTGCTCACACAGGCCATGGGCATATGTGGAATTGCACCCCAAAATACATTTAGCTGCTTCTCCTGAGTACGGGGATACCACATGTGTGGGACTTTTTGGGAGCCTAGCCGCGTACTGGACCCCAAAAACCAATCACTGCCTTCAGGATTTCTAAGGGTGAAAATTTTTGATTTCACTCTTTACTGCCTATCACAGTTTCGGAGGCCATGGAATGCCCAGGTGGCACAAAACCCCCCCAAATGACCCCATTTTGGAAAGTAGACACCCCAAGCTATTTGCTGAAAGGCATGGTGAGTATTTTGCAGCTCTCATTTGTTTTTGAAAATGAAGAAAGACAAGAAAAAACATTTTTTTTTTTCTTTTTTCAATTTTCAAAACTTTGTGACAAAAAGTGAGGTCTGCAAAATACTCACTATACCTCTCAGCAAATAGCTTGGGGTGTCTACTTTCCAAAATGGGGTCATTTGGGGGGGTTTTGTGCCACCTGGGCATTCCATGGCCTCCGAAACTGTGATAGGCAGTGAAGAGTGAAATCAAAAATTCACGCCCTTAGAAAGCCTGAAGGCGGTGCTTGGTTTTCGGGGTCCCGTACGCGGCTAGGCTCCCAAAAAGTCTCACACATGTGGTATCCCCGTACTCAGGAGAAGCAGCAGAATGTATTTTGGGGTGTAATTTCACATATTTCCATGGCATGTTTGAGCAATATATCATTTAGTGACAACTTTGTGCAAAAAAAAAAAAAAAAAAAAAAAATTTGTCTCTTTCCCGCAACTTGTGTCGCAATATAAAATATTCCATGGACTCGACATGCCTCTCAGCAAATAGCTTGGGGTGTCTACTTTCCAAAATGGGGTCATTTGGGGGGGTTTTGAACTGTCCTGGCATTTTATGCACAACATTTAGAAGCTTATGTCACACATCACCCACTCTTCTAACCACTTGAAGACAAAGCCCTTTCTGACACTTATTGTTTACATGAAAAAGTTTTTTTTTTTTGCAAAAAAATTACTTTGAACCCCCAAACATTATATATTTTTTTAAAGCAAATGCCCTACAGATTAAAATGGTGGGTGTTTCATTTTTTTTTTTCACACAGTAATTGCGCAGCGATTTTTCAAACGCATTTTTTGGGGAAAAAACACACTTTTTTTAATTTTAATGCACTAAAACACGCTATATTGCCCAAATGTTTGATGAAATAAAAAAGATGATCTCAGGCCGAGTACATGGATACCAAACATGACATGCTTTAAAATTGCGCACAAACGTGCAGTGGCAACAAAATAAATACATGTTTAAAAGCCTTCAAAAGCCTTTACAGGTTACCACTTTAGATTTACAGAGGAGGTCTACTGGAAAAATTACTGCACTCGATCTGGCCTTCGCGGTGATACCTCACATGCATGGTGCAATTGCTGTTTACGTTTGACGACAGACCGCCGCTTGCGTTCGCCTTAGCGCGAGAGCAGGGGGCGACAGGGGTGTTTTTTTTTTTTGTTTTTTTTTTCTTTATTATTTTTTTGCTTTTTTAATCTTACTTTTAAACTGTTCCTTTCATATTTTTTTTTTTAATCATTTTTATTGTTATCTCGGGGAATGTAAATATCCCCTATGATAGCAATAGGTAGTGACAGGTACTCTTTTTTGAAAAAATTGTGGTCTATTAGACCCTAGATCTCTCCTCTGCCCTCAAAGCAAATGACCACACCAAGATCGGTGTGATAAAATGCTTCCCCAATTTCCCAATGGCGCTATTTACATCCGGCGAAATCTAAGTCATGAAATACTCGTAGCTTCCGGTTTCTTAGGCCATAGAGATGTTTGGAGCCACTCTGGTCTCTGATCAGCTCTATGGTCAGCTGGCTGAATCACCGGCTGCATTCTCAGGTTCCCTGTTGAGACAGGAGAGCCAGAGAAAAACACGGAAGACGGTGGGGGGGGGGGGGCATTCCCTCCCACGGCTTGTAAAAGCAGTCTAGAGGCTAATTAGCCGCTAGGATTGCTTTTACATGAAAGCCGACCGCTGGCTGAAAAGAATGATACCAAGATGATACCTAAACCTGCAGGCATCATTCTGGTATAACCACTCAAAGTCGTGAATGGCGTACCTGAAGACAAAAAAATGGTTAACAATGGTTAACAATAAAGCACAGTAAAGTGTAAATAATTACACACCTGAAAAACAAACATGATAAAACATAATAACAATAACAATAACAATCAATAACAATAACAATAACAATAAAACATTGCAGAATAGAATACAGTAAAAAAGAGCAGAACAATAGAGAGAGAGAATAGAGAGAGAGAGAACAATAAAACAACAACTATTTTTTTTTATTTCATATTTTTTTTTTTTTTACACTTTTTTTGTAACTAACTTTTATAACGGTAACCGGTTCCAGGTTCGGGTCTCTCAAAATGCGATGGCATCTTGGGAGACCCTGTGAAAGTGTGCCTAGTCTGTGCAATGCTGTACCCTACGCTAATACTCAACTAGTGAATGGTAGCGTTCAAAACATTCACCAATGCAAAGACCAGGATTGTCAGGACAGGAGGGACAATAATAGCGGGTGTCACGCCTATATCCTCGCTTGCTGCAGACACGACATCTTTTTTGGGGGGTTCGTTGGGTAGGGGTACTCGGGAGGACATAAAAATGCCTCTCATGCAGCCGCCTGCATTTGGTTGGGGATGTGAATGGGGGAGGTACGGGCGCTGCAGAAGCGGTGGGTTCCCAATTAGGATTGGCGAATGCAGCAGGAAGGGCACTATGGGCACGACGGGCCTGTGTTTGTCTTTTTGGTGGCGGCGGGACACTACTTGTGCTTGCCACCTCACCAGCTTGAACTGCACTTATGGGACTCGCCACGTCACCAAGTGTTACTGCAGTGCTGGTTTGACTACGACCGGGGTGTACTAGGCCGCTGGCGCTTGCCAGTTCACCAAAACACTACCAAAAAACTGTTAGCGATCGCAGGGATCAGGCCTGACTCTGCGAACGCTGCAGTTATGCGTTTAGTGTTTTGTAAGTGACAGTGATCGATCGATACTGCACTTGGGTGGGCTGGGCCGGGCCGGGCGGAGGGGCAAAACGCAGGTGCTAGCAGGTATCTGGGCTGATCCCGCTAACACTGCGTTTTTGGGAACCCTAAACTGCTGGTGACGCTAGTATAGATCTGATCGGATCAGATATTGATGCGATCAGATACTATACCACTAAGGGAGGTGTACGGTGCGTGCGTGGGTGTTAGCGGTACTGGCGCTAATCTGACGCTGCCTGGGGCTGGTGCTTGCCAGTTCACCAAAACGCTACAAAAAAAACTGTTAGCGATCGCAGGGATCAGGCCTGACTCTGCGAACGCTGCAGTTATGCGTTTAGTGTTTTGTAAGTGTCAGTGATCGATCGATACTGCACTTGGGTGGGCTGGGCTGGGCCGGGCGGAGGGGCAAAACGCAGGTGCTAGCAGGTATCTGGGCTGATTCCGCTAACACTGCGTTTTTGGGAACCCTAAACTGCTGGGGACGCTAGTATAGATCTGATCGGATCAGATATTGATCCGTTCAGATACTATACCACTAAGGGAGGTGTATGGTGCGTGCGTGGGTGTTAGCGGTACTGGCGCTAACCTGACGCTGCCTGGGGCTGGTGCTTGCCAGTTCACCAAAACGCTACAAAAAAAACTGTTAGCGATCGCAGGGATCAGGCCTGACTCTGCGAACGCTGCAGTTATGCGTTTAGTGCCTTGTAAGTGACAGTGATCGATCGATACTGCACTTGGGTGGGCCGGGCGGAGGGACAAAACGCAGGTGCTAGCGGGTATCTGGGCTGATCCCGCTAACACTGCGTTTTTGGGAACCCTAAACTGCTGGGGACGCTAGTATAGATCTGATCGGATCAGATATTGATCCGTTCAGATACTATACCACTAAGGGAGGCGCATGCTGCGTGCGTGGGTGTTAGCGGTACTGGCGCTAATTTGACGCTGCCTGGGGCGACGCATATCACCGCCGGGCGATCGGGGGGCTAAACCTTTATTCGGTAATAAACGGCGGGTGCCCTGACACTATAAAAAATAAACGAACTAACCAGCGTCAACTGTAACGGTTATACGGTGATCAGTGGTGAAAGGGTTAACTAGGGGGCAATCAAGGGGTTAAAACATTTATTAGGTAGTATATGGGGGTCCCTGACGCTATAAAACGCTGACGGCGAACCTAAATATTTACCTCACTAACTACCGTCACCAGCGACACTAATACAGCGATCAGAAAAATGATCGCTTAGCGACACTGGTGACAGGGGGTGATCAAGGGGTTAAAACTTTATTAGGGGGGGTTAGGGGGGTACCCTAGACCTAAAGGGGGGTAATATACACTGTCCCAACACAGTAACTGTCACAAACTGACACTATGCAGTAATCAGAAAAAAAAACAAAAAAAAAAACAAAAAACTGCTGGTGTCAGTTTGTGACAGGGGGGGGGGGTGATTGGGGGGGGATCGGGGGGCGATCGGGGGGGGGATCGGGGTGATTTGTGTGCCTGGCATGTTCTACTGTGTGTGTAGTGTTTGTGCACTCACATACTTGTCGTCTCTCCTCGGGCCGGAACGGAAAATACCGACCCGAGGGGAGATGACATCACTTCCTTTGCTGCTGTTTAGCATACAGCAGCAAAGGAGTGTTCTCATTGGCCGGCGGCGATCGCGAGGGGGGGGCCACGAACGGATGGTCTCCCCCTCATCACCGATCGCCGCTGGACAAACGACGACCGCCTCGGGCACCGGGGGGGGGTCCGATCGGACCCCCCACCCGCGGAAGGCAAATCACGTACCCTGTACGTGATTTTGCCTGTCCGTGCCACTTTGCCGACGTACATCGGCGTGAGGCGGTCGTCAAGTGGTTAAGCAACCATATGTGACCTAAAAAATAAAGTCAGCCTAGACAATGTAATCTTGGGCACCATTACACAGTGAAAAAGGTCTACTGCTTTAAATCGGACAGATCATATCCAGTAAAATAAAAGGTTGAACAAGGCACACTCATTGTGCAGCACTACCATAGTTTTTAGGTCTTGGATATGGTGCTTCTTATCTAATGAGTAGGGATGAACACGATGTTCAGGTTGAACATAAGTTCGACTTGAACATTGGGTGTACGCTCGTTTGCAGAACAGAGAACATTATGGGGCGATCGCGGGAAATTTGAGCGCCGCGGAACGCCCCATAATGCACTGCGAGATCGATGATTGGCCAAAGCATACACCTAACCTGCATGCCTTGGTCAATCACATACTTACTGGATACTTGTGGTGTATCTCCTTCCTCCCTCGGTGAACCATATGAGTTTATATTCATATCTATATATCTTTACGCCATCAGCCCTATACACAGTCGCTGGTATTAGTAAGAAACTGCCTCCTGCTTTACACGGTGATTCCTCTCTGATCATCTGGGATCTCTAGATGTGGAGATACTTCTATGCTGACAAGTGAAACCTGTCCCTTCCAACTACCCCCAAGTGTGTCCTGACGAAGCAAAACAGCGAAACGCGTTGACGCACAGGGGTTCACTGCCGTTTATTTGGTGTCAACTCTCTCTTGTTTACACTAGATACTCATTACTATTATATGCCTATCGTATGTTTTTAATTCTGTTTTACTTGACCTGTTTGATATGACTTATTGTTAATAAAATATATTTTGTACTATATCATTGTCCATCTTGCCTATAAAGTCTGAATTAGGGCCCTTTGGCCCTTTATCCTTCCTTTTTTCCAATCAATTTTATACGGATGTGGCTTTAGGAGTGTTATTTAATTTTTTGTGAGTGTGTACAGTTTCTAATACACTTCTGGTGGTGTACACATTATACAATACAGTGCAGCCATTGTACAGTTGCTAATACAGTGCAGGCGGTGTACACAGTATCTAATACAGTGTGTACAGTTTCTACTACACTTCTGGTGCTGTACACGGTATACAATACAGTGCAGCCGTTGTACAGTTTCTAATATAATGCAGGCGGTGTACACAGTATCTAATACAGTGTGTACAATTTCTACTACTTTTCTGGTGGTGTACACAGTATACAATACAGTGCAGCCATTGTACAGTTTCTAATACAGTGCAGGCGGTGTACACAGTATCTAATACAGTGTGTACAGTTTCTACTACACTTCTGGTGGTGTATACAGTATACAATACAGTGCAGCCGTTGTACAGTCTCTAATACAGGCGGAAGTGAAGGCGGTGTGTGTGTATATATATATATATATATATATATATATATATATATATATATATATATATATATATATATATATACATATATATATATGTTCTAGTGTATGTATATGTGTGTGTGTGTATATATATATATATATATATATATGTGTGTATATATATATATATATATTCTAGTGTTGGTGTGTGTGTGTGTGTATATATATATATATATATATATATATATATATATATATATATATATATATATATATACTCTGCATTCAGCGTAGACTATATATACAGTGCATTCGGTGGTGTATAGTTTCTAATACACTTCAGACCCTATACACAGTATATACTGTAATACAGTGTAGTGTGGTGTTGCAAAACAAAAAATATCTCATGTTCAGAAGTCCACCAAAGAGAGGCAGACACTCACAGGCCACTAAAAGAGGGCAAGAAGCCTCTGTGTCTACAGTCAACAGTGGTGGTCGTGGACATGGTGCATCCTCTGCAGGTGGCCAGAGGGCATGCTTGTCCTTTTTTTCTGCTGCTGGCCGTGGTATTGAGCCACAACATGCAGAAGAGTTGGTGGAGTGGATAACGAAGCCATCCTCATCCTCCTCACCCAGGCTCAGAGCAGTTTGCCTTCCAAAGCAGCTGTCAAAGCGGCCTATTCCACTGGCTCCTTGTCCACAGTTACTCCTTCCGTAGCCCCACCATCATGCACGGAGGAGCCCCCAGAATTATTCGACCAGTGTCGGTTACATGCTGCTGGAAGATGCGAAGCCATTTGAAGGCTCTGATGTTGGTTCCCAGGTTGAGGAAGGGAGTAACGTGAGCCTAGAGAGAGGGAGTGCCACAGAAGGACAAGAAACTGGCAGTCATGGTCCCCCAGCTGCAGCATACTACCAAGTTTGCGCCAGTGACGAGGAGGGAGGGGATGATGATGTCACTGATTGTACTTGAGTGCCTGAGAGACGAGAAGAGAGGAGGAAAGTGAGGAGGAGGCACAACTCCAACGAGGCAGGATGTCCTCTAGGGGGCAGCTTAAAGGCATCCACCCTATTGCATCACACCGCAGAGCTCTGCAGGTGCAGTGCGCTGCTGACACCCCGCTGACTTTTAAAAGTTACTTGGTGTGGGCCTTTTTCAACACGTGTGCAGCAGATCGCACCATTGCTGTTTGCAAACTATGTCTGAAGCGGATCAAGCATGGCCAAAACAGCAGCCGCTTGGGCATCACATGCCTCACCAGACATATGACGACCTGCCATGAAGTCCATTGGCAACAGCACTTGAAAGACCCACATCAAAGAAAAAGGCGGACTTCTTGCTCCTCATCTGGGATCTCCAACCCTACTATACCTCCAGTCCTCTCAAAAACCTGCACTGCAGTAGGTGTCCCAAGTACTTGCAGCCAATCTGCTAGCAGTACACCACCACCTGATTTTAGCAGGCACATTTCCCTACCCCAGTTGGTGAACTGTAAAAAGAAATTTTGTCCAAGCCATCCACATGCTCAGCGTCTAAATGCTAGCTTGGCCAAATTGCTAGCACTGCAACTGCTGCCTTTTCAGCTGGTAGACTCTGCCCCCTTTCCCATATTTGTGGAATGTGTTGTACCTCAGTGGCAGGTTCCAAAACGCCATTTCTTTTCACAGAAGGCCATTCCGACTCTCTACCGGCATGTGGAAGGTAATGTTTTGGCCTAGTTGGATAGGGCAGTCAGCAGTAAGGTTCGTATTATCGCTGACTCATGGTCCAGCAGGCACGGGCAGGGACGTTGCCTTTCCTTCATGGCGCACTGGGTAACTCTGCTGGCAGCTGGGAAGGATGCAGGACAGGGTTCAGTGTTGTTGGAGCTTGTTCCACCACCACACCTCCAAAATGCTAGTGGTGATTTTGACACAGCTCTCTCCTCCACCCCGTCCTCTTCTTCTTCCTCTATGGACTCTTCTGCAGATTTGTCCTCTGAATCAGTAGTGCTCTGTAAGCGTTCAAGGGGCTACGCAAGCAGTCAGGCTAAATGATGCCATGTGGTGCTTGAGTTGGTCTGCCTAGGAGACAGAAGTCACACTGGGGCAGAGATTCTGTCAGCTCTGCAGGGGCAGGCTCAGAGGTGGTTGATGCCATGCCAGCTTGGTTGTATGCGACAATGGCACCAACTGTCAGAGAGGTTACCTGGTTGGGCGCCGGGGCGCGCCGGGGCGTGTTGGCGCTCGCGTTCCTGTCCGTGCTGGGGCGCGTGTCCCTGGGGGCGCTGGTGTGTCTGGGCTGGCCGGCCGTGGCGTGCAGGGTGGCGTCCGGGCGTTTGTGCGTACGCGCGTTCGCGTTAGCGCGCGTCCGCCTGTGGGCGTTGCTTTTGACGCGACCCGGTTCGGTGGGCGTGCACGCCGGTGTTGGGGACGCGCTCGGGCGCGTGCGGGGGCGCGGCGCGCTTTGGCGAATCGGCGCGTGCACGTGCGCGGCGTTTTGGCGCCAATCGGCCTATTTAAGGCTTGCCTCCATGCTGACCCAGTGCTGCCTGATCAAACAGCTCTGTACCTTGTTCCGTGATCATCCTGTGTTCCTGTATCCTCGTTGTGCTTATCCGTTGTGACCCGGCTTACCCTTTGGACCTTCCTTGATTGCTGCCTGAACCCGACCCCGGCTTGTCTGACCTTGTTTCTGCCTCACCCTCTTGTACCGCTGCTGCCAGCCCGTTGCCAACCTCTGCCTGTGTGTGACCAGCCTGACCAGTTCCTGCCCAGCATCTGCTCTATCCAATCTGAAGATCTACCGGTTGCTTGCCAGACCATTGTGCCCCAGGACCCTACTTCAGGCCCTCATACCACTCCGCATTCGTGGTCTCCTGTCTACTCTTCCAGGGGCCCCGAATCGGATACGTAAGGGAGCCTACCCTCTGCCCAAGTGGACTCTCCTGTCTGGTAAGTGTGGGACCTGACAGTATCAGGCAGCCATGACTGAGTCCGGGCAGGGGGCCTCCCCCATGGATGAACTGTGCAGGCACCTAGCGGGCCTTACTCAAGCCGTTAAAAGTCTGCAAGAAGGCTACACCAGATTGGAAGGGCAGGTCCAGGCCCTCTCAGCCTCTCCTTCAGGAGCAGCGTCCAATCCGGCTTCGGCACCCTCTGTAGTGATGCTTCCACCAGAGCCCAGGGTACCTACACCCGAGAAGTTTTCCGGAGATCGCAGTAAGTTCCAGGCGTTCCGCAACGCATGCGAACTATATTTTGCCCTGCAACCCCGTACGTTCTCCCTGGAAGCTACTAAAGTGGGGTTCGTCATATCCTTGCTGACTGGTGAACCTCAAACCTGGGCCCACCATCTACTGAAGCAAAAGGCTCAATCTCTTGACTCCGTGAGTGATTTCTTCCTAGCCATGTCTCAACTGTATGAGGACCCTCAGCTAACGGCAACGGCTGAAGCCACTTTGCATTCCCTCCAACAAGGTCGCAGAGCGGCTGAAGATTACGCCGTGGAGTTTAGGCGTTGGAGCTCCGACACGGAGTGGAATGACGCTGCTTTGCGTCACCAATATCGGCTGGGATTATCTGATCCCCTAAAGGATGAACTGGCACGAGTGGGGGTTCCCCAGACATTAGAGGAGCTCATCAATTTGTCAATCCAAATTGACCGTCGCCTCAGGGAAAGACGCTCTGAAAGATCAGTTGGTCATCCACGTCTTACCTGGATGTTGCCCAGGGTCCCTAGTGCCCCGCACCAAGCTCCATTGGTCTCATCTGCTTCCGCCCAGGAAGGCTCGGAACCTATGCAGTTGGGACTGCTCCGTCCCTCTCTGACTCCAGAAGAGAAGACACGAAGACGCACACTCAACCTGTGCTTGTACTGTGGAGAGCCCGGTCATTTTGCAAGAGCATGCCCCAATAAAAGACGTAAGTGTCTACCGTCCTCCTCATTGTGTGCACCTGTCCTACCTAGTGCCGGTAGCCATTTAACACTCTCCATTGTCTTACAGTTACCTGGAAGGAACATCCCAGTACCGGTCATCATTGATTCGGGGGCATGCAGTGGATTCATTGACCGGACCTTCGTTGAAACTCACCACATCCCCACTCAAACTAAAGCCCAAGGACTGGCAGTTTTTCTAGCAGACGGTTCCACCCTCCGTTCCGGACCCGTCACCCAAGAAACGGTTCCTCTTTTGGCCACCATTGGCCCGGAACATCAGGAACTATTACGCCTAGATGTCATCTCCTCTCCTCTCTTCCCAATTATCCTAGGAATACCTTGGCTACAGGCCCACAATCCTAGCATCAACTGGGCTACGGGCAAAGTTCAGTTTTCCTCTGAATATTGCAGACAAAACTGCTTACGGGGAATCCCACCAACCTCCTCCCAATGTCTGTGCATGGACTCTGAAACCAGACTCTACCAAGACCTTCCTGAACCTTACCGGGATTTCCTAGACGTGTTCAGTAAGAAGGGGGCAGAAACCCTTCCAGCACATAGATCCTATGACTGCCCAATAGAACTTCTACCGGGTACCGAAGTCCCCTTTGGTAGGATCTTTCCCCTAACTGAGCAGGAGCTGGGCACCTTGAAGACTTACATTGACGAAAACCTGAAGAAAGGGTTCATTCGTCCTTCCACGTCTCCAGCTGGGGCAGGCATCTTCTTCGTGGAAAAAAAAGATCACTCCCTACGTCCCTGCATTGATTACCGGGAGCTTAACAAAATTACCATAAAAAACAGATACCCGCTACCCTTGGTTCCTGAGCTATTTCAGAGGTTAGGATCTGCTACCGTGTTTACTAAACTAGACCTCCGTGGAGCCTATAACCTGATCCGTATAAGAGAAGGAGACGAGTGGAAGACAGCTTTTCGTACCCGATTTGGTCATTATGAGTACCTTGTCATGCCTTTTGGTCTGTGCAACGCACCGGCAACATTTCAGCATTTTGTTAATGACGTCTTTCATGATTTACTGGATTTATATGTCATCGTTTACCTGGATGATATCTTGGTCTTCTCCGCCTCCCTGATGGAGCACCGCAAACACGTACGAACCGTACTCTCCCGGCTAAGACAGCATGGGCTTTACGCCAAACTTGAGAAGTGCGAATTCGAGCTCCAATCCATCCAGTTCTTGGGTTTAATCATCTCTCCTGATGGCATTAAAATGGATCCTCAGAAAGTATCCGCTATTCTGGAGTGGCCTGCTCCGACTGACAAAAAAGGGGTACAACGTTTTATTGGCTTCGCCAACTTCTACAGAAAGTTCATCAAGGGATTTTCTTCAATCATAGCTCCCATTACGGAACTTATTAAACAAGGGTGCCGGTTCCACTGGACCCCTAAAGCACAAGAGGCCTTTGAAAGACTCAAAGCGTTGTTCACCTCAGCCACTATTCTTAAGCATCCCAATCCTGCCTTGCCTTTCGTCCTGGAAGTGGATGCTTCCGAAGTTGCAGTCAGAGCTGTACTGTCTCAGAGACAGGGTGCCAAAGCACTCCTGTACCCAGTGGGATTCTTCTCACGTAAGCTCTCTCCTTCCGAGAGAAATTATGACGTGGGTGATCGGGAACTTCTGGCCATCAAGGCAGCTCTGGAGGAATGGCGTTATCTCCTGGAAGGTGCAGCACATCCCATCTTGGTCTACACAGACCATAAAAACTTAGAATATCTAAGAACGGCCAAGAGATTAAAACCCCGGCAGGCCAGATGGGCACTTTTTTTTTCTCGATTTATTTTTCACATTACGTACAGACCTGGATCCAAGAATGTCAAATCCGACGCCCTTTCCCGAATGTTTCTCGACTCTGAAAGAACCCTGTCCCCAGACACCATTCTCCCTTCTGGAAATTTCCTAGTTCTACAGGAAGACATAATTTCTCAAATCAGGCGAGCCTCCTCGAGAATGCCCCCACCTGCTGAAGCCTGTGCCAAGGATGGACTACTCTGGTTCAAGAATAGGATTGTGGTCCCTGAGGAGCTGAAAGCACGAGTACTAAGCTTGTGCCATGACCACAAACTTGCTGGTCACTTCGGCACACGGAAAACTACTGACCTTGTCCAACGCTCCTTCTGGTGGCCTCATCTTACCAAGGATTGTAAGGCATATGTGGAGTCCTGTGATACGTGTGCCAGAAATAAGACTAGCCGGTCAAGAGCATGGGGCCTACTGAAGCCATTACCAGTCCCAGAGAGACCTTGGGCCATGATTTCTATGGACTTCATCGTGGAGCTCCCACCATCAGAGGGTTTTTCGTCCATTTTTGTCGTAGTAGACAGGTTGTCTAAAATGGCCCATTTTCTCCCCATGAAGGGCACCCCCTCAGCCATGGAGACCGCCTCTATCTTCATCAAAGAAATCGTCAGACTACATGGAGTCCCGACCAATATAGTCTCGGACAGAGGCGTCCAGTTCACCTCCAGATTCTGGAGATCCCTTTGTGGTGCCCTTGAGATCGAGTTGTCCTTTTCCTTGGCCTACCACCCTCAGTCCAATGGACAAACCGAGAGGACGAACCAAACCTTGGAGCAATACATCCGCTGTTTTTCAGCTTTTTCCCAAGATGACTGGGCCTCCCTGCTTCCCATCGCAGAGTTTTCTTATAATAACTCATTACACTCAGCGACTAATCAGTCTCCGTTCTATGCCAATTACGGTTTCCACCCATCCTTCTTACCTGGAGCATTTCCTGAATGCCCTGTTCCTGCAGTTTCTGAGACCTTGAATTTTTTCTCCAACAACAATAAATTGCTACAGGAAACCATGACCAAGGCTCAGGAAGACTACAAGAGGATCTTTGACAGAAAGAGACGAGGAGAACTTGTGCTAGAACCTGGCAATTCTGTCTGGCTGTCCACCGCAAACCTCAATTTAGCTTGTCCATCCAGGAAACTGGGTCCCAAATACCTGGGTCCTTTCTTGATCAAAAGGAAGATCAACAATGTGGCATTTGAATTGGACCTCCCCAATTCCCTGAGGATACATCCAGTATTCCACGTATCTCTCCTAAAACCGGTCACTCCTAATTTCTTTCCTGGTCGTTGCATTGGTCCACCCAAACCGATTAAGGTTGATGGCGAAGAGGAGTTTGAAGTGGAAGCAATTCTTGATTGCAGAAGAAGGCGCAATCAGGTACAATATCTGGTGAAATGGAGGGGCTATGGTCCCGAAGACAATTCGTGGGAACCAGAAAGCAATTTACATGCTAACGAACTTCTACAATCCTTCAAAACCTCTCATCCCGCAAAGATGGCCCAGCTGGGCATCCGGAGTCTGCCCTTGAGGAGGGGGCACTGTCAGAGAGGTTACCTGGTTGGGCGCCGGGGCGCGCCGGGGCGTGTTGGCGCTCGCGTTCCTGTCCGTGCTGGGGCGCGTGTCCCTGGGGGCGCTGGTGTGTCTGGGCTGGCCGGCCGTGGCGTGCAGGGTGGCGTCCGGGCGTTTGTGCGTACGCGCGTTCGCGTTAGCGCGCATCCGCCTGTGGGCGTTGCTTTTGACGCGACCCGGTTCGGTGGGCGTGCACGCCGGTGTCGGGGACGCGCTCGGGCGCGTGCGGGGGCGCGGCGCGCTTTGGCGAATCGGCGCGTGCACGTGCGCGGCGTTTTGGCGCCAATCGGCCTATTTAAGGCTTGCCTCCATGCTGACCCAGTGCTGCCTGATCAAACAGCTCTGTACCTTGTTCCGTGATCATCCTGTGTTCCTGTATCCTCGTTGTGCTTATCCATTGTGACCCGGCTTACCCTTTGGACCTTCCTTGATTGCTGCCTGAACCCGACCCGGCTTGTCTGACCTTGTTTCTGCCTCACCCTCTTGTACCGCTGCTGCCAGCCCGTTGCCAACCTCTGCCTGTGTGTGACCAGCCTGACCAGTTCCTGCCCAGCATCTGCTCTATCCAGTCTGAAGATCTACCGGTTGCTTGCCAGACCATTGTGCTCCAGGACCCTACTTCAGGCCCTCATACCACTCCGCATTCGTGGTCTCCTGTCTACTCTACCAGGGGCCCCGAATCGGATACGTAAGGGAGCCTACCCTCTGCCCAAGTGGACTCTCCTGTCTGGTAAGTGTGGGACCTGACACCAACCTTCTCTCCGCCCTCCAACAGGGACATTTGACCCAATACTGCAGCAGCTGCACACACAGCAGAGGGCCATCAATATGTACCTGTGCAAGTATAGCACCAGAACAGGGTCAGGGGAGCTTGGCTTTATTTCACCATGCCAGTGGCTACTGTTTAAGGATGCATGCACTGTCCTATCACCATTTGAGAAGGCCACAAGGATGGCGAGCAGCGACAATGCATACATCATTGACACTGTCCCTTTAGTCTTCCTGCTGGAGCACACGCTTCGTGGAATCATGGACAAGGCACTTGAAGCAGAACAGCGGGAGGAAGAGGAGGACTTCCTTTCCTCTCAAGGTCCCCTTTATCCAGATAGTATTCCTGTGGGCCTGCCAAACACACAGGAAGAAGAGGAGGAGGAGGAGGAGGAGGAGGAGGAGGAGGAGAAGGATTGTGTCAGCATGGATGTAGAGGATAACACTCAGCAGCAGTCTTCGAGGGATGGTTTTCAGTCCCCAGAAACCCAAGGAGGTAGTTAAGGATAATGTGATCCTTAGTGACCCAGGGGACTCAGAATTAAATGCCTCTGCAAACTTACGCTGCATGGCCTCCCTGATTCTACAAAGCCTGCAAAAGGACCCTAGGATTCATGGTATCAAGGAGAGGGATCATTACTGGCTGGCAACCTTTCTTGATCCACATTACAAGGGTAAAGTTGCAGAACTCATCCTGCCTTTGCAGAGGGAGCAGAGGAGGAAAAATCTTTAGGAGGCCTTAAAGAAAGGTTTGTGTAACGGATTTCCAGACCCTGGGAGGTTGCCATTTCCTGGTGCTCGACAACGTGTTGCTGAGGCTTTGTTCAGTCAGAGGAAGAACGGTGGAGAAGGTGGCCGGCTGACTGATGCCTTTAAACTATTTTTCAGTCCTCAGCGCCAAGGTCTGATTGGTTCAAGCAACCATCGCCAGCGCCTGCATTATATGGTGCAAGAATATCTAGGGGCAAGAGCAGACTTGGAGACCTTTCCAACCGAGCATCCACTGGGTTACTGGATCTTGAGGATGGACCACTGGCCAGAACTTGCTCAATATGCAATCGAGCTACTGGCCTGTCCTGCATCCAGCGTGTTTTCTGAACGCACATTCAGTGCTGCTGGAGGGTTAGTAACGGATCAAAGAGTGCGCCTGTCCACACACTCTTTTGATATGCTCACATTTATAAAAAATAATCAATCCTGGATAAGCAGCTGTCAAGCACCTGATGCTGATATAACTGATTGAATTTGCTATGGGTCTGGGATCCCTTGAAGACTGCCTATGCTGCCTATCCTATTCCTCCTCAATCTTGATGATGCTAACTTCCAACAATATTTTTGGTTTAGGGCACCTCTACCACCACCCAAGGCCCAATTTTTCTGCCCCTGTTTAACAGGGGCATGTTATTACAATTTTTTTTTTTTTAGTTCCTGCACTCAACAAGAGTATCAGTGTTCTGGCACCACCAGTACCTAAAGCCCAATTTTTCTGCAGAGTATGTAGGGCACGCCGTATAGTATATCTACTGCTTTTCAGAGTATATGGTTCCTGGGTGCCTGGGGCACCCCCACGCCATTTTTTTTTCAATTTTGGTGCGGGGTTCCCCTTAACATCTATACCAGACCTGAAGGGCCTGATATGGATTTGGGGGGGGCATCCACGTCATATTTTTTGGGTATTTTTGGCACGGGGTTCCCCATATTCTGACCATTCATTACAGCCGTGAGCAGTTTTTAATTGACATTTTTTCCTTTAGAAATGTAATTTTGCTGTGGTACTGTTATAAACATGGGAAAGATGCGCTACTTTACAGACAGACTAAGGAGACCCCCAGGCATGATATTTAAAGGAATATTTCATTTTTATTGTTTCACTTTAAGCATTATTAAAATCACTTCTCCTGAAAAAACATCCATTTTAAAAGTTTTTTTTGCATTGATACATGTCCCCTGGGACAGGACCCGGGTCCCCAAACACTTTTTATAGCAATATCTTACATAAAAGCCTTTAAAATGAGCATTTTGATTTTTCACATTCGCGTCCCATAGGCTTTAACGGTGTTCGCACAAATTTTTTGCCTGTTCGCATGTCCTGCTGTGAACAGAACCGGGGGGGGTGTTTGGCTCATCCCTACTAATGAGTATTTGTATATGCAAAAATATTAAACAGGTGTGAAATATTATACCTATATACAATATCTCAGAAAAGTGAGTACACCTCTCACATTTTTGTAAATATATTATATCTTTTCATATGGCAACACTGAAGAAATTATACTTTGCTACAATGTAAAGTAGTGCGTATACAGCTTGTATAACAGTGTAAATTTGCTGTACCCTCAAAACAACTCAACACACAGCCATTAATGTCTAAACTGCTGGTAACAAAAGTAACTACACATATAAGTGAAAATGTCCAAATTGGGCCCAAAGTGTCAATATTTTGTGTGGCCACCATTATTTTCCAGCACTGCCTTAACCCTCTTGGGCATGGAGTTCACCAGAGCTTCACAGGTTGCCACTGGGGTCCTCTTCTACTCCTCCATGACGACATCACGGAGCTGGTAAATGTTAGAGACCTTGCGCTCCTCCACCTTCCGTTTGAGGAGGCTCCACAGATGCTAAATAGGGTTTAGGTCTGGAGACATGCTTGGCCAGTTCATAACCTTTACCCTCAGCTTCTTTAGCAAGGCAGTAGTCGTCTTGGAGGAGTGTTTGGGGTCATTATCATGTTGGAATACTGCCCTGCGGCCCAGTCCCCGAAGGGAGGGGATCATGCTTCAGTATGTCACAGTACATGTTGGCATTCATGGTTCCCTCAATGAACTGTAGCTCCCCAGTGCCGACAGCAGCCCCAGACCATGACACTCCCACCACCATGTTTGACTGTAGGCAAGACACACTTGTCTTTGTACTCCTCACCTGGTTGCTGCCACACATGCTTGTCACCATCTGAACCAAATAAGTTTATCTTGGTCTCATCAGACCACAGGACATGGTTAATCCATGTCCTTAGTCTGCTTGTCTTCAGCAAACTGTTTGCGGGTTTTCTTGTGCATCACCTTTAGAAGAGGCTTCCTTCTGGGATGACAGCCATGCAGACCAATTTGATGCAGTGTGCGTCGTATGGTCTGGGCACTAACAGGGTGACCCCCCAGCCCTTCAACCTCTGCAGCAATGCTGGCAGCACTCATACCTCTATTTCCCAAAGACAACCTCTGGATATGACCCTGAGCACGTGCACTCAACTCCTTTGGTCGACCATGGCGAAGCCTGTTCTGAGTTTAACCTGTCCTGTTAAACCGCTGTATGGTCTTGACCACCATGCTGCAGCTCAGTTTCAGGGTCTTGGCAATCATTTTATAACCTAGGCCATCTTTATGTAGAACAACAATTGTTTTTTTCAGATCCTCAGAGAGTTCACTTTTGTGAGATACTGTGTATATGTATGTATGTGTGTGTATATGTGTGTATATGTGTGTGTGTATATATATATATTCTCAAACCATAGTAAGAGTGGATCATACTGTAACAAAAAAAAAAACATTTATGGCTAGGCATTACATTAGTCAAACTAAATTTTTTAGCTGAACTACAGGCAGATATAGAAGATGCAAATGAATATAGCTTGATATTTATAAATATACCATTAACTGTATTTTTTTGCAATCAATATAAGTTCCTAAATGTGGCTTGGTACCACTGTACAGTAGAGCTCAGACTAGGAGAGAAAAGAAGGAAGAGAAAGCGAAATGAGAGAGATAAGCTAGCTCATCAGTCCTTTTCATTCACTGTCCAATCACAGCATGTGAGCATGACAAGACCTGTAAGTGTTACTATTGCAGCAGAAAAAATCACTTCTCCTGCAGTGTGGCAGATCTGTGTCAATATCGCGACTGGATGGACAGAAATACAAATCAGAGGGAAGGCATACAAGCTCCCTTTTATGTATTTGTAATGTTTTATTCAGTTGCTTGTCTGGAGATCAGCTTTAGACTCCTCTGGAGTGGTGATTAATGTATATGGTTTTCTATACAGTGCTTCAGAATTTGTCAGTGCTGTATAAATTATTCAAATAAAAAAGGCAGTACCTGACTTAAGACTTGAAGTAGGACAGGTCTTCTTCTTCCGCTGGTTTTGGCACAAGCCCCTGTGTGTCGTGCGCTGCGAAACTTTGCTATGGGGATGTTCTCGGCAGCTGTCTTTATTCCTGCATTACATAAACAGCAAACAGACATTACACGCTGAGCAGAGATCTCTACCACCTGGGGTCATCTTTTACAGTCCATCACTGTGATCATGAATTACATTTGAAAAAGACAGCGATGAGCCATCCAAATAAATCACAATCTGCTGGGGAAGACAATCAGATAAGGAACCAGTTTGTGTGAACTCATTTGGGAGCTTTATGCTTCACCTCTAGATAATTTCCTGTCTCAGACATTACATGATACACAGGAAGCACAAATATCCATGAGTAATATTACCGCACTGATCTCACTACAACAGACAGGCATTATGAGTACCCACAGGCCATGCTGTCTTGGCTTAAGTAAGGACCTTGGCAGGGATGTCCCGTCCCCCCCCTTTGCTTTTCACCAAAACATTATTATTATTATTATTATTATTATTATACAGGATTTATATAGCGCCGACAGTAAAACATTTGTATAATTGCAAAACATTTGTATAATTGCTTCCATCACAAAATCCAAATGTGAGTTTGGCAGTGTTCTGGGCACATGTAATCTTCCATGTAATTGTAGCACCCTCCTAGGTAGGTGCTAGAAGATAGTATCGTTTTTGGGTCTTTCTGCTTACCAGGAAGGCTATCGGGCAAATTTAGATGCTCTCTGCCTAGCAGGAAGCAGGGGTCCATTGATGGGGTCTGCTCATGGTGATCAGGTGCTACTCATGTTGTCTGAATGTTTCACACTGGCATAGCTCCCAACTGTCCCTGATTTTCAGGGATTGTCCCTGAATTGGAGCAATGTCCCTCTGTCCCTCATTCCTCCTCATTTGTCCCTCATTTTTGTCTGATCTATATAGATGTATATAAAATGCACTTTTTAGCTATCAAAGTGTTTTCCAGCGCTAAACCTTTCATTTGATTTCCAAATTGCTGCATTTGTAAATTCCAAAAGCCAATATAAAGGAATAGTAGTGGTAAAAAAAGCACGTGTGAGTTTAACCAATCTTGTTTTTTTGTACAATTCTCCTTTAAGGGGGCGTGGCAAGGGGTGTGTTCTATGCTTGCATACTTTTGCTGATAGGTGTCCCTCATTCCCATCTCAAAAAGTTGGGAGGTATTCACTTGTCCAACAGGGGGGCATATTGGACAGTGGGAGGAAACCTGACAAAGGAGAGCACAGGCATATTTACAGCACTGGCCATTGGTAGAGGAAAGTGCCTCAGTGCATGCTGGGTGACTGTATATATGTCAAGGGCACATGTGCTCAGGGTCTTCGGCTGGAGAGCGGGGTCCCGGAGGGTCCCGGAGGGAGGGGGTGGCTGCCTCTCCTCTGTAAATGCTGCCATGCGATATCAAGTGGTGGACCTGAGGGCCTGAATCTGAGTGAAGCTGAACCCAGAAGTCCTGCAGAGCTGACTGGAAGGGAGACACACCAGGAAGGATCTGTATCTGCCTACAGTGAGTACAGATCTGTGTCATGGGGCTTGTCTTGTGAGGGCCATCCCTTCATCTAGTAGAGTCAGTGGATGGGTGTCAGCCAAAGAGGATGCTAGTGAGTGTCCTTAAGATAAAGTAGTTGCATCGAGTCTGTTGCTAGAGCAAGCAAAGGAGTTATTTCTTCCATACAAGCGGTAGTATGGTATAACAGCAAATCCGTTACCACATCTAACATGTGAGGCCGAGTGAGAGTAGTCCTCAATTGTAATTAGTTGGAGTATCCCACTATTCCCTTCTCCTATCCAAGTTCCAACAATCCATATAAAAAAAAAACCCTGGATTGATTATTGGAAACGAGTGGATGAGAGAGCGGGCTGTTGTGTGAAAACACTTAGTAACTGGCTGCAAGATAAGTAGGGGAAAAGCCCAGGGAAGTCTACACACAGCAATCCCTATAGGGGCAGTGCTACATTTAGGGGCGTCGCCTGGGATAATTTTCACCTGATTTATCGCAACTGTTGCTAATGGCAATGGCTGGATGGAATACCCAAGAAACCTCATGTCATTCTAAGCAAATTGCGGGCATGTAATTGAAGAGAGAATGTGTTATACTGTGGAAGAGAATGGTGTCTGCTTCACAGTTATCAGTACATGTGCTGCAGAAGAAAATGTCTGCTGGGAGACCCACATTTCAGAGGTGCAGCACACCCAAGTGGTGGCGGCTGGGCAGTGGCTGCAGGGTGCATTGGTGACAGCAACACGCAGTCCAGTCCTTAAAGTGGTGTTCCACCCAAAAAAAATACATGAATGTGCCTAAAGAAAATTAAAAAAAAAATTTGGAAATTTTTTTTTTTTTTACTCACCTCTAAATGCCTGTTGCTAGGGGGTCCCTCGTAGTCTGCCTTTTTCAGTGCCTGGGCTGGTGACATCACTTCCCCTTGGCACAGGAAGGGCTCAGCTCTGCTCCCTCCATCTTGTCAATCATCTGGGACCCATTACATGAATCTATCCATGGCCGCCGCAAGGTCTGGTGTCACCCCAACATCACATCCCAATTTCAATACATATATATATGGTGTTTCCCTGGGACTTTGAGTGAGGTGAATATGGTTAGTCAAACATATCATGGAACTAAAAAAAATTGTTTATTACAATTTGCACATATAGAACACAACAGTAATAAATGCAGGCTGATAAAATATGCATACAATGTGAACATAGGACAATCCACATACATGGTAAACTGTGTATACTAATATGCAAACATCAGTAGTACCCGACGACGTTTTGCGAGACCGCGCTTGCTCTTCAGGGGTAATGCTGGTCCCTATATATTTATATTTATATCAAACACTGCAGGAAGCTCACCTGCATTCGCAGGGTCTTTCTGATATACATATATATTCTTTTACCAGTTCATGATCATGGACGAGGGGAGACCTCTAGGGACACTTGCACTTGTACAGGGCCGGATTTCCCACAAGGCCACCGAGGCCAGGCCTCGGGGCGGCAGTGGTGAAGGGGCGGCGCCGCTAGGATTACCACCTGTCCGGTATTGGACACATGTGCCCGGTTTTCAAGCCGCCTGAAATCCGGGCACATATAGCAGCAGTTCAGCATCCCGATTCCCGTGCCATCACTGTTACACATTTATTACTGCCTGTGCGCTCCGCATCCGAACCGATCTCAGCGGTGGGCAGCAGGCGTACCTATTCAGCCTGTAATTGGCTGAATAGGTCACGTGCGGGCAGCGGACACGAGAGTCTGTGATTGCTCACATGTGAAAGCAGGGCTGGACTGTGGGTGATCGCGGCCGCCCGTAGTCCTGCCTCCTTACCTGGTGTGTGCTCTGCTGTGTCTCCTGGAGTCCTCACTGAGATATCTTTCTCATCTGCCCTATCGCCCCCCTCTGTCAGCATCCCGCTCTCTGTAAGCCACTCCCCCCTCTGTAAGCCACTCCCCGTCTGTCAGCTCCCCTGTCAGCTACGCTCCTCTGTCAGTTACCCCCCTCTGTCAGTTACCCCCCCTCTGTCAGTTACCCCCCCTCTGTCAGTTACCCCCCTCTGTCAGTTACCTCCCTCTGTCAGTTACCCCCCCTCTGTCAGTTACCCCCCCCTCTGTCAGTTACCCCCCCTCTGTCAGTTACCCCCCCCCCCTGTGTCAGTTACCCACCCTCTGTCAGTTACCCCCCCTCTGTCAGTTACCCTCCTCTGTCAGTTACCCCCCTCTGTCAGTTACCCCCCCTCTGTCAGTTACCCCCCCCCCTCTGCTGTCAGCTACACCTTCTCTGTCAGCTACTTCCCCCTCTGTCAGCTACACCTTCTCTGTCAGCTACTTCCCCCTCTGTCAGCTGCACCTTCTTTGTCAGCTACTCTCCCCTCTGTCAGCTGCCCCCCTCTCTGTCAGCTATTCCCCCCTCTGTCAGCTACCCCCCCTCTGTCAGCTATCCCCCTCTCTGTCAGCTACTCCCCCCCTCTGTCAGCTGCTCCCCCTCTCTGTCAGCTACTGCCCCCCTCTGTCAGCTTCTCCCCCTCTCTGTCAGCTGCTCCCCCCTCTGTCAGCTGCTCCCCCTCTCTGTCAGCTGCTCCCCCTCTCTGTCAGCTGCTCCCCCTCTCTGTCAGCTACTCCCCCCCTCTGTCAGCTACTCCCCCCCTCTGTCAGCTACTCCCCCCCTTTGTCAGCTGCTCCCCCTCTCTGTCAGCTGCTCCCCCTCTCTGTCAGCTGCTCCCCCTCTCTGTCAGCTACTCCCCCTTCTGTCAGCTACTCCCCCCCTCTGTCAGCTACTTCCCCCTCTGTCAGCTGCTCCCCCTCTCTGTCAGCTACTCTCCCCCTCTGTCAGCTAATCCCCCTCTCTGTCAGCTACTCTCCCCCTCTGTCAGCTGGCTCCCCCTCTCTGTCAGCTTCTCCCCCTCTCTGTCAGCTGCTCCCCCTCTCTGTCAGCTGCTCCCCCTCTCTGTCAGCTGCTCCCCCTCTCTGTCAGCTACTCCCCCCCTCTGTCAGCTACTCCCCCCCTCTGTCAGCTACTCCCCCCCTCTGTCAGCTGGCTCCCCCCCTCTGTCAGCTGGCTCCCCCTCTCTGTCAGCTGTTCCCCCTCTCTGTCAGCTACTCTCCCCCTCTGTCAGCCACTCCCCCCTCTGTAAGCCACTCCCCATCTGTCAGCTCCCCTCCCCTGTCAGCTACCCCCCTCTGTCAGTTACCTCCCTCTGTCAGTTACCCCCCTCTGTCAGTTACCCCCCCTCTGTCAGTTACCCCCCCTCTGTCAGTTACCCCCCCTCTGTCAGTTACCCCCCTATATCAGTTACCCCCCTCTGTCAGTTACCTCCCTCTGTCAGTTACCCCCCTCTGTCAGTTACCCCCCCCTCTGTCAGTTACCCCCCTCTGTCAGTTACCCCCCTCTGCTGTCAGCTACACCTTCTCTGTCAGCTACTTCCCCCTCTGTCAGCTACACCTTCTTTGTCAGCTACTCTCCCCTCTGTCAGCTGCCCCCCTCTCTGTCAGCTATTCCCCCCTCTGTCAGCTGCCCCCCTCTCTGTCAGCTATTTCCCCCCCTCTGTCAGTCACCCCCCCTCTGTCAGCTACTCTCCCCCTCTCTGTCAGCTACTCCCCCCCTCTGTCAGCTGCTTCCCCTCTCTGTCAGCTACTGCCCTCCTCTGTCAGCTGCTCCCCCTCTCTTTCAGCTGCTCCCCCCTCTGTCAGCTACTCCCCCCCTCTGTCAGCTACTCCCCCCCTCTGTCAGCTGCTCCCCCCCTCTGTCAGCTGCTCCCCCTCTCTGTCAGCTGCTCCCCCTCTCTGTCAGCTACTCTCCCCCTCTGTCAGCTGCTCCCCCTCTCTGTCAGCTGCTCCCCCCTCTGTCAGCTACTCCCCCCCTCCTGTCAGCTACTCCCCCTCTGTCAGCTGCTCCCCCTCTCTGTCAGCTACTCTCCCCCTCTGTCAGCTACTCCCCTCTCTGTCAGCTACTCTCCCCTCTGTCAGCTACTCCCCCCCTCTGTCAGCTGCTCCCCTCCTGTCAGCTACTCTCCCCCTCTGTCAGCTACTCCCCCCTCTGTCAGCTGCTCCCCCTCTCTGTCAGCTACTCTCCCCCTCTGTCAGCTACTCCCCCCTCTGTCAGCTACTCCCCCCCTCTGTCAGCTACTCCTCCCCTCTGTCAGCTGCTCCCCCTCTCTGTCAGCTACTCTCCCCCTCTGTCAGCTGCTCCCCCTCTCTGTCAGCTACTCTCCCCTCTGTCAGCTATCCCCCCTCTGTCAGCTATCCCCCCCCTGTCAGCTACTCTCCCCCTGTCAGCTACTCTCCCCCTCTGTCAGCTACTCCCCCCCTCTGTCAGCTACTCCCCCCCTCTGTCGGCTACTCCCCCCCTCTGTCGGCTACTCCCCCCATCTGTCGGCTACTCTCCCCTCTGTCGGCTACTCCCCCCTTCTGTCGGCTTCACTCCCCTCTGTCGGCTACACCCCCCCTCTGTCAGCTACCCCCCCTCTCTCTGTCAGCTACCCCCCCTCTCTCTGTCAGCTACCCCCCTCTCCTACCAACTTTCTCTCTAACCCCTCCTCCCTCTCAGCCCCCTTCTCTCTCCCACCCCTCCGCTCTCTCTTACCGCACTCCCCCTCACAACCCCCATACCTCCTCTTCTCACCCTTTCTCACCTCCCTCCCCCACCTCTTCTTCCCCCTCGGGGGGAGGGCCCCATGATTCCTAACAGCGGCCCTGTGAGTGAGTGCACAAGTTCGGATATGTTTTGATTCCTGTGTTTACTGCCAACACACTGGGCACAGCGATGCAGCACCTGCCTCTACTTTGCCTTCTCTCCAAGCCCCTCCGCACAATGGAAGGAAAGAAGGAAAATAGCATTACAGTAGAGCAGCTTCGCTCCGCCCCCAAACTCCGGCTCCCACATTTCCTGGCTCTAAATGGCTCTCGGTAAGGAAGTCTAATGTGTGTCTTTAGGGACAGAGGACACTGATGGGGGGGGGGGGGCATTGAAGGACCCGGCCTTGGGGCGGCAAAGGGAGTAAATCCGGGCCTGCACTTGTAACTTCCAAAGCCATGTTGGTTCTCCGGTTGTCCCCCCGATGGGGTTACCTTTTGCTCTGCCTCCTCAGCTCCCGTGCTGGATGTTTGTTGCTGCTGCCGCCGGTGGAATCAGTGACTGATGGCCTGGCCCAGCCCATTGGTGAGTATGGGGTCCCAGAGTCTGACCCCAATGATTACTCACCTCCCTGCCTATTTGATGCAACATACATTCATTCTTTTGATCTACTACTTGTATTACAGATATAGCAAAGCATTTACCCCTGAAGAGCGAGCATGGTCTTGCGAAACTTTGTCGGGTACTACTGACGCTTGCACATTTCTCTTATGTTTGTATATTAGTGTACACAGTTTACCATGTATGTGGATTGTCCTATGTTCACATAGTATGCATATTTTATCAGCCTGCATTTATTACCTTTTGGGTTTTATATGCGCAACAAATTGTAATAAATAAATTTTTTTACTTCCATGATATGTTTTTTGACTAACCATATTCACCTCACTCAAAGTCCCAGGGCGAACACCACGTATATATCCATGGCCGCCGCGGTCACCCCCTATTCATGCGTCCGGCCCCTTTCAGGGCATCGAGCGCATGAATTACAGCGACGAGGGTTTTTTTGAAGCCAGATTCTCTAATAGGCTTCAAAATAGGGTGGGCTCGGGTCACAGAGAATGCGAACGGAGCCACCCAGGTGTTACAACAGCGAATGAAAATTCGCTGTTGAAACACTGATCCTCAATCCGGCCAATTTTAGCCTTAAGGCAGGGCTCGACAAACCCCGGGCACCAGGTCGCATTTGCGACTAGAATTAGCGACCTGGCGCCTGGGGCGGCACAGCTGGGGTATCCTGTCTCCGTGCGGACCCCGACCCCCCGTGCGATCGCGCTGGGCCGCGCCGGCCGGTAATTGAGGCCGCGGCTTTGCGGCCTTCTGCAGTCCTTCTGGAATCTGGCGCCATCTTGTGGTGGCCGTTGGTATTACAACACAACCAGCAACGCTAATGAAATATTAATCCCCTGCCTGTTTTCACTGCCCGCCCATCTCCTTCCCAAAGTGGAGAAGAGAAGGAAGTGATTGCGGGCGTCATCTGGCGCCTTTTGCCTAATGGTGAGTGTGGGGATAGCCTTCTTTTTTTTTCGTAATAGCTTTTATTTTAATATTATTATTATTTTATTATTTTTTAAGTAAAAACTGTTTATTTTTTTTCTTAATTAAAATTAATTTATTATTTGTCATCTCCCTGCTTGGCCCCTTTCACATGGGCTGTCTGATCAGGTTCGCCTGTCAGTTTTTCAGGCGGACCTGATCAGACCCTTAGAGCCCTTTCACACCGAGCCGCCGCTTTACCGTCGTTTTAGCGGCGCTAAAACGACGGTAAAGCGGCGGCTCGGTGTGAAAGGGCTCTAAGGGTCTAAGTGGTTAAATACGCCCCCAAAACGCTGCCGGAGCGGCATTTTGCCGGCGGTATCGCAGCGCTGCCTCATTGATTTCAATGGGGAGCAGTGGTGGAGGAGCGGTGAGTTCACTGCTCCAAAGAAGCTGCTGGCAGGACTTTTTCTGACTCCCTGCCAGCGCGCCGCTCCAGTGTGAAAGCCCTCGGGCTTTCACACTGGAGTGAATAGAGACGCTTTTTTCAGACGCTATACAGGTGCTATTTTTAACGCTGTAGCGCCTGAAAAACGCTGGCAGTGTGAAAGGGGTCTTCGCAGGGATATGGCGGTCTTGTGTCCCTGCAAGGCAGGAAATAAAAGCAGTCACATTCCTTAGTTAAAGCACCACATAGTAAACACACGCTACTAGGAACATAGTTAACCCTTTGATTGTCCTTGGTGTTAACCCCTTCCTACCCAGTGTCATTATTACAGTGACCGTGTATACTATTATCACTGATCACTGTATTAGTGTCACTTGAGATGTCAGTAGCAGTTAGTTCCGACCCAGTGTCAGATTGTATGCCGCACTATCACAGCCCAGCTCTAAGTTGCTGATCGCCACCATTACTAGTATTAAAAAATAAAATAAAGAAAAACTCCAGTATATATACCATAATCTGTAGACTAACTTTCACACAAACCTAATAATAATATACACTTATTGTGATTTTTTTTTAACCAAAGACATGTAGCAGAATGCGTTTTGGCCAACATTTATTGGATATGTTTTAATGCAAAAAGTAAAAATATTGTTTTTTTGCTTTCAACATTTGGGGTCTTTATTGTGCAAAATATAAAAAGCTCTGTCTGTGGGAAATTATATAAATGTCATTTCTGTACAGTGTTGCATGGCGCAATTGTCGAATAGCAAAAAATGGCCTAGTCATAAAGGGGTAAAACCTTCTGGAGGACAAGTGGCTAAAAGTTCTTACGGATCATAAGAAGGTTAATGGGCAAAAGCTGAGAGGCATAACTGTGTGTAAACCTGTGTTGTGCATCTGTAAAAATACACATCAGGGCTACATAAGAGAAGGGGTGCCTTGCTAAAGAAAAAATATATGTTAAAAATTAAAATTTTGGAGACTATGCCATTAAGTAATAATGTGTACAAAAACATCTTTGTTTGGAAATGCAGAAAAAATGAAACGTGCCGCAAAAGCTGTGACACCAGAAGATGCCAAGCAACTGTGGATGACAAATTTCTTTGCAAAGCAAAGACTTCTTGTTCAGAAAATGCAGTGCAACATGTTACTGCAGAATCAAATGGCACAAGGGATGAACAACCAGCAGAGAAGTCCCCTTCAACAAGTCACCCTCAAAATGAAGGAAGAAGGAAGTTTAAACAAGATTGGTGCAAGGAACTCACATGGCTTAAATTTGACCATAATACAGGCATAGCCATAAAGTGAGATTTGTGCCTCCTTCCCTGGCATTGCTGACCACACATCAAAGATTGTGAAAGGGTTTTCAGGACCATGTAAACTAAAGACCTTCAAAAAACATGGAAAGTCACTCCAGCATGACAAATTTATAAAAGCCAAACACGCCCTGTTGTAGGGTTGCCACCTCATCCCTTTAAACCCGAACACATATTAATTACACAGGTTCTGAGACTAATTTAGTGCAGATAAGGCACCAAGTGAGTTTAATTACCACCTTAGTCAGCCACAGAACTTGTGCAATTAATATGTGTTCGGGTTTAAAGGGATGAGGTGGCAACTCTACCCTGTTGGCTCCTGAAGCTACGCCATTGGCTGCATGCGTTAAGAAAATGGGACCAAGGGATATTCAACCACATGAAAGTTCTATTTAATGTGGCCTATTATATTGCAAAAAACAACAAGCCAGACTTTAAAGGTTTGTTAGAGCTGACAGGGAAAGTAGGGGTTGCTGTGAGAGAGGAGTATGCAAATGACAAGAGATGCAAGGAATTTATCTCACATATTCCGGAAAGAACTCATCTGCGAGCAAAAGGAGGCCAAATATGTTAGTTTGATGCTAGACGGATCAACTGACAAAGGAGGAGTAGAAGAATTAATATTGTATGTCAGATACATCAAGAACAATAGGATCAAATAAGTATTTCTATCAGTCCTACCTCTTGAAATGGCAACTGCAGATGGGTACTTAGAAACCATCACTAAAGAGCTGAAGACACATGGTCTTTTGGCTTTTTTCAAACCAGCTGATTGGAATTGGTACAGATGGTGCTGCAAGCATGATTGGAGCTGAAAATGGACTGGTACAGAAAGTACGTCAAACTCTCAGCCATGTAATTGGCATTCACTGTGTTGCGCACAGATTACATTTAAGTGTATTAAGCTCTGTGAAAGAAGGAAAATGCATTGATGACCTTGACTCTGTTTTAAAGAAGCTGTACCAATTTTACCAGCATTCACCCAAGAGAATGCGACAGCTAAAGCAGGTAGCTGAACGTTTTCATTAAAAAATCCAGAAATTTCAGTACTTGCATAACATAGAATGGGTGTCAAGCAAAGTCAGTGCTCTCTCTGCACTTGTCAAAGATTGGAAATGTGTGACAGTCCATCTTGAAAGTGTTGCTGCAGAAAAAGACAATGCTTCTGCAGTTGCACATGGTTTGTTGAAAAAACGGACTGATTTTAAATTTGTTCACATGCTCCATTTTCTGCTTGACTATCTAGAAATTATTAAGAACACCTCCCCCATTTATTTCAAAGGGAAGAGCTTTTCTTAAGCACAATTGAGTTGCATGTGAAAAACACAATTTCTTCTTTAACCACTTGACAACTGGGCACTTAAACCCCCTTAATAACCAGACCAATTTTCAGCTTTTGGTGCTCTCACATTTTGAATGACAATTACTCAGCCATGCAACACTGTATCTATATGAAATTTTTGTCCTTTTTTTCACACAAATGGAGCTTTCTTTTGGTGGTATTTAACCACCGCTGGTTTTTCTGTAAAAAAAATGCATTTTTCTTCATTTCTGTTATAATATTTTGCAAATTAGTAATTTTTCTTCATATATTTTGGCCAAAATTTATACCGCTACATATCTTTGGTAAAATTAACCCAAATCGGCGGATATTATTTGGTCTTTGTGAAAGTTATAGAGTCCAAAAGCTATGGTGCGAATATCTGAAAATTGATCACACCTGAAGTACTGACGGCCTATCTAATTTCTTGAGACCCTAACATGCCAGAAAAGTACAAATACCCCCCAAATGATACCTTTTTGGAAAGAAGACATTCCAAGGTATTTAGAAAGATGCATGGTGAGATTTTTGAAGTTGTCATTTTTTCCCACAATTCTTTGCAAAATCAAGGTTTTTTTTTTACTTTTTTTTTTTTCCCACAAAATTGTCATATTAGCAGGTTATTTCTCACACACCACATATGCATACCACAAATTACACCCCAAAACACATTCTGCTATTACTCCCGAGTACGGCGATACCACATGTGTGAGACTTTTACACAGCGTGGCCACATACAGAGGCCCAACATGCAGGGGAGCACCTTCAGGCGTTCTGTAGCTTCCGGGCCAATTCTGACATTTCTCTCCTACATGTAAAAATAATCATTTATTAGCTAGAAAATTACATAGAACCCCAAAACATTATATATGTTTTTTTAGCAAAGACCCTAGAGAATACAATGGCGGTCGTTGCAACTTTTTATCTCGCACGGTATTTGCTTAGCAATTTTTTTAACGTGTTTTTTTTGGGAAAAAAACTGTTTTGTGCTTTACAAAAACCAAAACAGTAAAGTTAGCCTAATGTTTTTGCATAATGTGAAAGATGAAGTTATACTGAGTAAATAGATACCCAACATGTCACCTTTCAAAATTGCTTGCGCTTGTGGAATGGCGCCAAACTTTGCTACTCAAAAATCCCCATAGGCGAAGCTTTAAAATTTTTTACTGGTTACATGTTTTGAGTTACAGAGGAGGTCTAAAAAAATTATTAACCAAAATTATTACTCTCGCTCTACCGATCGCAGCGATACCTCACATGTGTGGTTTGAACACGGTTTTCATATGTGGGCGGGACTTACGTATGCGTTCGCTTCTGCATGCGAGCACGCAGGGACAGGGGCGCTTTAAATTTTTTTTTTTTTTTTTATTGTTCATTTTACTTTATTTATTTTAGTTTGATGCTTTTTTCCAAAAAAAAAAAATTTTGACCACTTTTATTCCTATTACAAGGAATATAAACATCCTTGTAATAGGAATATGGCATGACAGGTCCTCTTTACAGTGAGATATGGGGTCAATAAGACCCCACATCTCACCTCTAGGCTGGGAAGCCTGAAATTAAAAAAAAAAAAAAAAAAACGATCCTGGCTTCGATCGTAGCGGTGAGTCGGTAGAAGCGCGGGAGGGGGGGACATCCCCTCTCGCCTCCCGTAAGAACGATCAAGCAGTGGAACAGCTGCTATGATCATTCTCATGGTGTAGGGAATCGCTGGCTGAAAAAGCCGATATCTGAATGATGCCTGTAGCTGCAACCATCATTCAGATATCTCCGCACAAAGTCAAGGACGTTGTATGACGGCCGGTGGGCGGGAAGTGGTTAAAACGCATTTTTTTTTTTTAACACAAAGTTGTCCATTTATACAATATTTCTACCACATAACATGTACATACCAAAAATGACCCCCCAAAATAGATTCCCCTGCTCCTCCTGAGTACGGCGATACCACATGTGTGAGACTTCCACAGCCTGGCCACATACAGAGGGCGAGTACAGCTGAGCATGGCTCAGCATGGCGGAGTATGGCGGGGTATGGCAGGGTATGGCGGAGTATGGCAGAGTATGGCGGGGTATTGCGGAGTATGGCAGGGTATGGCGGAGTATGGCGGAGTATGGCGGGGTATTGCGGAGTATGGCGGGGTATGGCGGGGCATGGCAGAGTATGGCGGGGGCATTGCAGGGTATGGCGGGGGCATTGCAGGGTATGGCGGGGGCATTGCAGAGTATGGCGGGGGAATTGCAGAGTATTGCGGGGGAATTGCAGAGTATTGCACAGCATTGCAGAGTATTGTGGGGGCATTGCAGAGTATTGTGGGGGTATTGCAGAGTACTGCACAGCATTGCAGAGTATTGTGGGGGTATTGCAGAGTATTGTGGGGGTATTGCAGAGTATTGTGGGGGTATTGCAGAGTACTGCACAGCATTGCAGAGTATGGCGGGGGCATTGCAGAGTATTGTGGGGGCATTGCAGAGTATTGTGGGGGCATTGCAGAGTATTGTGGGGGCATTGCAGAGTATTGTGGGGGCATTGCAGAGTATTGTGGGGGTATTGCAGAGTATTGTGGGGGTATTGCAGAGTATTGTGGGGGTATTGCAGAGTACTGCACAGCATTGCAGAGTATTGTGGGGGTATTGCAGAGTATTGTGGGGGTATTGCAGAGTATTGTGGGGGTATTGCAGAGTACTGCACAGCATTGCAGAGTATTGTGGGGGTATTGCAGAGTATTGTGGGGGTATTGCAGAGTATTGTGGGGGTATTGCAGAGTATTGTGGGGGTATTGCAGAGTATTGTGGGGGTGTTGCAGAGTATTGTGGGGGTGTTGCAGAGTATTGCACAGCATTGCAGAGTATTGTGGGGGTATTGCAGAGTACTGTGGGGGTGTTGCAGAGTATTGCACAGCATTGCAGAGCGTTAGGGATGGCTGAGCAGGGATGGATGGATGCCTGGATGTCTCTGTGCAGCGCTATGAGCACTACACATACAGCCCACAGCGCTGCAGACATCCATCCATCCGCCTCTCCGGTCACTGTGTACCGATCGGTACACAGGCGGGGAGGAGAGGGGGAGGAGAGGAACCGGCGTCATCAGATGACGCCGGTGTGTTTACATGTGATCGCGCCGTCATTTGACGGCGTGATCACATGGTAAACGGCCGCGATCAGCGGCCATTTACCGGGATCCGTGATGCGCCGGGTCCTCCGGACCCGGCGGTCACGGATGTGTTCGGGTGCGCGCCCCAGGGGGCGCGCGAGAGGGGAATTCTGGGAGGACGTCATAGTACGCCCTCCCAGAGTTATCCAACCGCTCTGCAGCCGTCATTCGGCTATGGGCCGGTTGGTAAGTGGTTAAAATCACTCAAAGATGTGCCAAAACAGTATGAGGAGAGATTTCTAACTGGAACATCACTCAAAGGACAGTATCAAGATGTACAGTTGCATGGACTCAGCAATACTGCAACTTCTTTGATCCAAAATGAAAAGGACAAATTGATTCAGTATGGTGTAAAATATCTAGAAGAGCGATTTCTCATTTAAAGGAATATTGAAGGTTCTACTGCAGTGTTTGATACCTTTGCTTGGCCATCGGGAAAAGCACTACAGGACTATGGTGTTGGTGACATTACAACATTGGCTCAGCATTTCCAGAAACAACTCTCAATGCCTGAAATGCATGATAAATGCATGCATGTAATCCACAATGAGTGGTATGAATTTAAAGTTCTTGGAAAAGGAAAGAAACTGTGTGAACTTCTGCATTTGGCACTCTTGAACACAGACAGATTTCCAGTTTTGGGAAACTTGTCTATAGTGTCTGTTTTGCCTGTCTCAACCGCATTTTGTGAAAGAGGATTCAGCTTGATGAACTTTGTAAAAAAATAAGTTCAGATCTTTAATGCAGCAAGACAGTTTAGGTGATTTGTTGATGACCAACATGAATCGACCATCAGTGAAGGATTTTGATCCTGCAAAGGCTGTTGACCATTGGTACTTCAATTGCAAAAGTATAAGGCATATTCATGGCCACAAAAAGCCAAGTGAAAAAAAATGACATTGTATTAAACACTCGGTTTTACATCAGAATATATTCATTACCTACACAAGTTAAATGCCTATATATAATATTTGGTTCTAGTCGTCTTTCTGTGTAAATTTAAGATTGGTTAATTTTCATATTATAAATAAAGCTTTGTCGGTCGTTAAAAAAAACCTGGCTCCTAACTTTTTTAGCTGGCTCCTAGATTCCAAGCAAATTTGTCAAGTCCCACCTTAGGGGCTTGGATTTAAGTAAAAAAGAGAAGAGGACAGTGTCCACACTGGGTTAGTACTTCCTTCATGCTATCTATACTTAATCACAGAGAAGGGAGAAAGCAGAGGCAGAAGTTAAGGTAATAAAAGACCAGCTAGCAGTTGCTTCAGAGTGTGTTCGTTCAACTGCTAGTCGGGCTGATGATTTGCAAGAGTGGTGTGCAGCCCTCATGACCAAATCAATTAATGACTTAGGGAAAAGGAAGGGGCGTAAAGCTGTTAGTAAAGCCAGGGTATGCACACCATTGTCACATTTCAAAACTGGGATTGTGAGGATGTGCTCTCCTCAAATGATATTGAGGATGAGGGGATAGTTTGATGTTTCTAATGATGATTATCCAATGGGAAAGAAAAAGTGTGCCAGACCTCCTATTACTAAGCATAGGAAAAGGCAACATGATAGAGAGGATATTGCAGATGGGGAATTTGCATTATCACAACCCCAGAGATGTGGAATTTGAAGAAGTGTGGGAGTTTACACAAACACGAGCTGGCAAAATAATATAAATAAAGGTCCGGGGAGCCCCTATTGAGTTGGCTCCTATGCTTGTGGGATGTAGGGGTGGACAGTGTTGTTTTGTCAGGTAAGGTAGCAGTGGCTATGGGAGTGTTAACCTATGTTCCACAATTGCATCAGGCAATGCGAAAAGCCCGAGAATTTAGTGTGAATTTTTTACTGGTAGACCTCGTGAGAGATGGAACAGTCCAAGTATGTGCTAGTCCTACCGACCTGGAAAATACCTACTCCTGGAGATCAATAGGAGAGGGTATTTCCAGGTTATGTGAGATGGGTTGTATAACCCGATGATTAAATATGTTTCCAGAATGGATGGGTCCAGATATGGAGCCCTTTACATTTGCTCTGTGCTCTAAGCTAATGAAGTCTGCGCCATTTAATCTCAGGGCTCCTTTATTGTCCTTGCTGGGAGGCCTGGGATTAAACAGCAAGATTCATGAAGCCACTATCCTCTTAAGCCAGTTGGGGGAGCTAGAGGAGACTAAAACAAAACCTATCAGGGCAGTAGATAAGGTCAAGGCCAGACAGGAAGAATACAAGCAGAAAAGAACAGAGAAGAAAGGGATTGGGGGAGAGAAGACAGGAAGTGAAGAGAAAATCAGGTTAGTTATCTCTAGGAAACAAATGTGGGTGGGCCTGGGATTTCTACGGCAGAAATGCTGAAGAGGTGGAAACATTTAGTGGGGAAAACTGTCAGGGTTAGAAGCACTACTCCTAGTGAAGATAACATCAGCCTAGACTTAGAGAAAATAGAACAGATCCCTCCTGTTAGCCCCAAACCAATTCCCAAAACTGAACATGAACCCAAACCCAAATCCCTTTATCCTGGGGAGGAGTTAGAGAGGTTCAAAAAGGGGATTGGGAGGTTCCTTGTGCTTTATGAAGGGAAGGTGGGTCTTCTGTAATAGCAGTGAGGGCATTGACAGCAGAATACTGACGCCCGTATGCACCTGTCACTGTATGGTGGGAGAAGTCATCTTCTCCTACACATCTGATGGCTTTAGTTGATACTAGAGCTGAAGTTACACTTTTGCAAGGAAATCCTTACCATCACAAAGGAGAATTGATTCATGTGAAAGGTTTGGGAGGGCAAACCACACCAGCAGTTAGAACACGGGTGAAATTGGCTATTGACAAGGGACCAGAATTTTGGACAAATGTTTTGGTATCAGAGTTACCCAAAAATATTCTTGGGATGGATGTACTTCAAGGTCAGTCTATTCAGACTGAACAGGGTACATTCACATTTGGGTATCCTTATAAAGCGTATCTGGTTAGGGAGGTGAAGGCTGTGGTTGGAGGTCATGCAAAATGGACCCCTGCCGACATTCCTCCACCAGACAAGCCAGTCTGTCTCAAGCAGTACAGACTTCCTGGTGGCCACATAAAAATTGGAGAGACTATTCAAGAACTGTTGAGAATAGGGCTCCTTAGACCTGCTGTAAGTCCTTTCTCGTCTCCGGTGTTCCCAGTAAAGAAACCTGATGGGACATATAGAATGACTGTGGATTGAGCATGTGTAAACTACACTGGAAATATCAAGACTGAATGATTTGCACTTTATCTCAATATCTCTGATCTGAGTTTCAACAATTATTAAACTGAAGTGGGGAAGAGGTGGGCGAAGACTTTCTCCTCAGGAAAGGGGAGGGGACAGGCCACCTCTTCTACCTAAAGATACTGCTGAGGATTGAAGTGTCTGAGGTTCTCTCTCTGTTTGATTTCCACTGTTTTGAGATTGTCTAAAAAATAAATAAAAAAAAAAAAAGCGTAAATACTGTTAGAGGGTAGGAATGAGATTTTAGAATGTTTATCAAGAGAATACTAAGGATGATAAAGTAGAATAAAGCACTCTGAATGTACTGATATAGATGTATTCCACCTACCTGATGTTCGTGCTGTAACATTTTGCTATGCTAAAAACTTTTTTGAAAAAAAAAAAGAATGACTGTGGATTACAGAGGTCTAAACATTGAAGTCAGCTGTGCCTGATTTAATCTCAATCATTGAGAAAAATGCTAAAGAGTCAGGAGAATATTATGCTGTCATAGACATTAATGATTTATTTTCTATTTTGATAGACCCAGAGTGTCAGAATCAGTTTGCCTTTGTGTGGGATGGCTTTCACTTTCACGACGGTTTCACCATGCTTCCTGAAGACTATGTTCATTCTCCCATGATCTGTCATGGACTGATTGCCCAAGATTTAAGTATCCTGAATTTGAAAGCCGCTGTGTTTCACTACATTGATGACATCATGATCTCTGGGATGAAAGAAGATGTAACTGAAGCACTGCACCTGCTGATACAGCACATGGAGAACAGAGGGCGGGCTATCAACAGAGACAAAGTGCAAGGACCTGCCACAGAGGTGAAATTCCTAGGAATGATGTGAACTGGGCAAAAGAGGAAAATTCCAGAGACAGTTGTGCAATATATCCAGACACTGTCACCCTCTACCACCAAAAAAGAGGCACAGAAGTTCATTGGACTTGTGGGATTCTGAAGATTGTTCATCCCACATGTTGTAACTGATATTTCAAATAGAAATGTTGAGAAATAGTGATATATAGCGCCACTATTTCTATTTAAAATATCAGTTACATATTATTGTACACAAGTCGGCAGCTTCAGGTAATTTTTGCACAGGAGCGCAGTGGTGGATTTTCAAGTCTTGTTGCGCGGTACTTGAACACCAACTTTTCAGCATCCCACATCTTGGACTGATTCTGAGGCCTATATACAATGTTACCAGGAAAAATACTGAGTTCTCATGGGGTTCAGAGCAGCGGACCGCATTCCTTGCTGCTAAAGAAGCCATTTTGCAGCCTCAGGGATTGGGACCTGTGAGACAAGGAGTACCATTTCAGCTGGATGTAGTGGAGAAGGATGGTACCATATCTTGGAGTCTGTGGCAGCCAAATGAAAAGAAAGGACTGAGAGCAATGCCCATTGGATTTTGGTTTAAGCAACTTACAGGGGCACAGAAGAGGTGCATGCCCCCAGAGAAGTACCTGTTTGGGGCCTACACAGAACTTCAACATGTATAGACCATTACAGGAAAGGACACAGTCACCATACATACTGCATTGGACTGACCAATAACAGATTGACCACTAGGGCAGATGTAGCGCAGAACCAGACACTGATGAAATGGAAGTGGTACCTTCAAGAAAGAGGGGGTATTGCAGCTGGGGGTGCCAGAGACATTTCAAAACAATTGGCAGTGTTTGTGTCTTTTACCAGCACCCAGCCAGAAAAAGAAATTCCTGTGCTGCAATCATCCCCCATTCAAGAGGCTCCACCCTTCGAGTCTCTGTCAGAAGACATGAAGGAGTCAGCGTGGTTCACTAATGGTTCAGCCATAGTGGCCTCGTCTTGGAGTAAATGGACAGCAGCAGCCTACAACCTAAGTACAGACACAGTTCTGCAGGAGGCCGGAATCGGAGGGTCCAGTCAGTATGCAGAGTTGAAAGCTGTAGTGATGACCTTTCAGGAGGATCCTTCTTCCCATGTCACTATCTACACTGACAGCTGGGCGGTCTTTAAAGGACTGACAACTTGGATGCCCACGTGGAAGTCCAATGAATGGATAATTCGTGAAAAGGTGGTGTGGGGAGGCAAGGAAGTCTGGGACTATATCTGGAAGGAATCTTACTCCCGCACCATAAAAGTGGGGCATGTTGACGCACATGTGCCCTTGGTCCCAGACTTTGAGAACTATACCAGAGTTGCCGATGAAATTGCCAAAGTGAATGCAGTTGTACCAATTGATCCTGTCCTAATGAACTTGGCCAACTGGGCCCACAAGCAATCTGGACATTTGGTGCAGAAAACAACATATGAATGGGCACAGCAGAGAGGATTGCCTATATCCATGGACATGATAAAGACTGTAATAGGGAACTGTACAGTGTGTGGAGAACTGTGACAATGGCCATTGCAAAGGTACTCCACTGGGTTGATTAGGAGGGGAGAGAGGCCTGCAGAGATCTGGCAGATTGACTTCATCAGTCCCCTGCCCCAGGGAATGAAAGGACTGAGATATTGTTGTGCTGCAGTAGACACCTATTCAGGACTTTTGCTTGTTCATCCTTGCAAACATGCAGATCAAGCCGCAACGCCGCATCTGCTCCATAAACTTGTCGTTGCTTATGGTGGTCCCAAACATGTCCAAAGTGATAATGGCTCACACTTTACTGGATCAACAGTACAGCAATGGGCCAAAGATTCTGGAGTGTACTGGTTGTGCCACATCCCATACCATCCACAGGCAGCTGGTTTGCTTGAAAGATACAGCAGCTATTGAAGGACCAGATACACAAGCTTACACCCACACATACACTAAGGGGGTGGGTGTCAGGGCTGGGTTCAGCCCTTCCTTCTCTGAGCTGGCCGCTCAGTTGTCGGCTAATTGCCAGCTCCCATCTCTCTCCACAGTTACCCAGCTGTTGATGATCCTGCTCGTCAGTCCTGCCTACTTAAGCCGTCCAGTCCAGAGGAGCTCTGCCTTCGCCTTGGTCACATCACAAGAAACTATCTCCTGCATTCCTGTTTAAAGACTGGCTTTGCTGACATCTCTTCTGGCTCCAGATCCTGCTTGCTGTTCCACTACCTTGATCCCTGACTTCTGCTTGGCTGACTATCCGTTCTGGTTACTGAACTTTGGCTATGTTTTGACTACGTTTGTTCTTTTTACTTTTATTATTAAACAAGTGTGATTTAACTGTACTTCTGTCTCGGTATGTTTTTATGGTTTCTGACAGTGGGATCCGGTCCTCACACAGGCAGTCATGTTGTTAAATTCTAGGCCAATAGCCAAAAGCACACCATATGAGAGGATGGTAGGGGCTGGGGCACAGATTCCACAGCTGGAGTGCAGAGTTCAGTATTTATGTAAGGTTGCTGAAAGAACAGGGCTTAATAGATACCATGTTACTGCTTCCTATGACATAGAAACCAAGAGTGACGTATCTGAAACTGAAGATTATCTAGGAATGAGAGGGAATCTGGCAGGAAGGTTTGAACTTATATTTGCATTGGCAGATGAGCTTCAAGACAGTGGATGGGACTCTGACTGGTTAGTGGATACTTCTCAGAAAGAGTGGAAAGTGAGGCTACATAACATCAAACCTTCCAAAATAAACAGCAGTGATCTTCTGGGAAATATCAGTATATTTTCTCTCCTCCCTATTAATGTTCTTTGGGAGGGTCAGAAGTGGATACAGGCAGGTGGTAAAGTGTTGGTCAGATATCCAGGCAAGAAGCCAGTTAGAGGAGAGATTGTAGCTGAAGGGCCGGGATCTATTTTTAGAAGGAACAGATAATCCGCTCTGTTTTCCACTCCACAGGCTGTCTCCGACTTGATCCATAGGTAGACCAGAGTAAAGTGGTTACATGATGGACAGAATGATGGAAGACCGCAAAAGCTGTGGAGAGCAAGGCCGGAATGTGTTGCGTGTTATAATAAAAAAAATCATAGTTTATATCAGACTGAAACAGCATTCAGACACAGAACTTTTCAAACAAATGCTGTTGGATACAATGGGAATGTAGATACCATTGTTGTATTCGATTGACTGTTTGAATAGGCTATTGTCTCTATAGCTAAGGTAAACGGGTAAGAGAGGGTCACTCAAACTGAAAGAACGACTGTTAGTCGGTTGTAATGCGAAACAACCTGAGCTATATAAAGGTTGCCAGGCATAAGCTGGAGGGACTTCTTCATGCATTAGAACCAAGGACAGTCTGTAAGACCAGAAACTTGCATCATGCCTTAAGACCAAAAAAGGGACAATCTGTAATCAGCCAAGAAGAAGGTACCTGATCTCCTAAAGAAGAAGCCTGACTCCTAGTTGTCAACGGAGATCACAAGCACACAGTAACTTTTAAGCGTATTTCTACTGTTGCAGACCCTCGTTTCTGCTTATTTGCTAGGCATCTTGCTATAGATATCTGTCAGTTTTGATTTGTATTCCCAATATTGTAATAGTTTTGTATGTACAGAATTTCTGTTCAGTAAAAGCACATTTACACACTGCACAGGTCTCAGTTTCCTTGCTTATACCACAAAGTAACCTTGCTAGATAGACGCAAGCTTAACACACTAAACACGGTAACTGATGTATGTTGCATTAGGAGAGATGTGCTGAGCCTGCGCCCACTCCACCAATCCAGCGTACCTATGCTACCTCACTCCCAGTAACAGAATCGGGTCTCGCCGAGCACATAGCGCGGACCTCATGTGAGCCCACTAACTCCTTACTTCCCGTACCTCGTGACCAGGCCATAGATCTCCATAACGTGGGTTCGGAACAAGTTGCTTTTGGAAACCGACTGCTCAAGAAGAAGCCAGATTACCGACCCCCTCACTACCAGAGGACTCATTACCTTACCAGGTATCATACCTAATAGGTTGCTTGTAGCGTGTTCTTCTACTTGGTTGCCTATAGCAACTTCACCCTTCCTCCTTGTCTTGCTGAGTTGGTCTTTTGTAGGATTGTTATTTCATACCCCTCTGTGCTTTACAGTTCTTTTTATATGCCAGGACCCACATTCACCCCTTTGAGTTACTTCAGACTAGGCTAATAACAGTTAATGTAACTTTTACTGAAGAAATGTGGCAGAACAGTTCAATATCAACATTGTCTTTCCTTTAAACCTAACTATAGTAGGGTAGTTGTCCAGGCATACCTCAGTGAGGTGAGAGTCTATTATGGCATTGTCCATGCCTGGATGTCTTCCGAAAACCCTAGTGCCTTTAGCAGCGCCAAACTATTCCACTCACAGGTAATACTGGAACCCACTGAAACCCTTGGACCTTCGTCCCACTTTTTATAGCACAGGTGGGCTGGCTATGGCCAAAAGCCCAGGAACAGAGTCTGCAGGATTTAACCCTTTCCCCCAGTCTGGGTCAGCCACTGATTTACTATAGCTAAACACAATTCTGCCTACAAGCGTATAGAGGTCTACACCTGCTTCAAAGAAACAACTAGAAAAAGTAAGAATTTTTTAAAATTATTTTTAGGTAAGCTGTGTGAATGAGAGCAAATAATAAACATGTAGTGTTTTTTTTCCAATTTAATTGCAAAAGTGGAAATACACTTTAAGATTATTGAAGATGACAAGGGGCACTCTATGTATCTGCATTAAAAGAGACTTCTACATAGGGAAAATATTCTTTGCAGTAAGAGCTGTGAAAATGTGAAACAACGTCCATAAAAACTAATTCTACCTGAATCATTAGATTGATTTAAAAAAAAGGATGTGATTTTAATATGTACAGTTGCAATAAAAAGTATGTGAACCCTTTTGGAATGATATGGATTTCTGCACAAATGGGTCATAAAATGTGATCTGATCTTCATCTAAGTCACAACAATAGACAATCACAGTCTGCTTAAACTAATAACACACAAAGAATTAAATATTACCATGTTTTTATTGAACACACCATGTAAACATTCACAGTGCAGGTGGAAAAAATATGTGAACCCCTAGACTAATGAGATCTCCAAGAGTTAATTAGAGTGAGGTGTCAGCCAACTCGAGTCCAATCAATGAGATGAGATTGGAGGTGTTGGTTACAGCTGCCCTGTCCTATATAAAACACACACCAGTTCTGAGTTTGCTTTTTACAAGAAGTATTGCCTGAAGTGAATGATGCCTCGCAGCAAAAGAGCTTTCAGAAGACCTACGATCAAGAATTGTTAACTTGCATAAAGCTGGAAAGGGTTATAAAAGTATCTCCAGAAGCCTTACTGTTCATCAGTCCACGGTAAGACAAATTGTCTATGAATGGAGAAAGTTCAGCACTGCTGCTACTCTCCCTAGGAGTGGGCGTCCTGTAAAGATGACTGCAAGAGCACAGCGCAGACTGCTCAATGAGGTGAAGAAGAATCCTAGAGTGTCAGCTAAAGACTTACAAAAATCTCTGGCATATGCTAACATCCCTGTTAACGAATCTACGATACGTAAAAAAACACTAAGGAAGAATGGATTTCATGGGAGGATACCACAGAGGAAGCCACTGCTGTCCAAAAAAAACATTGCTGCACGTTTACAGTTTGCACAAGAGCACCTGGATGTTCCACAGCAGTACTGGCAAAATATTCTGTGGACAGATGAAACCAAAGTTGAGTTGTTTGGAAAAAACACACAACACTATGTGTGGAGAAAAAGAGGCACAGCACACCAACATCAAAACCTCATCCCAACTGTGAAGTATGGTGGTGGGGGCATCATGGTTTGGGGCTGCTTTGCTGCGTCAGGGCCTGGACGGATTGCTATTGTCGAAGGAGAAATGAATTCCCAAGTTTATGAAGACATTTTGCAGGAGAACTTAAGGCCTTCTGTCCACCAGCTGAAGCTCAACAGAAGATGGGTGTTGCAACAGGACAACAACCCAAAGCATAGAAGTAAATCAAAAACAGAATGGCTTAAACAGAAGAAAATATGCCTTCTGGAGTGGCCCAGTCAGAGTCCTCAACCCGGACCTCAACCCGATTGAGATGCTGTGGCATGACCTCAAGAAAGCGATTCACACCAGACATCCCAAGAATATTGCTGAACTGAAACAGTTCTGTAAAGAGGAATGGTCAAGAATTACTCCTGACCGTTGTGCACGTCTGATCTGCAACTACAGGAAAAATTTGGTTGAAGTTATTGCTGCCAAAGGAGGTTCAACCAGTTATTAAATCCAAGGGTTCACATGCTTTTTCCACCTGCACTGTGAATGTTTACATGGTGTGTTCAATAAAAACATGGTAACATTTAATTCTTTGGGTGTTATTAGTTTAAGCAGACTGTTATGTCTATTGTTGTGACTTAGATGAAGATCAGATCACATTTTATGTGCAGAAATCCATATCATTCCAAAGGGGTTCACATACTTTTTATTGCAACTGTATATCAACAACTTCTGTCTGGTTTTCACTGCTACCCAGAGATTTGTTAGAGAGATTTACCTTTATTATTATTACTTATTAAGATAGTTTGTGCAATTAAAGTGTATGTCAAGCTAAAAAGCTTTTTTTTTTTGCTTTGGATAAAGTGGGAAGAGGATTAAAACCCATGTCTTTTACTGCTATCTTGGTTCCATTAGAGAGAGTTCCCTGGATGGAAAATTGTTAACCATAGAATGACTGCATCCAATCAGATGCAGTCAATGTTTGGATATTCAAAAGCCGCAGGTACTGCTGGTTGCTAAATACAATAGCTGGCAGAGAAGATTCCGTCATCTACCTTGGTTTAGCAAACATGGAGGAATCTGTTGCATTTCTTTTGTTCACATTATTAATAATATTATACAGGATGTATATATTTCCAACTACAATTACAATACAGTTCAATACAGAAGACTAGGAGTGCCCCACTCATGGAGCTTACAATCTAAAGGGAGATGGAGGTGCTACAAAATGTAATAGCTGCAGGGGAGGAGGTGGCCAAAGTATATACAGTTTTTAGGTATAGGTGGGGTAGGCTTCCCTGAATAAATTAGTTTTTAAGAATCGACTAAAGGTGGACAGGGTATGAGCTAACCATAGATACTGGGGTAGGGATCTCCAGAGGATGGGAGAGGATCTGGAGAAATCCTGAAGGTGAACATGGGAGGAGATGGTGAGGGAGCTAGAGAGCAAGATGTCTTGGGAGGAGCTGAGTGGATGATTTGGGCAATATCTCAAAATAAGGCTGGTGATGTAGCTGTGGGCAGTGTTATGGATGGCTTTGTATGCTGTGGATAGGGTTTTGAATTTTATACATTGGGCTAGTGGAAGCCAGTGAAGGGAATGGCAGAGAGGAGCAACTGCCATGGATCGGTTATTAAGGTGTATAAGTCTAGCAGCAGCATTCATGATAGACTGAAGGGAGGACAGCCTATGTAGAGGTAGGCCAGCAAGAAAGGATCTGCAGTAGTCATATCGGAAGATAACCAGGGATAAGTTGTTGTGTAGTTAAGAAGATGTGAATTCAGGAAATGTTACCGAGGTTAAGGTGGCAAGATTTAGCCAGTGATTGGATGTGGGGCTCGAAGGAGAGGTCATAGATCAGGATTACACCCAGCACCCTGGCGTGTGTGGAGGGACCAATAATTGTGCTATTGATCTCAATGGTAAAGTCATGAGGGGGGTGATCAGGGAGGAGTAAATACTACAAGCTCAGCTTTAGACAGATTGAGTTTGAGGAAATGATGTGACATCCATATTAATACTGTGTGTTGCTCAGTAAATTTGTGATACATGAGGAGATTGAGGGAGTGAGCTGGGGAGTGGAGAGGTAGATCTTGTGTGCTTGGCGTAGAGGTGGTATTGAAAAACATGGGAGGTTATGAACTGGCCCAGGTAAGAGGTGTAGCGAGAGAGAAGGAGAGGCCCAAGTATTATCTTCTTGGCTAGCATAGAAATTTAAAAATCGATCTTTGTGATATGATTACAGTGACAGTAATTTTTTCTATTAACCCAGAATGTACTGCTTGGGATAGTCAAAGTTTTAAACCATAAATTCAGCTTCACATTGTATGTCAGTTATTTCTAGCCTACTCTTAATAATCTGAACAATCTTAAAATTTGCAAACTTACTTTGTAAAGATAATGACACATTCACTTCCTGGAAACCTGTGACGATTCTGGAGATTCATGGAAACAGGACAATGTGCAGACACACAGCATGCCTGTATTGGAAAGTTTATTCAGCCATCACACCCCCGACGGACCACAGTCTTCCCCTTGAACACACCCCTGATCAAGCACAGCCTGCATTTTGCCTTGGGCTTAACAGGCTAGAGAATACAGGCACACTGTATGTCTGTACAGTGTCCTGTAACCCCGCCCCACTATCAGAGAGTTGCATTGTCACAATAAACCTTGTAAATAGGTTAAGAAACTAAGCAAAAGCAGATATGGTGCCTGCATAGTTAAAACTGTATAAGAAAGGGTCTATTACATGGTATGTTCCTAACTACTTTAAGTACTGGTTATAAGTTAAAGGGCCAAAAATGCATTTGAGCAGCTAGGAATGTTACCTCTTCATGTGCCTTGATTTTGTACGCGCTCCCATCCTGCTTGATCTTTTGGCTGATTGTTGGAACTTGTTTGCACCCAATTGTATTCCTTCGGAACAGTCCTGTAAGGATGAATATTGTGATATATAAGACACTGAGTTGATTTTTATTATCACTGCTTCAAGTTCTGAATTATAGACAAATGTCTAAATACATATAAATACTATAAATGCATTCTTGTACATTCAGTGCTAAGACTTACACAGCTCTGTCACAGCGCAGCCAGGAAAATGACATCATTTTCTGTTATAGCTTAGGAGTAGAATGGTGCCATCTTCCTGCCCCCAGCCTGAACAAGCAACTGCCAGACTGGTAAGGTCATCCCTCTGCTCACTCTGCTTTCTCCACCTGTCAGCTTGTTCCATGACAGCACATGCATGTAGCACACCTAAACTAGCTACTAGTGCTACCCCTTTCTCTCCCAGTCTGGGTGTTGCTGGACAGGGGTTTGCAAGAGGCAGATAATGAGCCAAAAGCAGTTACATTTAAAACAATACATTTTAATGATTTATTTTTTAATACACGGCAGCATTAATTTGCATCTTTTATATCTACGAGCTTTAAGATTTGTCCCTATACTCCTTCACTCCATATACAGTATGTATGTTACCATGGCAGCTGTAGGGAGGTGAAGCTGTAGAGGAGTTTGGTGTCACTTCATTTTCTGAGGTGCTTCATAAAGGTGCATTTTCAGATAAGCATGTGACACCACAACACAACATTCTAATGCCGTCACGGTAATATACTGTATGTTGCACGGGAAATAAACATGCTGCCTATGGCCTCAGTACAGAGTTTTTATTGTCACAGTAAGGTAATGAGATGTTGAACATTATTTAAGTGTGTCAAACCTAATTCTGCAAGCCCCTATTTTTGTTCTACCACGATAGTAAATTAAATACTTTGAGTAAACCTGTCATAAAACAGAGCCAAAAAATGCATAGGCAGATCTCACTTTCAATGAAATCCATATGTCAAAGCCATCAAGTGGTCTAGAGAGGCGTCAGAAGTTATGTGCACAGCTCGGCTTTTCCTGTAATAGTCTAGATTAGCACCGTCTCAGAAGCCTCCCTAGTTGTACTTTAATTTGAAGGAAATCTAACTGATCAATGGGGTGGACTGGAAAGGGACAGAGCCAAGAGTTATATTTAATTTTAACTTTCCAGAGCGATTGATCATTTTAACATGTACAGTAGTTTTACTGAAGGTAATAACTGCTTATGTAAGGTATAAGGTGGTTACCTTACTATTGCGGAAAAATAGCAGGTAGGTGGACTCAAATTTCTTGAGTGCCTTTATAAACAGTTGTCAGAGCCTGGATTTGAACCCAGAATCTCTGCTGTGTTAGGCAGCGTCTCCTCTTGCTTAGCCACCTGGAATGCTGGATAGGTCCCGGGACAATTCCTTGATTTAAGCCATGTCTCTGCACTTCCTATTTGCCAGATTATTGTGCTCTCTCCAGCTGATATCTCGCTTTTATCTTTCCTGCTGCCGTCCGTATCTTTACTACCACTTGTTACTGACCCTTGGCTTGTTTCTCGACTACGCTTCAGCTTGATCCCAACCTGCGACCACTTGTTACTGACCTTTGGCTTGTTTACTGACTATGCTTTTGTTTGATCCTTACTTGCTATATCTGATATCGGACCCCAGCTTGCTCTCCTCCTGGTGGGGGCAATCCTGAGGACCGTGACCTGGTACTAACACGCATCAGGAGCTCTGGTCAACATCAGTTAGTACTTAGACTCTGCACCTCAGGTGAGCCTGCATTATTTGCCAGGGTGACCTGCTTGTATATCAATCATGCTGGTCGGTGGGAGTCCCTCTACGGCTATAGCTACTGGTCTCCGAGCCAGACTCCTGCCTGTGACATCAGTGCTGTAAAAAACACATACAGATGACAGGCAAACTACACAGAGCCAATCAAAATGGCTCTGTTCCTTGTGATCGCTGTGATGAAAAATCACAGTGATCATAAATGTAAACACTGCCTGTGTTTACATTTGACAGCCCTCCTCTTCCTCTCAGGGTGGAGGAAAAGGAGAAAGGAGAACTGAAAGAAGGGAGCATATGCTAAACTACCGTATATACTCGAGTATAAGTCGAATTTTTCAGCACATTTTTTTGTACTGAAAGTGCCCCCCTCGACTTATACTCGAGTCAAGCACTTTTCTGCAGCAAAAAATTTCATTTTCCGAACCGACTTTGGGGCCCCGTATCTCAGGGCCACTTGGTGCTAGAAACCCCAAATTTGGTATGCAAACCCAGTGGACCTAGTACTACAACATATCCAAAGCGGAAGTTCCTAGCACTAAGTGGCCCCGAGATACGGGGCCCCAAAATTGGTTCGGAAAATGTCATTCTCTGCTGCAGAAAAGTGCTTGACATTTTCTGAACCGATTGTGGGGCCCCATATCTCAGGGCCACTTGGTGCTAGGAACCCCAAATTTGGTGTGCAAACCCAGTGGAACTGGTACCATAACATATCCAAAGGTGGGGTTCCTAGCACCAAGTGGCCCTGAGATACGGGGCCCCAAAACTGGTTCGGAAAATGTCATTTTCTGCTGCAGAAAAGTGCTTGACATTTTCTGAACTGATATTTGGGGCCCTGTATCTCGGGGCCACTTAGTGCTAGAAACCCCACCTTTGGAAATTTTATGGTGCTAGTTCCACTGGGTTTGCACACCAAATTTGGGGTTCTTAGTACTAAGTGGCCCCGAGATACGGGGCCCCAAATTCGGTATACTGTGTCTATCTGCAGCAATGTCATTTCGGGACCCTTTGGGTTCAGAGACCCCAAATTTTGGCTGCAGCTAGGGGGCATCTAGGAACCCTTAACTACTGAGTTTGAAGTTCAGGGGACCTATGGCTGCAAATGGACACAGTGAGGCATGCAAATGGGCACAGTGATGCTGCAAATGGGCATTGTTGACCCTCTTTTCCACTTACAGTAGCTGTGCATTTCTCACCCTCGTCTTATACTCGGGTCAATACGTTTTTCCCATTTTTTTGTGGTAAATTAGGGCCTCGACTTATACTCGGAACGACTTATACTCGAGTATATACGGTATATGCCTATTCTCCAAAATTCATCCATACACATCTACTACTTAAAGGCCCTGTGACCCATTTTCCATTAAAACATTTCTTACTGTGTTTTTTTGTCTCCTTGTAAGGACACACAGGATGATTTGGCCGCAGCGTTTTGGCAGGAAAAAAAAGCTTGTAAAATGCCTAAAGCTTTTACAAGCATTTAGGTGCGTTTACAGGCGTCAAGAGCTTAGGCACTAATTAATTTAATTTGGCCAGAATAATAAGCGATAAATACGCCTAGCGTTTAGACACGTTTAGTAGCATCAATAATTTTTTCTGCCAAAACTCTGTTGCTCCTGGTTGCACTGGCAGTGTTTTTTTCTTTTATTCCTGCCTCTAAAAGCCGTTGTCACTAAACGCTGCTAAAAGCCTATGAGGTTGATTTACTAAAGCTGGAGAGTGCAAAATCTGGTGCGGCAGAGATACCTGCATAGATACCAATCAGCTTCCAGGTTTTTTTGTCAAAGTTTAATTCTTGCATTGACACATACTGTAGGCCAGCCTTTTTCAACCAGGGTGCCTTGAGGATTCTTCTTTCTTCAATGCCTAAAAATTACCCCAAAATTGTATACAAGCCAGAAGATTGATGAAGCCTGCTTTTTAGTTACACAAAGCCACAGGTTTTCATTGTGCACCATTATGCCCATCTAGCCGCCGGATTTCTAACATCCAATGACCCTCCCCTGCCCCTCTCTATCAGCTTTGGGGCCACATTAGCGGAGCAATGAAGAAAAACTGAGGGAGAGGAGAAACATTGGAATACTAGTCAGTACCAGCGTGCAAAAGTGTATTGGATTTGGAAGACTAAATCATCTCTAATGTTGGGTGTCCTACGTGTGTGGATGTTGATGTAATATGTAAAGCTATTAGAATAGTTTTTTATATTTTAGAAAGGGGTGCCTTGAGACTGTCCATAATTTTGGAGAGTGCCTTGAGATGGTGCATAATTTTAAAGGGTGCCTTGACTGAAAAAAGGTTGAGAAACACTGCTGTAGGCTAACATGGAGGGGAGTTTATAGGCAAAAAAAAAAATGCTTGCTGCCTCTAGAGGCATCTGCAAAAATGTCCAGTGTGCATGAGACCAAATTGCTTCCACAAGTTTATAAATCTCTCCTTTCCCCCTCACTTCTGTTTGTTTGAAACGAGCAGTACACGTTAGTTGTGGTCACATGCACTGCTCTATGCACATTACATTTCCATAGTCTGGAGAGCTAGCAAGCGAGGATGGCTCCATTCCTACTTAGGCCCCATACACACTATTAGATTTTCTGCAGAATTTTGTCTTCAGATTTACCATAATCATGTAGTGCAAGGGCCTGCCTGATTACATACAAATTGAAACTCTTAAGGTTTGACCTCATATTATATGGTTTTGGTAAGTCTGAAGACAAAAAATCTGCAGAAAATCAAATAGTGTGTATGGGGTCTTACGGTGGGACCATGGAGAACAACACATAACCAGCTTCTAACAGAACAATGAATTACAGCAACCAAAAAACTAATTTGGAGATATGGAGGAGGCTGAGAACAATAGAAAGTACTTTTGGCAATGTTTTTCTTTTAAACCAGAGTTTAGTGTCACTTTAATTAAAATGATTGCAAAATTATTTTAAAATCCTTTTTGAATTATATATAGCGCCGAAAACTGAAAAATGACCTGGTAATGAAGGGGTATATACAGACTAGTACTCAAGTTGTTAAAAGCAGAACTACACTGCATCTGATCACCACAAACCAAAAACTATTTGATACATTTTTAATGTTCATAAAATATGTCTCCATGCTTTGTTTTGCTGAGATATCACTTTGAAACACCCCCACCCCCCCTTTAGAATTTCTTGCTAGCAGCATATGGATTAAAATAGTCAATGTTGATTGAGAGAGTGAAATTCCACTATAAGTAATATTGCTTGGTTTAAAATGTATCTATACAGTATACAGTAAAAGGTTTAATCATTCTCTCTCTCTGTATTTTGGAATTTTCCAGTAGAAGAACAGCTGTTAGTTGATATTTAGCTGGTGTTTAACTTTTAGCTGGTCTATTTAGCTGAACTGAAGAAATGATACATTTACCTTGACAAGATCAAACTGTATATTTATCATGACAAGGTACCAGAAACAGATGGGTGGGTATTATTTAACCGCTTGCCGACCGCCTCACTTAAAAGTACGGAGACAAAGCGGCCTCTCTGTGCTGGATCACGAATCTGAAACGTGATCCAGCTCTCCTGGGTAGAGGGTGCAAGGTCAAGCCAATCAAGAGGGTCCTGGCCAATGAGTGATGGCCGGGACCCTCCGTTTGGCAAAACAGATGCCAGAACAGAGCCCTGTGATTGTAAGAATCACAGAGCTCTGTCCTGACAGCGGGGATGTGCTGGTTTTTGTTTCCCTGCAAAGCAGGGAATAAAAACCAGCACATCCCTTAGTAAAATCAGTACACAGTGAACACACCAAGCATTTTTAGGCACACAGTTAACCCTTTGATTGTACCCAGATGTTAACCCCTTCCCAGCTAATGTCATTAGTATAGTGTCAGTGTTAAATATTAGCACTGATCACTCTGTTAATGTCACTGGTGATGTCAGTGTCAGATTGCCTGCCATACTATCACAGTTGCTGATCACCACCGTAACTAGTATAAAAAAAAAAAAATCCAGTATTTATACACCATAATTTGTAGACACTATAACTTTCACGCAAACCAATTAATATACGCTTATTAGGATTTTTTTTACAAAAAATATGTAGCAGAATATATTTTGGCCTATAATGAAAAACATTTTTTTTTCTTTTTTTTTAATTGGATATGTTTTATTGCAGAGAGTAAAAAATATATATGTAATTTCCTCCAGATGAAGACACGTGGGGGGGTGGCGTAACTAGTAGAGGTGGAGCCTGGCGGTGGAACCTGTCGCAACAAGTGAGATACACCTGATGGATTTTATATCAATGTTTTTATATTCTTAAATAAATGAGGTGGTGAGGTTCTGTTTTTAATCCCCTTGGTGCTGCACTATTGGAAGCATTTCTGTTTTTATATGTTGCTGTAGAACTACCGGCAAACAATGAGGAGCCTAAGTTGATTTAGCTCACTGGGAGGTCATTTCATTTGCTGTGGAGCTTTATCTATCTAGAGGGACCATAAGGAACTACCCGGGACCACTGTGGAGCGTTCCCCATAGGAGAGGTGCACTGTGTGCAAAAGTGTGTTTGACCCCATGCCGGGTCTCGCAGTGAGGTGAGCGAGGATTGCATGCGGTGGTAGGAGCAACGCTGTATCCTGGCCTAGGCTGACAAGGCCCAGGCCTAGGGCAGCACTTTGCAGGGGGGCAGTATGAAAATGTCCCCGCCGTCTTGCGCTACACTGTTATGCCCCGTACACACGGTCGGACTTTGTTCAGACATTCCGACAACAAAATCCTAGGATTTTTTCCGACAAATGTTGGCTCAAACTTGTCTTGCATACACACGGTCACACAAAGTTGTCGGAAAATCCGATCGTTCTGAACGCGGTGACGTAAAACACGTACGTCGGGACTATAAACGGGGCAGTGGCCAATAGCTTTTATCTCTTTTTTTATTCTGAGCTGCGTGGCACTTTGTCCGTCGGATTTGTGTACACACAATCGGAATTTCCGACAACGGATTTTGTTGTAGGAAAATTTTATATCCTGCTCTCAAACTTTGTGTGTCGGAAAATCCGATGGAAAATGTGTGATGGAGCCTACACACGGTCGGAATTTCCGACAACAAGGTCCTATCACACATTTTCCGTCGGAAAATCCGACCGTGTGTAAGGGGCATTGTAGCCATAGTGTAGCGCCAGTCTAATGGGGCGGACTGGGCTGAGAGGCAAATTAGTCTAGCGCCCTCATAAAGCGGTCGCACTGCTCACGGGCGGCCGGCATTCCACAAATGTGGGCGCGGGGGGGGGGCGCCGCTTCTAATTTTGACTGTTCTATCATCCTGGACCACAAACCTTCCTCACTGTGCTATGTTTTCTGCTGCGCCATTGACATGGTTATATCTTCTTAGTCCTCTCCATAAAATTATCAGAAATTTGTGCTTAAAGTAGAACTATAGGCAACACTTTTTTTTCGTTTTGTATAGAATAAGGAAGGGCTATAGCCCCTGTTAGTCTATTTGTTACCATCCCTGTCCCATTGCAGAGATTTCCCTTCACTTCCTGCCTCATAGCCGAACAGGAAGTGAGAGGAAATCTATGCAAATTAAGGGAATCCATTCCCCCCCCCCCAGGCCCTCAGAACTAGTAGTGTCCCCACTCGAAAATTTCAGGACGGGTCTTAAACAGCAAGGGTTGTGGCCTTGACAGGAAGAGGTGGGTCATATTTAAATTAGGGGGTGCACGAGTTTAGTCAGGCCTAGGGCAGCACAAAACCTAAATACACTACTGGGTGGGAGCACTGTTGTTGGCAGAGCAGTGAAGCATGTGGAAACAGCCTTTTTTTTTTCTTGTATTTCGTTTTACTTGCTTTTTAGCAGAAGAATTGTCACACATATTTGGACGTTTTTTATTGAGCATTATTCACCTGTATTCATACATGGATGTTTTTCATTGATTATTATTTTTCCTATGTTGATTTTTCTATTTATTATTTTGAGCTTACTATATATGCAGCAATTTCACATTCACTTTATTATCTTCTTTTTTTGTGGGAACACTTAGGTGACAGCAGCAGCAGCATTCATTTTACAGTAGTTTCTTTTTAGTGTTTATTGATTAGCAGTGCGCAACTACCTTTCTATTTTAAAATAAATAAATATATATATATATATATATATATATATATATATATATATATATATATATATATATATATATATATATATATTTATTTATTTTTATTTTCTGTCTTTTTTCGTTCATATAATAAAAAAACAGTTGGTTTATTTGATCAAATACCACCCCAATAAACCTTGTGTGAAAAAAACTATATTTTATTATTAATGTATTTTGCATGACCGCATAACTGCCAGTTAAAGTGGAACTTCAGTAATTTTCTCAACTTTCCATCTATTACATTTTCTGCCCTTGTTGTTTTAACTTTGGATAGTAAAACATTTTTTTTCTGCCAGTAAATACCTTATACAGCCCACTTCCTGTTTCTTGTCTGGTAAAAAGCCTAGGCTTATGACATCATGCACAGCTCTCTCTTTCACTCCTACGAGAGTTTGCCAGGAAGGGAGGGGGGATGAGTCATAAGAGGGCTAATGAGAGCTACAGAGCTGGGGTGTGCCTCTGTGTGTCTGTGTAAATCCAGGAAGTGAACAGGCAGCAGCTTCAGCTGCCCACAGTTAAACAGTATATATAAAATAATATGCAAAGTGGTTGAAGGGAAGCTTCAGAATGGCAAAGATGTTTTTATTACAAATTATGTGAGCAGAGTGCAGTTCCTCTTTAAAGTAGCGCAGTGCCTAATAGCAAAAAATGGCCTGGTCATTAAGGGGGTAAAATATTCCAGAGGGCAAGTGGTTAAACTCAACTGAAATGTGTGTATAACTGGATTTAGAAACTATTCAGGGGAACCTCAATAGATTATCCTGACACCTGACATTAGGAGACACCCAGAGAAATATGTTGAAGCATTGATAAAGATATGGAACTGAAAAGCCTGTATTTGCAAACTAGATTCTTTTCAAGATGCCAATTTCTAAACTATTACTGTCAGTTTAGGTAGGATTCATTAACAAGTTGTTAATGAATCCTACCTAAACTGACAGTAATAGTTTAGAAATTGTTAATAACAACTATATGATTGACGTTTTAGTCACCTTGACTGATATCCCATGACATTCCTCTTAGGTTCCCAACATGTCTGATGTACTAAAGATACAAAGCTTTAAAACTTCTCTGTCACACATAGTGAAAGTAATCATTTTCAACTTCATCCAGGCACAACAGGCACCTTTTGTGTGTGAATATACTGCCTCAGGATGTGAGATAAGAATTGCAATTCTTATCTCAAATACCACAAACCTTTATTTAAAAGAGAAGTAAGTTTTTTTGGGTTTTTTTGCCCATTCATACTAACCTAGGTGGATGCCGCATGTGTCCGATGCTGCATCTGTCCCCCGGCGCCTCTGCACTGAGAACCGAGTGATCAAACACCGCCAATGGCTCATTTCTCACAGATCCCCGAGCGGAGAGCTGCTGACTGTCAATCAGCAGCTCTCCTCTCTGCTCCTCCATGCTCACTAGGATGCTGAGCTGTGGAGGGGCGGGAGTGGCCGTCTCAGGCTCCCAGCTGCTCGCTGAGATGCTGAGACGGGCATCAGTTCAGGCATCTGGCGGATCCAGACTTTATTATCGCGATGACGCGGGGCCTGGACTGTTTCCTGTGACATCAGCAGAGAGCGGGTCACAGGAGTGCAAAACGAATTGCACTCCTGTGACCCAAAGTAGAAGCCCAGCCAAGCGAGCTCAGGCTGGACTTTTCCTTCAGCAAAGTAAAGGACACAATGGTTTAGTTTATTTGGATATGCCTCTCTTATTGTCCTTTTTCTTTATTTTTAAGGGAGTCCAATAGAGTTTTAGGAAAAATAATGATGATATTATTTATATAAGACAGGGAGGAAAGATATGTAGGCATGAATAGAATTATGTATGATTAGACTTTATACATGGTTATGTTTTATGCCGTGTACACACGAGCGGACTTTCCGTCAGACTTGGTCCAGACAATTCGATCGTGTGTGGGCTCCAGCGGACTTTTTTTTCCCCAAAAGTCCGACGGACCTAGAAATAAAACATGTTTCAAATCTTTCCGACGGTCTCGAGTCCGGTTGAAAAATCCACTCGTCTGTATGCTAGTCCGACGGACTAAAACCGACGCTAGGTCAGCTATTGGCTACTGGCTATCATTTTCCTTATTTGAGTCCGGTCGTACGCCATCACGTACGAATCCGTCGGACTTTGGTGTGATCGTGTGTGTCCAAGTCCGTTTGTTTGAAAGTCCGGCGGACCTACGCTGCAAAGTCCATCGGAAAGACTGTCGGACCTAGTCTGTCGAAAAGTTTGCACGTGTGTACGCGGCATAAGGAAGAGGAAATATGGATACTGAAGGACTTTTGTATTCTCCCCTTTATCTTCTTTTTCTGTTTTTGTACCTTTTTCTCTGTCAATACTTGATTTGATTGTTTGAACTAAGAATGATACTTCTTTTTGACACGAAAAATAATGGTCTGAATTTAGATATTGGTTTCCTTACACATTATGCTAAAGTTTTACGACCCCTCTGTGACTAGTATCCCCCCCTGCATTCTATAGCTCTCCCTCTGTCTTATCTCACTAACTCTGCTGCTATCTTTATTACCATTGATTTGTATGTGTTTGGTTTTCTTTTTTTTTTTCTTTTTTTTCTTCTTCTTCTTTAACATTCTACTTAAAAATGTGTGAATCAGTACTTTGACCTTTGACCTTGAAGAAGGGGACATACTCTGAAAACTTGTCCTGAAAAATTGTATATTAGTGCAAATAAAAAAAGTATCACGGACAGTACTCAATTTTGTCTCTGTCAATAAAAATTTAATAAGAACAAATTGAGTACAAAAAACCCCATAAAAACAGACTTTTCCTTCTATATTCTTATAATGGAAGAATTAAAGAGAAAAATCAAGTTGGTTAATGATAATTAGTGATAAATTAGTCACACAGCATTCGCAAAAATATTTAGACGAACATGAAAAGCATTTGGAGAATGAAGGTCTAATAGTGGCTATGGGCAAAACAAGCAGTTTTTATTTCAGACACTTCGATAAATAAAGTTCATTATTCTTGTGCTTGCAGGGGCTTCAGGTGACCAATGATAGCACTAAAACAGCAGAGGCTCCCAATGCATGAATAATGATGTCTTATGATTTGATGGGGAGGCAATGACTCAAAATAAATCAGAGGTAAGAAGCAGAAGCAGGGGTATAGCTATTACCTTGCGGCTGGATCTTAGATCTTTCTCTCAAGGCTAGCTCAAAAGTGAGTATACCAGATTTTGTTAACACTGTTACTGCTTCTGCTGTTTACTCTGCATTTGTAAGTATCACTTGTGTAATTTTAATAACACATACAGTAAGTATATAACACTTCTAGATCTTAGTGTTCTGAGTTTATTCCATCTCTTAAGAAGTAGCAGTAATTTGCCTAGGTGAGTTCCTATATAATAAAGGCTGGACTATTTTCTAATTAGCTGTATCAAGCAGCTGTATTATACTTATTTCACTACTCACATTCATTTCTATCATTTGTGTTTTCAAATGAGGATAAAAAATTGAGGGTTTAATAAAATAAATACCTTTTGTTTAAGTGGCTTCCAAAGAATAGGGGACGTCAAAAGTTGCCCAGCAGATGTTGCCTGGTACTTTTCAACACTTCTGGAACAAGGAATTGGAGCCTGAACTGGCTTCCTATCTTTTATGGAATTATAGTTCAGAGAAGCATAAACTGAAAATGATTTCTCCTTTTGTTCTATTGGAAAGGGAAGACATTTGTCCAACCAACACCAAGTTGACTTAGGTTCAGTGTTTAAGGTTGAGAAAGTGACCTTGGTGACTCTCACATTGCAGATCCCTGAGTGCCAACATAGATGTGCTGTGTTATTTGGAGAGCTTTTCTGCTCTTGAGGTAATATAGACTTAACTAGGGTACTGTTGACAAGTCCAGCTTGAAGACTGTTGGTACTCGCCAGCTCTGTATCCTGAGAGGACTTAGCTATTGTATTGACCATTTTATACTCATGCCTAACAGTATCAAATTGCTCAGAAGGTTTTTGTGACGATGTTCCAGGTGACGAACATTTATATACTACAGCATTGCTTTCTGTTTTCTCTTGCGTGACACTGTCTCTGCAGTTGAGTTTGGAAGCAATACGTTCTTTAAAATGAGGGTTTTCCAATTCAGCTAAAATTCCAAGTTCTGGAATTTTGTTTTCTCCAGTCAGATGTGTTTCATCTAAATTATTTTTTTGCTCTGTCCTTCCCTTAGAATTTAAATTGAAATTTTGAGTTACATGGATAGATATTGTAGCAGCACTAGTGGATACACAATCTGTGTTTAAACTTATTTTGCTAAAGGGGACAATTACAGAATCATGTTTTTGTATCAGCTTCCCTTGGTTACCTGTGTTGAGTTGGTATGATGATTTTACGTCTGAGCATTTGGTAAGGCTAAATAAATCTGCTTCTCCACTGGGAACCTGATCTTGATCTGTTTGCAACCCACTAGATGCTTCAACAGAAGGACCAATATAATGAAATTTTATGAGATACCGTGGAGAAAATAAAAGTTCCTTCTGTGTTGATGTTAATTGAGCAGATGATGGTGAAGAATGTATTGGGGATGATTCTGTTCTATTTTCCAAATTTTTACTGAGAGTGGGAAGGCAACTGTCATTACAAATGCAAGAAGGTTTGGTATCACACCTGTTAACTCTGTCTGAGGACTTTTTTGCAACGATATCAGTATCTCTTCTGAAATTCATAGTCATACTCTGCTGAGCATCATTACTTAATGGTAACTCCTTAAAGGTTTTACTTTCAGGAAAACATTTGACCTGACCAGTTTCATTACTCATGGAATGTTCCAAAGTGTTTTCTGGTGATTCACCTTTCTTCTTTGCAACCCTAATTTTCTTTCTTTCTGAAGGTGACTGCTGGTGATTTCCTAAACTTCCAACAAAATTGTCAGGGATGTTTTTATGTATATTTGAAATAGTGGATAGCTTTTCAGTTTTTACCATATTGCCTATATTGTCGGAATTGACAACAGCTTGATTTGACTGACCTAGCAGTTGAAATTGTGGACATTCAACTTGTGCATTAGAGACATGATCAGGATTGTGAATTTTCAGTTTATACCCTTCGCCATCATTGGGGACATCATTTCTACTCTCTGATCTTAAAATAGTTTTGTTTTCCTGATCCACATCCAAACCCTTCTGGATATTCGCTGTTTCTCCTGCCTTGCTGATAACAGATATTGTGTTGAACAAACATTTCTCAGAGGAGGTAGATGTAAAGTTGAAATCTGAACTCGGTGGTAAAACCAAAGGTGGTGATGAAAGGTTTTCCAATGGCTTGGCCATTGCAGTTTGCAAAACAGTTTCACTTCTGACTTCACATTTTGAGTCTTGAACCTCCTGTATTATTTTTTTAGTATCCTCACTCTTCTTCATTTTTTGGTAAAGCTTTTTGAATGTTTCATCCCCATACATCTGCCACTTTTCATGAGAAAACATGTTTACTTTTTTCTGGCCTGTTTTTCTGTTGGCTGCTTTAGATTTTGGGGTGAGTTGATCGCCTTCAAGCTTTTTCACTTCCTTTTTTTCTACAGAAATATGACTTTCAGAGACATTGCATGTTTGTGCCTCATCTACAGCAGCCTGCCTGACAAGACCTCGAGGGTGACTACTTGAAAAGTCCACTGTGCAAGCTGTGGCTGTATTTGAGAGTAGTAAATTGGCAAAGGTGATTTTTAAAGGCTGTTTTCCTTGGATATGTGCTTTACCATTACGTACCGGTAATCTGTCTTGAACTCTGCCATTTTCCACAAATGGTAAAGAGTTGCTACGTGCCAGAATTACATTGTCAATAGATGATGATATCTGAGTAGGCACAGAGTGGAAAAACATACCCTTATTTTTCTCTGGAGGAGTCATGGTAGAGCTAACAGAACAAAGTGAAACTTTCTTTCTGTTTACATCTAAGGATTTGATGTCAAAATGGAAAGAGTCCTTGAAGGTATATGGCATTGGGAGATCAATGCTACCTTGCTTTGACAGAGCTGTTTTTCTAGGTCGAACATTGTCTAGGTGCGTGTTATCAACCACAACCTTATTTTGGGAGATCAGCTTGGAAATATGTTCTTCTAAGTTTTTCTTGGATGATGTTGTTTTATCTTCACAGTCCAGAGTGGTATTGAGTATTTGATCAGACTCAAAGCTACACTCACTAAGGCTGTGCAGAGGACTGCTAGAGAACATTTGCAAATCTGCACTGTCTGAGTGGGACAAATAACCAGAGTCTGTGCTTTCACATTTTTTTAGCTTCCTCTGGGATGCAGAGCAGTCTAACAGTTTATCAATACATGTTTCACTCTGCTTTTGTAATTGAGCATGTCTGTTTGTTGTTGCAGTCCTTTGATCCTTCAGGGATCTTATTTGATTCAATACAGACGTTGAGTCTTTTGTTGGTGATGAACAAGCAGGTTCACCAATTACCTGATCATGGTTTTTGACAAATGATAAAATGTCTTTGTGCACTAAAAATGGTATACTGGTATTTTCATGGACAAGAGTTCCATTGTCAACACAATTATTATCATTGCACTGGTCTTTGTCTATGCAAATATCACTAACTGCCTTACTGATATCTAAGCATTGTCCTTCTCCAGCTTGTCCTGTATTTCGGCCTTCCTGACATCCAGCACAATCAGAATCAAAGCTCTGTTTGGCATTGTTGACATGAGTTTGTGTCCTTCGATGTTTGTAAAGATTGCTCTGGGTTTTAAATGATATGCCACAGATGGTGCAAGGGAATGGTCTTTCTCCAGTATGTGAACGAATATGCTTCTCTAAAACACTTGGCTTTAGGCAGTCTCGGCCACAATGGGCACATATGTGTTTCCCAATGTTTTTTGCTTTAACTGGGCTACTGCCAATGATGGTAGAGCAGTTCTGAGACAATACTGTTAAGGGGTTCACAATATTTAGGGTAAGAGTCTGTGTGGAAGATTTCTGAAGAATGGTTTGAGGCTGTGGGGCCAACACAACAGACAAACCTCCATTGTCAATGGCAAAGCTTGTGCCTGATGTCAGCTGCAATGGTAAATTCTGGCCTCCTTGTTGGGTAATTTGATATACAGGTACACCAACACCTTTAATAAGTACAGCCTGTGCTGTTGCCCTGTCATTTACTGTTGATGCTTTGGCTGTATGGAAGCCAGAAATGGTAGCAGTGCATGTGGGCCATACCACACTGGATGACAAACTTGAAACGTTAGATGCATCCATATCAAAAAGTTCAAATTGTGTTCCTGTAAAGACAACAAAAAAACATAAGTGTGTTATCTTGCACTGGTGTAAGTTATCTGGTCCTGAGAGTTCCACAATTAGTCAATTTCATCTTTCCTTAAACAGCCTAATTTATTCTAAGTAAGAAGTGTTTAGTGTTGCCACTCTGCAAGTAACCATATTCAAACCACACTGGGAAATGACAGCTGGGGAATGACAATCTAAACTGAACGGTGGCTAATTTACATCAAGCTTGACTTAGACCTCGTTCACACCATGGTGCAGAGACGTTAGTTATTCTGCACACATTCTGCAAGGGCACAAAAAAAAAAATAATTAGTCTCTATTTGCCCTGTTCACACCATAACACTGGTATCACGTACAGATTTTTTCTGCAAAGTGCATGCAGTTTTCTACATGGAAAAAAAACTGACATGAAATCAACATTGGTGTGAACAGGGCACATAACTAACGTGCATGAAAACGAATGTCAACGTGCATAAAAACTCACCGAAAAGCACATAAAAACTGATGTAAACTCATGTAAACTCATGTCTCTGCAAGTGAAATCTGCAAGGTTTTTCCATCAGTTTTCATGCACGTATGAGCCCTTAACCACTTTCCGCCCATATGACGTCCTGGACTTTGAGTGGGGATATCTGAATGATGCCTGTTATCTTCTTTTTCTGCAGACAATTCCCTGTCATGTAAAAACAATCATAACGGCTATTCAGCCCCCCCCCCTCACTCCGGTGCTTCTACCAGCGCGCCCGTGCGATCGGGGAGAGAGAGAATGAATTGGCCGGCAGCGCCCATTTACTATGGAGAACACAGCGGGCCAGATAGTCCCCGCCAATCTATATGACCTTCAGAGGCCAGGCGTGATGTTATGATGTCATGTCCGGCCTCAGCAGATGTAGACACTGCCGTTTCTTCGGCTGGAAAGGAGAGGTCGTTGTTTTTGATTTTCATCTCTGGCTTTCCAGCCTAGAGGCGAATTCTGGTGACTTATTGACTCCAGATCTCGCTGTAAAGAGGACCTGTCATGCCCTATTCCTATTACAAGGGATGTTTACATTCTTTGTAATAGGGAAAAGAGTAATACAATTTTTTTAAACAGGAAAGTGTCAAAATAAAAAATAAACGTAAAATAAACAATTCAATTTCTTTTAAAGCGCCCCCGTCCCCACGTGCTCACACGCAGAAGTGAACGCATATGTATGTCGCGCCTGTATATGTAAGCGGTGTTCAAACCACACATGTGAGGTATTGCCATGAACATTAGAGCGAGAGCAATAATTCTACCCCAAGACCTCCCCTGCAACTCTAATGCCCCATACACACGGTCGGATTTTCCAATGGAAAATGTGTGATAGGATCTTGTTGTCAGAAATTCCAACCATGTGTAGGCTCCATCACACATTTTCCATCGGATTTTCCGGCACACAAAATTTCAGAGCAGGCTATAAAATTTTCCGACAACAAAATCCGTTGTCGGAATTTCCGATCGTGTGTACACAAATCCGACGCACAAAGTGGCACGCATGCTCAGAATAAATAAAGAGATGAAAGCTATTGGCTACTGCCCCGTTTATAGTCCCGACGTACGTGTTTTACGTCACCGCGTATAGAATGATCAGATTTTCCGACAACTTTGTGTGATCGTGTGTATGCAAGACAAGTTTGAGCCAACATCCGTCGGAAAAAATCCTAGGATTTTGTTGTCGGAATGTCCGATCAATGATATGTCCGACCGTGTGTACGGGCATTATGACCAGTACACACGGTCGGATTTTCCGACGGAGAATGTGTGATAGGATCTTGTTGTTGGAAATTCCGACCGTGTGTGGACTCCATCACACATTTTCCATCGGATTTTCCAACACACAAAGTTTGAGAGCAGGCTATAAAATTTTACGACAACAAAATCCGTTGTCGGAAATTCCGATCGTGTGTACACAAATCCGATGAACAAAGTGCCACGCATGCTCAGAATAAATAAAGAGATGAAAGCTATTGGCTACTGCCCCATTTATAGTCCCGACGTACGTGTTTAACGTCACTGCGTTCAGAATGATCGGATTTTCTGACAACTTTGTGTGACCGTGTGTATGCAAGACAAGTTTGAGCCAACATCCGTCGGAAAAAATCCTAGGATTTTGTTGTCGGAATGTCCGATCAATGTCCGACCGTGTGTACGTGGCATAATGGGTAACCTGTAAACATTTTTAAAATGTCGCCTATGGGGATTTTTATGTAACGAAGTTTGGCGCCATTCCACAAGTGTGTGCAATTTTAAAGCGTGACATGTTGGGTATCTATTTACTCTGAATAACCTCATCTTTCACATTATAAAAAAAAAAACAGTCTAACTTTTAGCATTTTTTTTTATTATTCCTTTTCCAAAAAAAAGCTTTGAAAAACTGCTGCACAAATATCGTGTGATATAAGATGTTGCAATGACCACCATTTTATTCCCTAGGGTCTCTGCTAAAAAAACATATATAATGTTTGGGGGTTCTGAGTAATTTTCTAGCAAAACAAATGATCATTTTTACATGTAGGAAAGGAATGCCAGAATTGTCTGGGGCTGGAAGTGGTTAAACTGAAACTTCAGCCACAGAACATAAAAGTTTCATGACATAATAAGGTGAACCAGCAAGGGGATGGTATAAAAAAATATAGTGCTACCCTTTTTTCTTATTGCAGGTGTTCTTTATACCATACTGTTTTGTTTTTTTTTCCCAGTTAAAAAAACTGCTGCCATCAAGGAAGGGATGATCTTGGGGCACAATGTCACTGCCTTAGGATATAATGCACCCGTTCAAACTAAATATCCCTCTGCACCCTGTTAAACAGATTTCTTGCTGCTAATGATATCAAAGGATGGCGGAGCAAATTAGAACACTGTGGGCAGCCTGCTGTGTCCCAGTGTACCTCTATCACCAGATTAAAGATTTTAGGAAATATACTTGGTCCTGAGGTAAAGTTGGAAAGGTCATTTCTGTCTTCATGTTCTAGCTAATTTACCCACCAGCCAAATGTAGGGTGCTATCTGAATTTTGAGACCAAGCCATCGTCTTTAATAATGTGGAATTTTGCCAGCACTGTTTTTTCAGTGTAGCCAGGAGTTTTGGTGTAATTGAATGCAGTTCTTACACCATGTCAACACTGAAAAATAAATAAAACAAGAGCACTCCAAAGATATGCTGGTAGGTTCATTGCCTCCTGTCTAGATTGGCCCTAGCATGTGTATGAATGAATGTGAGTTAGGGACCTTAGATTGTAAGCTCCTTCACGGCAGGGACTGATGTGAATGTGCAATGCATACAGTATATGTATAGCACTGCTTTAATTGTCAGTGCTATATAAATACCTGTAGTACTGCAAATAAATAAATAAATAAAATTCCTCAGCCCTTATCCCTTTATCCCTGTAAGTCATCAAAATAGTCCAAATTAAATCCTGCTTCCAGCATTATGACAAAAACAGTGACCTTAGTTGTTCAATGCTTGCAAACATATGTGGAAGACATACATAAGATGTGTCTCTAGATGTGTGGTCCTACCCAAAACTATGAACATTCCAACATTAATGCATACTGTATATGGCAATGATTAAGTTATAACCAAATACATGCGCTTTAATGCACATGATCCTTCCACTGCAAGTTATAAATTGATGAGCTGACTGCTATCGTCACTTATTGCCAAGGAAATTATGCTTCTGTTTTGGTAGATGCTATAACGTTATATTACCTACCAGCTTTTGTTAACTCTTAAAAACTCAGACAGCGGGAACACTGTACTTAAGTTTCCAAATCAATGACAACTGCAACTCCTACAATATCTCTTTTGGAACCTGATTTTGAATACAACGAATTATAGAGAATATTGAGTCACAGTTTATGCTGGGAGGATTCAAAGCCAGGAAAAAAAAGTGTAAAGATTTCTGCTACTGAGTTCTGAAGACATAAAGAACCTGATTAATGACGCAATTAATTAATATTTGTTAATACACTGAAATATAATTTTTGAGTTGACTGACCCCTTTAAAGTTGTATATGACCGCCTGATCCTATAGAAGCTGGGTGATATTAAAAATCACAGCAGGTTAAGAACCCAGGAGTTCTTAGTGTTATCTAAAAAAAATATTATCTTAGTCATGACCATTCAATTACAATTCCTTTTAATTATAAGATGTAACCGCTTACTGTGAGTTTAATATTTGGCTTCTCACGTACTTGTCTTAAGAGAACAGTTGATGTTTTGACTCCATATCTTGATATACTATTGGCTTGTAATTTGTTCTTCTTGGCATGAATGCACAAAGTTATCAATACTTCACTTCTGAAACACAGTTTGTTTTATGGCTCCAGTTCAGAAATTGTTCCCAATATCACAGTCTGCAGTTCAATAAGTTACTTACTGATAGGGTTTTGACAGTATTAGTTATATAATATGTGAAATATGCCACAGAATCAGCAAGGAAACTTCCTTTGGCTTAGCATTGCAAAGCCAAACAAAGAGTTGTATTCAAGGTCTCTTAAAAACCACTTCAGCCCCGGAAGGTTTTACCCCCTTCTGGACCAGAGCACTTTTTACAATTTGGCAATACGTCACTTTAACTGACAATTGCGCGGTCATGCGATGCTGTACCCAAACAAAATGTGCGTCCTGTTTTTCTCACAAATAGAGCTTTCTTTTGGTGGTATTTTATCACCTCTGCGGGTTTTATTTTTTGTGCTATAAAAAAAAGTGACAATTTTGAAAAAAAACAGTATACTTTTTGCTAGGATCTTTTTGCTATGATCTGTCTTCTCTCCTTTGACAGCTCAGGGATTTGTGTGTTTACACACACAAATCCCTGTGCTGGCTCTCGTGCATACGGTTGCCCATGGCCGGCGGCAATCGGTTCACCCGCTGTGCAGGAGGCGCGCGCGCCTCCAGCGGCGCTCGCGGGCCCTCTGGTGGCTCTCCTAGGCAAAGCCGTATATACAATACCTCACAAAAATGAGTACCCCCTTACACCCCTGTAAATATTTTATTATATCTTTTCATGTGAAAATACACAAGAGAAATGACACTTTGCTACAATGTAAAGTAGTGAGTGTACAGCTTGTATAACAGTGTGAATTTGCTGTCCTCTCAAAATAACTCAACACACAGCCATTAATGTCTAAACCGCTGGCAACAAAAGTGAGTACACCCCTAAGTGAAAATGTCCAAATTGGGCCCAAAATGTCAATATTTTGTGTGGCCACCATTATTTTCCAGCACTGCCTTAACACTCTTGGGCATTGAGTTCACCAGAGCTTCCCAGGTTGCCACTGGAGTCCTCTTCCACTCCTCCATGACGAAACCACTGAGCTGGTGGATGTTAGAGACCTTGCGCTCCTCCACCTTCCATTTGAGGATGCCCCACATATGCTCAATAGGATTTAGGTCTGGAGACATGCTTGGCCAGTTCATCACCCTTACCTTCAGTTTCTTTAGCAAGGCAATGGTCATCTTGGAGGTGTGTTTGGGGTCGTTATCATGTTGGAATACTGCCCAGTCTCCATAGGGAGGGGATCATGTTCTGCTTGGGTGGCATTTTTAGGTTCTTTTTGAGCCTTTTCCTTGTAGCTTTTTAACACCTTTTTCTGACACTTTTTAAACAGCCTTTTTTTTCTTTGCTTCCTTCAGCCTACTAATTAAGGGGAGTGGTTAATTGGTCACAGGTGCTTGAGGCCTATATAACCTTGTGTAGAACTCATTGTGAGCCTGCTCATCTTTGAGCTTGCTGGAACTCTGTCCAAGTGGAACTGGTCTAAGTGGTGAGTTAAAAACCAGAGTTAGTGGAACTGGTCTAAGTAATGAGTTAAAAACCAGAGTTAGTGGAACTGGTCTAAGTGGTGAATTAAAAAACAGAGTTTAAAACAGGAGGTTATAACAGGGGTCATAGTACCTGTGTAGTGTGGTTACCTGAGTGTTGTCTGAGTAGTGTGTGTGGATCGTTAGTACTTGTGTATCGTGTTCTTGTGTATTGTAAATGCACGTTGTTCTGCGAGTGCACGTGTCTTGTTGAATACCTGTGTATTGTCTTGTTGAGTACCTGTGTATTGTCTTGAGTATTCGTGTCAGGAAGCTACTTGTTAGGCAATTTGGACAGGGTATAATCCCCAATCCTCATTAAATTTAATAGGTATGATGCCTGGCGGGTGTGGAGAGGTGACTGGTTGTACATCTTGTGGCATGTATGCATTCCTTGATCATCCGATCAAGGGTGAATACTGCTGTGCAAAATGTAAGCGCATTGTTTCCCTGGAAGCCCAGGTTCTGAATCTGGGGAAGCAACTGTCAGCACTGAAAAGTCCCTCCATACTAAAGGAGAGCCAGGAACGTACACGGCAGGTGCCGGCACAGAGGCGGGTGGAGACAAAGAGGTGCAGGCACTAGCAAAGAGTAGATGGGTGACAGTGAGGAAGGGTAGAGGGGGACGTGCCAGGGAGGCCGATCCAGGGCTGGAGCATCCCAATAAGTACGCTCCATTGAGTGACATTGGTGAAACCAGTCAGGGACCAGCACTGCTGGAGCTGAGGGACTCTCCTAGCTGTCGGGGGAAGAACTCCTCCAGCGAAGTAAAGGGAAAGGAAAGACAGATTCTGGTGGTAGAGGACTCAATTCTTAGGACAGAGAGGCCAATCTGTAACAAAGACATGAAGCGGCGAACAGTATGTTGTCTACCGGGCGCTCTTGTTTACCCAGATTACTGGGAGGGGCTGGGGAAGACCCAGCTGTCATGGTGCACGTTGGCACCAATGATAAAGTCAGAGGCAGATGGAGTGTCCTAAAGAATGATTTTAGGGATAGGGAGCTAAATTGAGGAAAAGGACCTCCAAGGTAGTATTCTCAGGAATACTACCGGTACATTGAGCCACACCAGAAATTCAGAGGGAGATTAGGGAAGTAAACAAGTGGCTGAAGAGCTGGTGTAGTAAGGAGGGGTTTGGGTCCCTGGAGGACTGGGCCGACTTCTCAGTTGATAACCAGTACTATAGAAGGGACGGACTGCACCTAAATGAGGAGGGTGCAGATCAGCTGGGAATGAAGATGACCAATAAGCTAGAAGGGTTTTTAAACTAGGCGATGGGGGGGAGGGTCCAGAGGTAGAGATAGTCAGCGCGGAACATATTCCAGAGGGTAGTATTGGGGGCATTAGTGGTAAATTGACCAAAGCACATAAACCCAAGGTAAGTATAGTAGCAAATCCTAGTTACAATCTCGGAACACCCAATAAGAGGATAATATGCGACCGGTCTAAACTACGTGGCATGTTTACCAATGCCAGGAGCCTGGCTGACAAGAAGGGTGAACTAGAGATATTGTTGTACGAGGAGGATTTGGATTTTGTGAGAATTTCAGAGACCTGGTTCAACAGCTCTCATGACTGGCTGGCAAGCATTCAGGGGTATACCCTTTATTGCAAAGATAGAGAGTAAAAAAGGGGGAGGGGTATGCCTATATATCAAGAATAATGTACAAGTGAATGTGAGAGATGACATCACTAAGGGAGCTAGGGAGGAGGTGGAATCCTTATGGGTAGAGCTCCAAAGGCATGAAGCTAAGGGTAAAATAATACTGGGAGTATGCTATAGGCCCCCTAACCTGAGGGAGGAAGGGGAGACAGATCTCCTATCACAATTTGGATTAGCAGCAAGGATGGGAAGTGTTATCATAATGGGGGATTTTAACTATTCAGACATAGACTGGGCGGAGGGAACCGCGCATTCATCTAAGGCTCGCCAGTTCCTAAATGTCTTGCAGGACAATTTCATGGGTCAGATGGTAGACGCACCAACTAGAAATAAAGCGTTACTGGATCTACTGACTACCAACAATACAGACCTGATCACGGATGTGGAAATAAGGGGCAAATTAGGTAACCACGATCACAGGTCAATTGGCTTCAGTATAAATCACACAAATAGGAAAACTAAGGGGAATACAAAGACACTGAATTTCAAAAGAGCCAAATTCCCTACGAACCTTGCTAGAAGGCATAAATTGGGATAAAATCTTAGGAACAAAGAACATGGAGGAGAGATGGGTTTGCTTTAAGAGCATATTAAAGAAAAAGGCATTAGCCAATGCATCCCATTGGGTAATAAATTTAAAAGAGCGAACAAAAGTCCTGGATGACTTAACGCCAATGTAAAAATGCATATAAAAGCAAAGGAGAAGGCCTTCAAAAAATACAAGGTTGAGGGATCATCATCAGCATTCAGACTCTATAAAGAATGCAACAAGAAATGTAAGGGTGCAATAAGGACGGCTAAGATAGAACATGAAAGACACATAGCGGAGGAGAGCAAAAAAAAATCCCAAGAAATTATTTAGGTATGTAAACAGTAAAAAAAAGAGGACAGGCCATATTGGCCCCATAAAGAATGAAAAAGGACATCTGGTTACAAAGGATGGGGAGATGGCGAAGGTATTGAATTTATTCTTCTCCTCAGTCTTCACGAGGGAATTGAGGGGCTTCAGTAACCAAAACTGCAGTGTTTATCCACATGACACATCACAGGAAGCACCTCCATGGTTAACAGAGGACAGAATTAAAATTAGACTTGGAAAACTTAACATTAATCACCGGGACCAGATGGCTTGCACCCGAGGGTACTTATGGAACTCAGTCAAGTAATTGCCAGACCATTGTTCCTAATTTTTACTGACAGTCTACTGACTGGAATGGTACCAGCTGATTGGAGAAAAGCCAATGTAGCACCAATATTAAAAAGGGCCCAAACGCCACCTAAAGATTTATTGTCCGCTAATATCTCCATAATACCCAAGCCAGGCAAAGACCCATCCCAATGTAGCAGGTATAGGCCAATATCTCTGCTCAACATAGTCCTTAAACTGTTCGCAAAGGTAATGGCCAACCGCTTATCCCCCCTACTCCCAGGAGTGATCCATAATGACCAAGTGGGATTTGTCCCAGGTCGCGAAGGCAAGGGACAATACCACCAAAACGATTCACCTCATCTCCTTCATCCAACGCAAAGACCTGAAAGCCTGCCTCCTCTCCTTCAACGCTGAAAAAGCATTCGATAGAGTCAACTGGAGATTCCCCCGACTCTCATTAGAACAGTTGGGCTTAGGTACAACTTTTATCTCTAAGGTGATGTCCCTATACTCCCAACCTTCTGCCTCGGTCTTGGTAAATGGGACTGCCTCTGAGCCATTCGACATCACCAATGGCACTCAGCAAGGCTGTCCCCTCTCCCCCCTTCTATTTGTCATCGTTAAAGAACACCTAGCCTGTGCCACAGTATCCAAACACCCTCCTGCCATTATAAACTGTCCTTATATGCCAATGACCTCTTGGTTTATATACTAAACTACCATACCTCCTTACCGGCCCTTTTCCTAGAATTCTGTCGATTTGGCTCCTCTACGCTGACGACACACAAATCTATCTCTCCACCCCTCAACTCACCCCATCAGTCTCCTCACACATCACTAACTTACTAACCGACATATCTGTATGGATGTCACACCACTTCCTCAAACTCAACTTGTCCAAAACCAAGCTTATAATATTTCCTTCCCCACGTGCCTCTTCCCCTGACTTGTCTGTCAAGAGCAATTGCACAACCATCCACCCCTCCCCACATGTCAGGGTGCTAGGTGTTATCCTGGACTCTAAACTCTCTTTTTGGCCCCACATCCAATCACTTTCCAAAGCTTGCCGCCTTAACCTCTGCAACATCTCTGCACTACGTCCCTTTCTAACCAATGAAACCACAAAGCTCCTGATTCACTAACTGGTTATCTCTCGCCTCGACTACTGCAACTCCCTTCTCATTGGCTTACCTTTAAATAGACTATCCCCCCTTCAGTCCATCATGAATGCTGCTGCCAGACTCATCCACCTTACAAACCGCTCAGTGTCTGCTACCCCTCTCTGCCAATCCCTTTATATGCTGCCACTCGCCCAACAAATTAAATTCAACTAACTACTAACAATAAGTTACAAAGCCATCCACAACTCTGCGTCCAGTTACATCACTAGCCTAGTCTCAAAATACCAACCTAATCGCCGTCTCCGTTCCTCCCAAGACCTCCTGCTCTCTAGCTCCCTCATCACCTCCTCCCATATCCGCCTCCAGGACTTCTCCCGAGCCTCGCCCATACTCTGGAATTCCTTACCCCAATCTGTCAGACTGTCTCCAAATGTATCCACCTTTAGGCGATCCCTGCAAACTTTCCTCTTCAGAGAAGCCTATCCTGCCTCCATCTAACAACTGCAGTGTTTTCTCCATTAGCACATCCCCCACAGCTGTTACCCTCTTGTATAACTTGACCCTCCCTCCTAGATTGTAAGCTCTAACGAGCAGGGCCCTCTGATTCCTCCTGTATTGAATTGTATTGTAATTGTACTGTCTGCCCTCATGTTGTAAAGCGCTGCGCTAAACTGTTGGCGCTATATAATTCCTGTATAATAATAAATCCTGTATAATTTAGTAATTTCAAACTTAACATATCCAAAACTGAAGCCCTCAATATCTTTCTCCCCCACCTCCATGATGTCCTCACTTTGGTCGAACTTTTTTTTCCAGTGGCAGACAAAGGGAGTATTTTACCTAGGGGTCATTATCCCCTCTAACCTTTCCAACCTATTCTCTTTAAATTATGTTCCTTTGCTCTCCCACATACGAAAGGACTTAGAGGAATGGGGTGGTTCTCCCTTACCGTGCTTTGGCGGATTAATACCCTCAAGATGGACACCCTGCTTAAACTTCTATACCTCTTCCAAACGATCCCCATTATAGTTCCAAATCCTTCTTTACATCCCTACATTCACTCGCTATTAGATTTATGTGGAACCGGGGGTTGCCTAGGGTGAAATACAATTTGCTCACCCTCCCAAAGGATGGTATTACAAAGCCACCCATGTGGCACCCATGTGGCACGCATCCTGGAATGGTTCCCCCGTCCCTTCCTGAAGGCTTCTGTTGCCATAGAACAGGACTTAGCACCCGTAGACCTCCAGGCACTGCTATGGGGGTACAAAACCAATCTCACCCGTATGCCCTCTCCCTTACCGCTAACGCTCGCCTCTTAGACTTTGGTATAATAGGGTTTTGTGCTTCACTCTGTCCTCTGAGCCCCCCCAACTATCTTCCTTGTTTGACAACCCCGCTTTCCCCCAGGGTATAGGAGCGACAACATTGGGTCCCTTTAAAAGGCCTGATTGGTCCCAAGCGCACTCCTTTGTACACCCATTACAAGGGACACCTATCACACCAACAGGATCCCACGATTGGCTCACCACCCTCCACTTATCCACATTCGTAAAACATTTACATTCTTCCTCCCAAATCCACCGCTCCTATACAGAATTTGAATGGCTGTGCTCCCTCTCTGAAACGCCCAGACACCTTCTCTCGACCATATATTGTCTCTTACAAGCTCTTACACATGATGACCTGCCGCCTTACACCAGGATGTGGTCTGCAGGCTTGGTAGAGGACATCCCCCAACCAGATTGGGTAGACCTCGTTCCATTTTACTCATAAATCCACGATATCCTGCTACTGGCAGGAAAAGAACTACAAGATTCTGTCAAGATGGTACAGGGACTCCTCCACATTACACAAAACCTCAGCATCCGGCTGGCGATGTTCTACCTCTACAGGGACCTACCTACATGTCTGGTGGGAATGCGAGAGGATCCATCCCTTTTGGATTCAGGTATTTGAATGCTATAATAAAATTTATGATGAAATGCTGACATCTTCCCCTAAGATTGGCCTACTCTCTATACTCCTGGGGTCAATAACATCGCAGAAATGGAACCTCCTTCGTTTCTTTATGTCCTCAGCTATACAACTCATCCTATAATTTTGGAAGACACCCACCACTCCTCCCTTGTCACACCTTTGATAAGTACAAGATACTGTTGGTCCATCTGGCTTCGCTTCTCCGCCTCCGATACTCTCGCCAACATGCTGTCGATCCCGAAACAATCATCCTAACATGTAACCTGACAATGGGATGGGCAGGGCATGTACCTAAGGGTCCCCCCCCCACTGTCCCCTAATTACTCCTTTTTCTGAATGTCTCATCAGCAGCTCTTACGCTCTTCTATGACTTCCTCTTACTTACTTTTTCTCAGTTTCTTCTTCCTTCCTTTCTCCTCCTTTTCTTCCCTTTCTTTCCCAATTCACATCCAACACTAGACCCCCCCCCCTTCTTCCCCTTTTTTAATATTAATCTTTAAAATGTATGCATACAATCTTATTATGAACGGCAAGGCTCTTCTAGCCAGAATCACTCCTTGCACCACGTAATGGTCGTTGATGTTAATATTATACTGCATAACAATAAGAGTTAAGCTGTAGGCGATAGCCATTTGGCTGACTCATCACACATGTTTACTTGTGACTGACTCCAGACTATAACTTTATACGTTGTTCCATGTATTTTCTGTTAAACTACCAATAAATATATTTTCAACCCTAAAAAGTGCCAAAAATACATCCCTGGGAATTACAGACCAGTTAGCCTAACATCAATAGTATGTAAACTCTTGGAGGGGATGATAAGGGACTATATACAAGATTTTAGTAATGAGAATGGTATCATTAGCAGTAATCAGCATGGATACATGAAGAATCGTTCTTGCCAAACCAATCTATTAACCTTCTATGAGGAGGTGAGTTGCCATCTAGATAAAGGAAGGCCTGTAGACGTGGTGTATCTGGAGTTTGCAAAAGCATTTGACACAGATCCCCATAAACATTTACTGTGCAAAATAAGGTCCGTTGGCATGGACCATAGGGTGAGTACATGGATTAAAAAATGGCTACAAGGGCGAGTTCAGAGGGTGGTGATAAATGGGGAGTACTCGGAATGGTCAGGGGTGGGTAGTGGGGCCCCCCAGGGTTCTGTGCTGGGACCAATCCTATTTAATCTGTTCATAAACGACCTGGAGGATGGGGTAAACGGTTCAATCTCTGCATTTGCGGACGATACTAAGCTAAGCAGGGCAATAACTACTCCGCAGGATGTGGAAACCCTGCAAAAATATCTGAACAAATTAATGGGGTGGGCAACTACATGGCAAATGAGGTTCAATGTAGAAAAGTGTAAAATAATGCATTTGGGTGGCAAAAATATGAATGCAATCTATACACTGGGGGGAGAACCTCTGGGGGAATCTAGGATGGAAAAGGACCTGGGGGTCCTAGTAGATGTTAGGCTCAGCAGTGGCATGCAGTGCCAAGCTGCTGCTAACAAAGCAAACAGAATATTGGCATGCATTAAAAAGGGGATTAATTCCAGAGATAAAACGATAATTCTCCTGCTCTACAAGACTCTGGTCCAGCTACACCTAGATTATGCTGTCCAGTTCTGGGCACCAGTACTCAGGAAGGATGTACTGGAAATGGAGCAAGTACAAAGAAGGGCAACAAAGCTAATAAAGGGTCTGAAGGAAAGGTTGCAAACACTGAACATATTCTCATTGGAGAAGAGACGCTTGAGAGGGGATATGATTTCAATATACAAATACCATACTGGTGACCCCACAATAGGGATAAAACTTTTTTGCAGAAGGGAGTTTAACAAGACTCGTGGCCACTCATTAAAATTAGAAGAAAAGAGGTTTAACCTTAAACTATGTAGAGGGTTCTTTACTGTAAGAGCGGCAAGGATGTGGAATTCCCTTCTACAGGCGGTGGTCTCAGCGGGGGGGCATTGATGGTTTCAAGAAACTATTAGATAAGCACCTGAACGACCACAACATACAGGCATATACAATGTAATACTGACATATAATCACACACATAGGTTGGACTTGATGGACTTGTGTCTTTTTTCAACCTCACCTACTATGTAACTATGTTAGCATTCATCGTTCTCTCAATGAACTGTAGCTCCCCAGTGCTTGTCTTTGTATTCCTCACCTGGGTACTGGCACACACGCTTGACATCATCTGAACCAAATAAGTTTATCTTGGTCTCATCAGACCACAGGACATGGTTCCAGTAATTTGTGTCCATAGTCTGCTTGTCTTCAGCAAACTGTTTGCAGGCTTTCTTGTGCACTATCTTTAGAAGAAGCTTCCTTCTGGGACGACAGCCATGTAGATCAATTAGATGCAGTTTGCGGCGTATGGTCTGAGCACGGATAGGCTGCCCCCCCACCCCTTCAACCTCTGCAGCAATGCTGGCAGCACTCATATGTCTATTTCCCAAAGACGGCCTCTGGATATGATGCTGAGCACGCGCACTCAACTTCTTTGGTCGACCATGGTGAGACCTGTTTTGAGTGGAACCTGTCCTGTTAAACCACTGTATAGTCTTGGCCACTGTGCTGCAGCTCAGTTTCAGGGTCTTGGCAATTTTCTTATAGCCTAGGCCATCTTCATTTAGAGAAACAATTCTTTTTTTCAGATCCTCAGAGAGTTCTTTGCCATGAGGTGCCATGTTGAACTTCCAGTGACCAGTATGAGAGAGTGTGAGCGATAACACCAAATTTAACACACCTGCCCCCATTCACACCAGAGACCTTGTAACACTAATGAGTCAAATGACACCAGGGAGGGAAAAATGGCTAATTGGGCCCAATTTGGACATTTTCACTTAGGGGTGTACTCACTTTTGTTGCCAAAGTGGTTTAGACATTAATGGCTGTGTGTTGAGTTATTTTGAGGGGACAGCAAATTTACACTGTTATACAAGCTGTACACTCACTACTTTACATTGTAGCAAAGTGTAATTTCTTTAGTGTTGTCAGATAAAAAGATATAATAAAATATTTACAAAAATGTGAGGGGTGTGCTCACTTTCGTGAGATACTGTATACAGGATTTCGCCCAGGAGAGCCATTCTGCCGCAGTATATCTGCGTGAGCCGGTCGGGAACTAGTTAATATCTTAGATCATCTTCAGTATCAAGGGTTCCCAACATTGAAGTGAACCTGACCTGGACTAAAACATTTAAGTGACTTTAGATCTCTACACATCAACCCAACCCCCTACCCCCAGAAAAGGCTAAAGATCATGGAGGTGGCCCAAGATGGTGGAAAGGGACATGGGCTGTAACACCTGAACAGAGGATCTGCTGGGCAGGTGAGAATGGGAACTGACGTCAACATCATAACAGGTAAGGTGAGGTTAAAGAGAAACCATGCAGGCTCAAGTTAAGGCACAAGGGACACAAATGCTAACCTTCAAATCAACTGTTGTGGAGCCCTCCTTGGATCCTAGGTCTAGGTTGTACAAGGGGCCTAAACTTTTGCCCAAGTTTAGATTAAGATCCCCCCCCCCCCCGATGTTCTTACATTTTGACAACTGAATTACAGGGGCCAGACCTAAGTGCCAGGAGTAGGCAAGGTTTAATTTTGAGGAGAAGCCAATGTACAGTTTGGATATAGGATCCAAGGTGGTTCCAGAAGAAAATAGGGATCAGGCTTAAAGGCACTAAGAAGTGCCAGCATTTCAGTACTGTTGTTCCCCTAAAACATTTTAGGTAATGTCAACTTCTCTTTAATGGTATCTCTGGATTTTGGGTTTTGTTTTTCAAGTCCTGATATGGGGTCTTACTAGAAGGAAAATAACATGGGACTGGGTATACTTTTATAAACCTCGCACAAATGTACATAAGTAATTCTGGAGAAGTGACTTGTTGCAGCTACATAATCTCATTGGTACCTTTTATTGCTAACAAAAAAAAGAAATACTGACAGTGAAAAATATAATGTTCAGTAACTTTTTTTAACTGCGTTGCTTATTGGAATAGCCATAGCTAAAACTCCGATTTTATTTCTACATTAAAAAAGCCATAAAGCAAATGTCAAATCCTGATCGGTTTCATATCACTATACGTCAACGTCATCAGATTCAAGGAAGTGTATTGAATCAAGAAAGATCCTAAATCTGTACCTAAAGCTGGAAAAAAATATTCTAGCTGGAATTGGGTTCCAAAATTAACATTTTCCTATAGGACCCTTTCACACTGATCAGATTTTAAACAGCTGATAAGTTTAAAAAAGCGAAAGAAAAATGCATGAAAAATGAATCCCTTTAAATTATATGGAAAATTTCACGCTGGTCTGTTGCATTTCAGCTGCATTTTTGGTGCATGTTTGGTAAAAAAACTGCACCAAAAATGCACCTCTCCATTGAAATTAATGGAAACCGTGGCAAAAACTCATCAAAAACACAACATGCCTGTCACAGGTGGAAAACGCACCACAAATGTGGCAAAAATGCAATGCACCATGGCAAAAGCGCAGTTTTGTGAAGACAGACTTTGTTTTATAAATGCTGCGTTTTGAGTTAAAACACAGCTCAACTCAAATATATCCAATGCAGCAAGACTCTGTAGAGGACCTGTTACAACTAAAGAAATGTAAAACTGCCAAAACACAGCCTCAGTACAGTTATGCCGCATACACACGAGCGGACTTTTCAACCGGACTGGTCCGACGGACCGAGTCCTGTGGACAATTCGACCGTGTGTGGGCTTCATTGGACCTGCAGCGGACTTTTTCGGTCAAAAATCTGACGGACCTTAGATTTGGAACATGCTTCAAATCTTTCCGACGGACTCGAGTCTGGTCGAAAAATCCGCTCGTCTGTATGCTAGTCCGACGGACAAAAAACGACGCTAGGGCAGCTATTGGCTACTGGCTATCAACTAACTTATTTTAGTCCGGTCGTACGCCATCACGTACGAATCCGAATTATATGTGATGGATCAGAACACATTAGTCTAAGTTGGTGAAGTAAAATTAGAAAAATATATACATAAAACTATTTTTCAGAAATTAAAAACTGATAAATGTCCATATGTATTCACCCCCTTTGTCATGAAGCCCATAAAAAGCTCTGGTGCAACCAATTACCTTCAGAAGTCCCATAATTAGTGAAATGATGTCCATGATGTCCACCTGTGTGCAAACTAAGTGTCACATGATCTGTCATTACATATACACACCTTTTTGAAAGGCCCCAGAGGCTGCAACACCTAAGCAAGAGACACCACTAACCAAACACTGCCATGAAGACCAAGGAACTCTCCAAATAAGTAAGGGACAATGTTGTTGAGAAGTACAAGTCAGAGTTAGGTTATAAAAAAATATCCAAATCTTTAATGATCCCTAGGAGCACCATCAAATCTATCATAATCAAATGGAAAGAACATGGCACAACAGCAAACCTGCCAAGAGATGGCCACACACCAAAACTCACGGACCGGGCAAGGAGGGCATTAATCAGAGAGGCAGCACAGAGACCTAAGGTAACCCTGGGGAAGCTGCAGAGTTACACAGCAGAGACTGGAGTATCTGTACATAGGACAACAATAAGCTGTACGCTTCATAGAGTTGGGTTTTATGGCAGAGTGGCCAGAAGGAAGCCATTACTTTCAGCAAAAAACAAAATGGCACATTTTGAGTTTGCGAAAAGGCATGTGGAAGACTCCCAAAATGTAAGGAGGAAGGTGCTCTGGTCCGATGAGACTAAAATTGAACTTTTTGGTCATCAAAGAAAATGCTTTGTTTTGTGCAAAGTCAACACATCGCATCACCAAAAGAACACCATCCCCACAGTGAAACATGCTGGTGGCAGCATCATGCTGTGGGGATGTTTTTCAGCAGTCGGAACTGGGAAACTGGTCAGGGTTGAGGGAAAGATGGATGGTGCTAAATACAGGGATATTCTTGAGCAAAACCTGTACCACTCTGTGTGTGATTTGAGGCTAGGACGGAGGTTCACTTTCCAGCTGGACAATGACCCCAAACACACTGCACTTGAGTGGTTTAAGGGGAAACATGTAAATGTGTTGGAATGACTTTTTCTCTTATTTTGTCCTATTTGCAGTTTGCTTCACAATAAAAAAAAAAAATCTTCAAAGTTGTGGTCATGTTCTGTAAATTAAATGATGCAAATCCTCAAACAATCCATGTTAATTCCAAGTTGTGAGGCAACAAAACACGAAAAATGTCAAGGGGGGTGAATACTTTTGCAAGGCACTGTACATGACACAAGCCAAATTTTAATTATAAAGTCATAAATACAGTGTGTGTGTGTATATATATATATATATATATATATATATATATATATATACACACACACACACACACACACACACACACGCTGCTTCCACAGCCCACACTACTCTTTGGGAGTCTACAGCAAAGCTTTTACAGATCTGGGGGCTCCTAGGGCCCAGCAGAGGCACTTCGAAGGTAGCAACAGGGTGTTCAATCATCAGAAGTTGCTAGCTATCTGTATATAAGGTAAATGTATTTTGTTTTTCTTAAATATTTACTAATAATACCTAAAAAAAAAAAAAGTTTTAAAATATACTTCCGAGCAAAGCCTGATCCTTCATTTGCCATCCATCATGTATCAGATGCTCCGTGTTTCTGCCATAAGAACTGTAGAGTGTGCAGATGCTGGAACACTCAAAAATTACTTAAGAACTCGGAGATATCTCTCTGTACGCCTATAGCCTGACTGACTTTACTCTTTAACTCACAGTAGATTTTTCATTGCTCCTTTAGTTATCAAGTGTTTTTTTTTTTTTCTTTATACACTACCAAATTTCTGCTAAGAAAAGTCAAATCTTTGTTACGTTGGTGGCAAAGCCTTTAGAGAAAACCTGAGAGAAATACACAAGTTTCTTGAAAGTGCTTGTTTGACTTTCTCACTGATCCTCTGGCTTTAGAACGCTAAATCACTGATAAGGAACAAGTTAAATGTGCTTCTTTTTGTACAAAGTGCTTCACTTTATTCAATATTACTGATAGAACTCAGAAGCTAATTCTACATTATCTGTCCTATATACTTACTGTCAGTATCCTGAGACTTATATACTTGCTTGCTGTATATCTTCTGTGCCTTCATTTCTTACTGTTCTCAAAACAACACTGGGCAGCATTGTGTACTCACCCATCTTTGACATAAGGGATCTCCCAGCAGACAATATTTGTGGCAGGATGTGACATACATGTGATTTCCTGAGATGGTATGCACCCTATTCTGACACCTGTAGCATCTGACACTGGAGTTTATTCTAAGCTTGCTTTCACTCTGTACTGTGACCCAAACGGCTGGGACTAAAGCAATAAAGAGTCCTGGGAGTTATTAGTATTGAACAAACAGGCATCTCTTTATGAGAATAGGACAGTGTGCTGACAGAACCAACTTCAAAAAGAGGAAGCTGGGAAAAATGAATTTCGGTTTTTACAACCCTGTAACTTGGAAACAGAAACCGCTAACTGGATTAACCCTAACATCACTAAACAGAGTTCAGCATTATGTAAAGTATTTTATACTGATTATGAAAATGCCCCTGTATAGTAAAAATGATGCACTTTAAAGAGGAATAGGAGGTGCTGTGGTTCTATCAGGGATGAAGGTTTTAGGTTTTTATTCTGGAATCTGGAAGCTACATGTTAAAGCCATGCTTTAGTTTTCTCTGGCTTCATGCCATTTGCCATGGTAAAGTTAGGAGTGAGGTGAGGCGGGCTGTATTATAATTTAGCCTCTCAGAATATCATTATAATATGCAAAAAAGTGTTCCACAAGCTAACAGCAGTCATGACAACTAGAAGGAAGAGGGAGGGATAAACCTCTTTAACAGGGACACAAGAGTGCTAAAATCACTGTTATGTAGACTTGGGTAAGGTCAGAACCCCTGATTATTGCTGCTTGTGTCCCCATCGGAGCTTTCTTCAACCAGCATCTCTAACCAGTCACCTCAAACCACTTCCACCTCCCCAATTCCCCAGAATAAAGAACAAAAATCTGAGAGCTAAACCTATAATTTTTTTAACCATGGTACCCTCCAAGGGCCTTCCGTCTGTCTTCTGCTTCTGCGCTGCGACTAGGCTACTTTTTTTTTCAAATGTTACAATGTTAGAAGACAAGAACATTATTTTCCTCCACTGAAACTCTCACAATGCACTGTGTTTTTTTTGCTATACGTCTTCTTCTTTTTCAAAAAATTGCAATATTAAAATAAATACTAAAACAATAAAAATATTATTAAATAATTATTATTAAAAACGACATTATTACTCATGCAGTTTAAAGTTTGATTCTGTTTTTATACAGTATGAAGTTCGTATTGTGGAAGTTACGTATTGTTGGAAATTAATGCTGGAATCTCTTTATTTTTGTTGTTTATTATTGAAACAGAAAAACTACAATATTTTAGAAGGTAAAGGTAGGTGGCCCCAGCACTAGCCTCTTCTTTCTCCCCCTTTTTCTCCTATTTAGAGTCCCTTACCAAGTACACCTTCTTACCTAATTTTCAACTCCATCAGGACTTCCAAAGCCATGGCAGGTAGCCTTAGCCGCGAGTAGCACTCATCCCTAGCAGGTTCCGGCCATTTAAAATGATAGATAGATAAATAAAAACAAAAATTAATATATTATTACAACAAAACCGATACATTTGAAAAAATTATTAAAAATCTCAAACTTTAATTTTTATTTTTTGAGACAGCTTCAAGGGGCCTTCAGCCTGTGACCTGAGGACTGTGACATTTTTTTGGGGACAACCACTCTGAGTACCTTCTGCCACCCTCTTCAATCCACAAGATCAAAATGGCCGGTTGCATGAGAAGGAAAACAAAATGTTTCACTATAAGAAGGGTCTTCTAAGATGCTGGTACAAAGCTTTTCCCGATGGCAGCATGCATGCTGCTGCTACCTATCGCAGCTCCACTACTTATGGTTGGACAAGCAGTCAGCAATAGTAGCAGCATCACTAGCAGGGGACATCTAACAGAGGTGTTGAAAGCTATTTTCAGGAAGCAGCAGGAATGGCTTGTCCATAAACTGGAAGCCAACAACCTCAGAAGTAAAGAGGGGCCCATGAACTAATGAATGTCTAAGATGGACCAGTGGCTGGAGCTTGCACAGGTTTGCCTTGCACTTATCAGAGTGCTCAGTGCAGCTGGAGGGGTGGTGACCAATATCCCTGCTCACAGGCAATGGTTATTATTTGCACTTTATCAATATGAAAATGGCTTGGACCTCAGAGGTTTTCCACACCCCTTAACAACTTCCACTATTAGCTGCTACACGCAGCAAAATCTTTTTGTCTGTGACGGAGTACATATTTACAAAATTAAGAGCACACAATGTTCCCACTAGGTGCTGGTAGTGGTGATGCTGCTGCTGCTCTTACTGCTGCCTTTGTATTCTCCTCACTACAGCATACAGTTGATATAAGAAGTATACACACCCCTGTTAAAATGTCAGGTTTCAGTGATGTAAAAAAGTGAGACAAAGATAAATCATCTCAGAAATGTTTCTACCTTGAATGTAACCTATAAACTGTACAACTCAGTTGAACAACAAACAAATCTTTTAGGTGGAGGGAAGTAAAAATAAAAAAACTAAAATAATGTGGTTGCATAAGTTTGCACACCCTTAAACTAATACTTTGTTGAAGAACCTTTAGATTTTATTACAGCACTCAGTCTTTTTGGGTATGGGTCTATCAGCATGGCACATCTTGACTTAGCAATATTTGCCCACTCTTCATTGCAAAAACACTCCAAATTTGTCAGATTGCCAGGGCATCTCCTATGCACAGACCTCTTCAGATCAACCCACAGATTTTTAATGGGATTCAGGTCTGGGTTCTGGCTGGGCCAAAACTTTAATCTTCTTCTGGTAAAGCCATTCCTTTGTTGATTTGGATGTATGCTTTGGGTTGTTGTCATGCTGAAAGCTGAAGTTTCTCTTCATGGTCAGCTTTCTAGCAGAAGGATGAAGGTTTTGTGCCAATATTGACTGGTATTGGGAACTGTTCATAATTCCCTCTAGCTTGACTAAGGCCCCTGTTCCAGCTGTAGAAAAACAGCCCCAACGCATGATGCTGCCACCACCATGCTTCATGGTGGGAATGGTGTTCTTTTGGTGATGTGAAGTATTGTTTTTGCGCCAAACATATCTTTTGGAATTATGGCCAAAAAGTTCAACCTTGGTTTCATCAGACCATAACACATTTTCCCATATGCTTTTGGGAGACTTTTTGTTTTTGCAAAATGTATTCGTCTTGGATGTTTTTCTTCATAAGAAAAGGCTTCTATCTCTACCCCATAGCCAAGACATATGAAGAATATGGGAGATTGTTGTCACATGTACCACACAGCCAGTAATTGCCAGATATTCCTGCAGCTTCTTTAATGTTGCTGTAGGCCTGTTGGCAGCCTCCCTGACCAGTTTTCTTCTTTCATCAATTTTGGAGGGATGTCCAGTTCCTAGTAATGTTACTGTTGTGCCATATTTTCTCCACTTCATGATGACCATCTTCACTGTGTTCCATGGTATATATCTAATGCCTTGGAATTTATTTTGTAACCTTCTCCTGACTGATACCTTTTAACAATGAGATGTCTTTGAAGTTTTGGAAGCTCTCTGCGGACTATGGCTTTTGCTGTAGGATGTGACTAAGAAAATGTCGGGAAAGACCTACTAGAACAGCTGAACTTTATTTGGGGTTAATCGGAGGCACCTTAAATGATGGCAGGTGTGTACTGACTTCTATTTAATATAAGTTTGAATGTGATCGCTCAATTCTGAACACCGCTTCATTACCAGTCATAAGAGGGTGTTCACACTTATGCAACCACATTATTTAAGTATTTTCGCCCCCCCCCCCCCCAAAAAAAAAGATTTCAGTTTGTTTTTCAATTGAGTTGTACAGTTTATAGGTCACATTAAAGGTGGATAAAGTTCTGAAATGATTTATCTTTGTCTCGTGTTTTTTTTTACATCACAGAAACCTGACATTTTAACAGGGGTGTGTAGACTTTTTATATTCACTGTACCTTTAAAATTAGATTTCTAATTTAATGGTGATGGCAACCAAAACCTAGTGCCCACCTAGCTAATTTCTCACATAGCCCTCTTGCAACCCATCAACCCCTCCTCCTGCTCCCCAACCCCTACAACAACAAAAAAATGAATGGATATATAAAGGAATACATTAAAAATACAACAACAAAGCCTTCTGTGTGCAGCTGCCCCCCTCAGCCCCCCTAATACTTACTTGAGGTCCCTCTTTGTCCAGTGATGTCCACGAGTGTCTCAGCTGTCTGATTCCCCCTCCTTATTGGCTGAGATACAGCAGTGGTGCCATTGGCTGACACTGCTGTCAATCAAAGTCGGCTAGCCAATTTGGGGAGAGAGGGGGCGGGGCCGGGGCGGGGCTCTGTGTCTGAATAGACACAGGGAGCTGTGACTCGGCTTGGGTACCCCCATAGCAAGCTGCTTGCTGTTGGGGCACTGAACAGGAGGGAGGGGCCATGTTCACAGAAGAGGGACCCGAGAATAGGAGGATCTGGGCTGCTCTGTGCAAATCCACTGCAACAGAGCAGGTAAGTATAACATGTTTATTATTTATATAGGGAACAAAATGAGACTTTACAATCACATTAAGTGTGTTTTTCCTGATCTTTCAAGCTTGGCTGAGTTCATTAAAAAATATTCTACTCATGCTGTATATAGCCAAGGACTGATGCTTCATTTTTTTTGTTACCAAGACAGCCATTTGTGATTTGAAATGCCATGCCATGCCATGCCATGAAAATAGGGTGGCATGTGCTAATTTTTAACCTGCAAATTCAGAGGTTTGAAGCTCTAATTTTTGGTTACTGTGACAGATGTCTAATGTGAAGTTATTTCTGCTTTCAGCCCATTAACCTTCTTTCAACTTCTTACAATAAAATCTTTTTTTGCCCAATGATAATCTTAAAATATGGGTTTTCTGGAAGCATGGCAATGCATTGCTAATACAGTTTTCTAAACCAACAACAGTCGAGTCATACTACAAGAGAAAAACCTGGACCGACATTTCTTCAAAAATACTTTTTGGGGTGCAGCTAAAGTTTTGTTTGAACAAAGGTAGTTAAAGAAATGTTGACCTATAGAGTAAAGTATGCCCTGCCAACAAACGGTGCCACTGTTGGGAGTGACAGAAATGACCCTTAGTGATTTGGTAACACTATGTACAGCATTAAGGGCCCACCGAAAGCTGTAAAATAAAGAGTTTGTGCTTTTCATAGGTTGCCCTCAAAGCCACGTAAAATGGTCCCTCCACACTCCTGTAATGTTTTCCCATTTTTTTCAAATATTGACATGTTCCTTATACATGTGGTTGGGCTCCCCATTCCAGTTTATTGCATTTGGCTGCTGTAGTTGTCTTCCAGAGGCCCAGTAAAAACCACCTGCATTTTTTTATCATTGACTTCAATGGGGCTTGGTTTTGATGTCTTCCAAATTCCAAACATTTTGACCTGTTGGGCCAAACTGCAAGTCAATCAAACAGACATTTGCAAGCAACACCATCTAGGACCAATGATAAGTGCAAATCCCCCTTTCCCTTCCTCCAGCCTTTTCACGTAAGGTCCAAAGTTAATTGCACAATAACAGAAAATAATAAATAAGGTATTTTTATATAGATTTTTCTGGTGCAGGTTACTAAATTAAAGTAAGAATGTGGTTGATTGTTAAAAGAATCACAAAAAACTTCACAAGCCACCTCCACACTCAAAATACTAATCACATTTCCCTTTTAGACTTTTAGAGTGCCTACAATAAATGTAAACAGAATTCTTTTATTCCATTAGAAAAAAGAAAAAGGTCAAACAAAGGAAAGGAAATGAAATAAAATGCTACCTTTCATACAGAATAAAAGTCAAATAAAAAAACGTGCATTTTGCAATGTAATGCATCGATCTGTTTGCCCACAGTGTTCTTATGTTTTCTTTACTGCCTCCAAAACACAAAATGGTACAGTTTTCACCGTGCCTTTTTTTCATTCGTTCCCTAATCGTCAATGAAAAGATGTTAAAGGCAGGGTGTGTTTCAATCCACATAACTTTCCAGTCTTGTGCACTGACCGGTAAAAAGGCAGATAAACAATGAAGGGCTCAAAATGAAATGACCACTGTACAAAACTACAAGTATTGTTAAAAAAAATGTAAAAAAGAGACTTAAAAAAAGGATAAAACTTTAAGCAAAGAAAGTGCAGAGAGGTAAATTGCATTTTCTTTTACTCCTTTTTTTTATGATGGAATAAAAATGCTATAGAACAATATGCGCGTCTCCTATAAATATAAGCCCCCCCCCCTTTATTTTGCTCCTACAATACAAAACCTTTCATCTACATATTAGACCTGTCTTTGTCAGAGCCCCTTCTTGCAATCTTTTTTCTTTTTCCCTCATATTTTGCTGCTTATATCCATCCTTCCCTCAGTACTGGACATCTTCTGCCAGTTGGACATACATCATAATAGCCTCCCCTCCCCTCTCTGCCATGGTGCCCCTTGCTGCTGGCTGACCTCTAGTGGTGGAGGTGTCCATTCCAACTGCCTGGCATTTCCCTTGCTGTAGGTTGTCGCCTCTTTTCTAGCGCTGGTGTTTTTCACACAGATCACAGCAATGAGTCAGAAACCCCAAACGTGAGCCTGTCACAGGCTGCGGGGGGCGGGCAGCTCTTGTTATGACTCACAATAATGAAATAGCTGAAAATTGGAATGAATTCTGTATTCTGCTGAAAACAACTATGGAGTGAGTCACGGACAGATACATCACATGCAGAAAGTTAGCCAGTTAAACAGCCATGTAATGTGTGTATTGTGTTTCATTTGTGGCCCAGGAGGTTAATGAGAAACATAAAGGGAACCCATTAGGATGCAAAATATGGGCGGTCCACTGCTGACCTGGAACAAGCCAGTGATGTCTAAAAAGTTTGAACTGGCAACCTGCATGCTTGTTCCAAGCCAGCAATTCACTAATAATTGAGCAAGGATAAGGATGACAGCCTTGGAGCCTGCACCTTTAAAAACAAGTCAATAATGGTAGCTTGTGAAGTTTCTGCCTTGAAAGCAAATCTGGAGGAGTTCTTGAAGAGGTAGTAAACTCTGTATTACCAATTCTACCTACAGGTAAGCCTATAATAAGGCATGCCTGTAGGTAATGTGAATATCTCCTAAACTTGCAGTGTTTAGGAGATATTCAGAGTGCATACAGCCGATGACATCATATCATGACTTATCATATCCGTACCGGAAATGGCGGCTCCCACGCGCATGCGCGGGAGTGACGTCATTGAGCCACCAGTTGCGAACCAGGAAGGAAGACCGGAGGAAGAGGTCAGCCATCTTAGCGGTGACATAGCTGGAGCACTTCATTCTAAAGTAAGTTTCTCATATTGTGCTAGTATGTAATGCATACTAGCACATTATGACATTGCCTTGCACAATTTTTTTCTTTTTTTTGACCACCAGCCGTTTACTACCACTTTAAATCACTAGCAACTAAACATCTTCCAGCGTACATCAAGCTGTTAAAAATACAGTTTTTATTTAACCACTTAAGGACCGGTAAGATTTACCTCCTTAATGACCAGGCCATTTTTTGCGATATGGCACTGCGTCGCTTTAACTGACAAGTGCGCAGTCGTGCGACGCTGTACCCAAACAAAATTGATGTCCTTTTTTTTCCCCACAAATAGAGCTTTCTTTTGGTGGGGTTTGATCACCTCTGCGTTTTTTTTTTTTTTTTGCACTATAAACAAAAAAAGCGACAATTTTTTTAAAAAAGCAATATTTTTTTTACTTTTTGCTATAATAAATATCCACAAAAAATACATAAGAAAAAAAAATTCTTCCTCTGTTTAGGCCGCTATCGCAATAAGCGTTTGTGCAAATGTTATAGCGTCTACAAAATAGGGAATATATTTATGGCATTTTTATTATTATAATTTTTTACTAGTAATGGTGGTGATCTGCGATTTTTAGCTGTACTTTGACATTGCGGCAGACAGATCGGACACCTAACTGACATTTTTTGACACTTTTTTGGGAACCAGTGATATGATTACAGTATTCAGTGCTAAAAATATGCACTGTTATTGTACCAATGACACTGGCAAGGAAGGGGTTAACATCAGGAGCGATCAAGGGGTTAACTGTGTGTTCACTAACTGTATAGGGGGCTGTTTGACTGGGGAAACACACAGATCTGTCTTCCTGCATAGCAGAAAGACAGGATCTGTGTGATCTCCCCGGTCAGAACAGAGATCTGCCTTGTTTACACAGGCAGATCCCCGTTCTCTCTCTGCGGAGAACGATCGCAAGTGGACAACGGACATCGAATCAGTCCCATCCGCTGATTGGCTTCCCCACCGTCATTGTACATCAGCTCGGGAACTCTATTTTGTGGGCAAGCTCCCGCCCACAAAATAGAGTTCCCGAGCTGACGTACAATGATGGCGATTTGCGGTAACGAGCCAACCTGTCCTAGTATAATGACGGCGGCTGGTCTTTAAATGGTTAAAATATGTCCCTCCATTCATAGGTGTGCGCACAGGATGTGCTGGGTGTGCCTGGGCACAACCTAATCTCCCCGTGTGCAGTAGCATTATTGCTCTGTGTGCTGGCAGTGAGATGGGAAAGATCTCCCTCTGACTGGCTCTGCCATAAGAGAAGTTCTATTCTATTGATCTCCTGCAGCCGATTTGCAGCCAATTCCTGTCTACATGCCTGCATGGCATATACAGTATCAGGACGAGTTTGCTGATGGCAACCACAGTGGACCATGTCTGTAGATTGGGTGATGTAACAGCCAATTGTAACCTCCCTCGGAACTCTGAATGACAGGGTGACATGCAGTACATGGTGGAACTACTAGGGTCACAAAGGTCGTACTTGCACTGGGCCCTGGCTTTCTGCCACCGTGGGGTGGCCCAAGAGGCAGGAAGGGGGCTGCTGAAGAACATGTGAAAGTGTCCCACTGTACTGTAAACCTCGGTTTACTCTGCTGCAACCCTAAAGGGACTTGCTTGTGATTTCCTCTGAGCTCAGCGGCTGCATGCAGGGTCAATATTTCCTAAAAGGTGCACGTTTAGGAGATATTTATTTTACCTACAGGTAAGCCTTACTATAGGATTACCTGTAGGTTAAAAAAATGAAGTTATTGGATTTTACTACCGCTTTAGGGTGTCAGCATACCAAGACATTTTGAACAATTACACACATCACAACCTGCAGAAACTCATTTCAGGGAGGTGGCGCTTTGCGCCTGCAAATGCCCCCCCACCCCCACCCCCCACGCCAAAATATTATTTAAATCACTTTTTCAATATTTTTTCGCAGTGCTTCTGGGGAAGGGGGTGGGGGTGGGTGGTATGTGGGCGGTGTCAGTCGTTTTTTTTGTTTTTTTTAAATAATTGATTTTTTTTTACAATTTAATTTGTTTTTAATTTTTTTTTTTCACAATGCTTTTTGGAGGGAGGGGGTTGGGGCAGTGGACAGTGTTGGTAGGGCAGGGGAGAGTGGTGTCAGTAGTTTTTTTATTTTATTTTTTTACACTTTTTCCTTTTTTTACAATTTTTTTTTTTTTATATTTTTTGGGGGGCTTTGGTGAGATGTCAGGGGTCTAAACAGAACCCTGACATCTCCCCTTTGAGACAAAGGGACTGAGGACACATGTTCCCCAGTCCCTTTCTCGGCACTAAAGATGAATGAACAGGAGACAGAGGCTCCTGTCCATTCATAAACTGAGCAAAGTAAACACAGTTTACTCTGCTCATTTATCATAGGACACAGGAGCGATCTCGCTCGCTGTGTCCATAAACTAGCTCCCCCCACAGCCGGTGGGAGAGAAGAGGAGGGGAGCCGGCTGCGGGGAACGAGGGGGGCCAGAGGAAAACAAGGGGGGTGCGGAGAAGGACATGGAGGGGGCCGGAGGAGAACGGGGGCGGAGAAGGACATGGAGGGGGCCGGAGGAGAGGGGGGGCGGAGAAGGACATGGAGGGGGCCGGAGGAGAACAGGGGCGGAGAAGGACATGGAGGGGGCCAGAGGAGAACGGGGGCAGAAAAGGACATGGAGGGGGCCAGAGGAGAACGGAGGTGGAGAAGGACATGGAGGGGGCCGGAGTAGAACGGGGGCAGAGAAGGACATGGAGGGGGCCGGAGGAGAACAGGGGCGGAGAAGGACATGGAGGGGGCTGGAGGAGAACAGGCGCAGAGAAGGACATGGAGGGGGCCGGAGGAGAACGGGTGCAGAGAAGGACATGGAGGGGGCCTGGGAGGAGCACACAGAGCAGCTGAGGATGATCGGTGCGGCTGGAGGGACAGCTGTGATCACCGATCTCCCTGTATAGCTTTTTAGCTGACAGCCACAGGAGGGAGAGAAGGAGAAGTGGCTGTCAGCTAAAAATCTATACAAAGGAGATGGGTGATCACAGCTGATCCCCGCTGCACCAATCATTCCCGGGAGATCGGGAGGCGCTTGCGGGTATGCGGGAGCCGCCACAGAAATGCGGGAGTCTCCCGCACCTTCCGGGAGACTTGGGATGTCTGCAATTACATGCTCCCAACTTTGTGGGAACAGTTTGGGGATGGCCCCTTCCTGTTCCAACATCACTACGCACCAGTGCACAAAGCAAGGTCCATAAAGACATGGATGACCTCCCAACAACAGCAATGCACTTTTTTTTATAACAAGAGCCCCTTCTACTAGTACCCTAAGAAGCACACCTGCTGCAAACTGATCTTCAGCAGAGGCACTTATTAAGCTCACAATTTAAAAAAAAAAGCATGCAGAAGACATTCAGATTACTTATAGACTGATCAGTAAATTGGTGATTGATTGGCTCTGAGATACAATGGACTCAACACAGGGGAAGCTGCTTACTCCTGTCATCCTCCTGTTCCCTTCACTACAGGACCCGGTTAGCATGGCGTAGGTAGAGGTTTAATGACCATAATGTGTTTTTTTCTCTTGCTTATCATGTCTTTGCCACTCCAGCATTGTGTGGGAGTACAAAATGACATGAGTGTGTTTTAACCTCTTATATTCCCACGCTGGAAAAAAAAAATACGTACCTGTTCTGAGAAGCCAAAGTTCAGCACCTGTGTGTCTATTGCACGTCGTCATCAAAACAAGGATTATTCAGTGTATAAAGGACCACATATGGTAGCACCCCCTCCCAATCTTAAGGCCCGTACACACGATATGAAAATCAGAAGTAAAATTTTGTCCGAGTAATGATCTGCTGATTTTCGGATTGTTAGTACGGTGCTTTCGACAGCCGATTTTGAGTTTTCGTACGACAAAAGCTGGATGTGCAGACTATAAAATTTTTTAGGGGATATGAACACAACGTCCAATTTTCGTTTAATTAGTACAGTTTCCATCCGAAAATAACCGTAAGAGCAAGACTACGCATGCTCAGAAATGAAAAAGTACATACAAAAGTATTCAACACATTACGTCACTTCCGAAGTTGAATTCTGATGTACAAGAATTTTGGTATGGTGAGTAACCTCTTCCCTTTCGACATGAGACTAGCATGCAACAAAAAACGGATGAACGGTCCTCCGAACATCTGATCGAGTGTACGAGGCTTTATACTCACCTGTTCCCCATCCAATCAAATATTGCTCATTATGCTACGTATGTGCTTTGCACTCCTATTAATTCCTTGGCACTTTCAAGTACAAGCTTGTGGATACAGTTTTAGACCAAAAATACGACAGCTAAAAATATTTGCAGCGGGTGACGATTCCGATGTCTGCAAAAAACGCTTCAGGCTAATGGCTGGCCGCTATCAGATGGGGGCGCTAAGTAAGAAAACCCACCCTGATCACTATTAGTTCTTCATGATAGGCTGGAGCTGGCCTCTCTTGGCTCTGTCCTCCTCTCGCCATAGAAATGATAGTCAATCTAAGCAAAATTCAAAGTTGAACTCCAGACAAACAGCTACTGTATTTATTGGCGTATAACACGCACTTTTTTCACCCTGGAAATCAGGTGCAAATAGCGTGTGCGTGTTATACGCAAATACCTAAATTTTAGCTGCCTCAGAAGGGACAGGGAGGGGGGCGGGACGAGCGCCGTCAGATTACATACAGTGATCTCCTGTTTATTTGGCGGCCTCTGTAATAGGAAGTCCCGTCTCCTTGGCCACCATTGGACCACTGTTCTGTCTTTTATAAGAAATTCTCACTGTATGTATCTGTCAGGGCTCGTCCCGCCCCCCTCCCTGTCCCCTCTAGGCTGCAGATGGGCATTGAACAGGCTGCACTGATGGCAATGGTGAGGCTGCTGCATTGAAGGCAATTGTGAGGCTGCTGCATTAAAGGCAATGGTGAGGCTGCTCCTTTGAAGGCAATGGTGAGGCTGTTGCATTGAAGGCAATGGTGAGGCTGCTGCATTGATGGCAATGGTGAGGCTGCTGCATTGGTGGCACTTGTGAGGCTGCATTGATGTGGACTGATGAGGCTGCAGATGGGCATTGATCAGGCCGCATTGATGGCAATGGTGAGGCTGCAGATAGGCACTGACCCTTATTTTGCTTCAAAGTTTCTTATTCAAAATGTAAGTTTTTTCCTGAAACCTCCCTCTTAAAATGAATGTGCGTGTTATACGCCTGTGCATGTTATACACCGATAAACACGGTAAATATTCAGCTCTGGAACAGTATGGGAGCTCTCTTACCCACTCCAAAAGATTACTATGATGTCCATCCAGTTCTGATATTTAAGCCGGCCATAGACAGAGTGAATTTCTTTCCTGCAACCTCAGGCTGTAGAAAAGAAATTTGTTCAATTCCCCCATTAACACAGACAGTGTTGACAGGGAAATCCCTTACCCCGAGCCATGGAAGCCGCCTCTGCCAGGAGAACACAGAGATTATTGCTAGCAGCTTTACCAGCTGCTAGTGATAATCGCATGTAAAATCTGGCAGGCTGGTTGTACCCAAGTTGATCGATCGATTCTTACACCGCCAGCACGGTGACCTGACTTATATATGCTAAAGTTAAGCAGCACAGTTTGGTCACCCACTGCTCATTCTCTGGCGAATATGAAGTACTGCATATGAATGTTGAACTCCAGGCTAAAGCTAAATACATAGCTTAAATACAAGGAAGTTGTGTTACCTGACAAAAAAAAATGTTTTTTATCCATCCAATTCAGAGAGTTGAAACAGCTCTGGCACACAGCAAAGGTCTGTCTGGGATGGCAGTAGATTTTTTTTGCTGCAGTTGTTATACTTGCGAGTCTTGTCCCTCCCCTGGCCACTGACTGGCAGTAAAAGGAGAAGACTGATGAGCTCACCTCTCCATCACTCTGCTCTCTCCTACTATCATCTTGCACATTAAATGCTGCACAGGGCTGCTATTAGAAATCATGGGGCCCCATACAGCCTGCCTCGCAGGGCCTCCCTGGCTAGGAGTGACTGAGGATCTAGATTTATCAGTCCCTTTCTCTGCAGCCTTGGCAGCACAGATGAATGAATAGGAAACGCTCTGAGGCTTCCTGCTCATTCACAAACTGAAGCATAGTAAACATAGTTTAGTGATGAATGGACACATTGGTACCAATCACTTACTGTGTTCATTCAGGAAAGGAAGGGGCCAATAAATTACATATTTACCAACCCCTTCCTCCCGCTCTCTATCCTGAAACATCCCTGTGTGCCCGCAGCAGCTGCAGGAGGGAAGGCAGAAGAGGAGTGTTTGCAATAAGACAGTACAGCCAGCCCTTCTGCTCAGCAGGTGCCTGGGCCCCCCTTTTGAACTGATGGTGGCCGGGCCCAGTACAGGAGGGCTGGCTGTACTGCCTAATCAGCGGCCCTGTTGCTGCACCATATCAGACTGGCTCCTTGTGTGGCTTCTCCCCCTAATATACTGAACTCTGCCATAAAGGAATTGTAATTGTATTTGTAGCACCCTCTTTTTTTTTTAATCTTCATTATTTATTAAAGCTTTCAAACATTACAGCTGATCAACAAGACAAATTGCATCATCTGCAGATTATACACGTTACTACTTTACAATACCTCTCTCTAATTACAGATAATCTCCAGGATACCAATTTAACATTCCTAACAAAACAAACAAATGAACAAATCAAACAACAAACAGACAACACACGAAAAGGGAAACAAAAACAAAAAAAGGGACCCCCACTCCTCCCCTCTCCTCCGTCCCTCCCCACCATCATTATCAGTCCTCCCCTAAACTATAAGGCATCCTGTCCATCCCGTTTCTGCCCATGAGTTATAACTTAGATCATTACTATGGTATTCTAGGGGGGGCAAAGAGAGAAAGGCCAATCCTGGAGCTGTTACCCAGGGTCCCCATAACTTGGCTAGTATATCAATTCTGCCCCTGTTCTTATACACTTGTTGTTCCATTAATATTGTCGCATTTACCTCAGAACGCCATTCCTCGAATACTGGTCTATTAGAAGACATCCATTTTCTAGCAATTATCTTACAAGCTATGAATAGTAATCTGCCAATTGGTATTAACTTGTCCCATGGATATAGCTCTTCATTAACATAGCCCAGTAGACAAGTCTTTAGTTCCATTTCTATATTGGTATTGTAAGCCTCATTAATTGTGGACACCACCTCTCGCCAATATCTAACCAGCTTGGGGCAGTTCCACAACATATGGATCAAATCAGCCGGGGCCTTCTTACACCTCGGACAATCCGGGGTTTCCCTCCTCCTCCACTTTTATAATTTTTCCGGCATCCTATATGTCCTATATAATAAACAATTGAGATAGGCATTGTGCATTGTGCTAGGCTGATAGGTAAATTTTATTCTTTTTGGTCTGTAATCAGAGGGGCAATTTTGGACTGATCAGGGTTTCAATGGCTGCAGGCTTGATTACTACTCACTGACTTCTGGAAAGCTCCAGAACAAAGGAGGTCAAATGAATAGCATGGAGTCTCAGCCAATACCTGGGGAGGAGTTCACAGTAGGTGGCTGTAGAGCACATAAACAGTATGGGGTCTGGAGAAGTTGGTGTCTTGTCCAGGAGGAAAATTTCCCAGCCTGGAGGGCTGCTGCCCTCCTAGACAGCCCAGTTGAAGTTCGTATGAGCTAAGCGAGGTCCCTGCTTGGCTAAATATGAAGGGCCTGCTTGCAAATAACCTCTGAAGTTAAACAATTGGATTTCACTGAGGATCCAGTCATAAGGGCTCACTAAAGAAATGTTTGCCTGATACTGGGAGGAGGTGTCCAATGATTCAGGGACTTTGCGAGTACAGACCCGAGTGGAGGATCTGGGTCACTGTTGCTGTTGGCCCCTGTGCACTAATACTAAGGCTTGCCTGGCCTGGAATTTTGCTTATGGTGCCCAAGTACTGTCCATTTCCTGAGCTATTGCTGAAGTGTTGTTCTAAGAAGTAGCTACAGAATGAAGAGTGTTCAGTGATCTAGAGTATCCCACAGCTCCTGGTACCCAATCCAAGTTGCCCAGCAACAAATACAAGAAAAAAGGCAACCCTAGACTATTCATTGAGCCAGAAGAGTGAATGTTGCTGTGTGCCTGGCTGCCAGTGCACTAGTGGAAGAGGAACCTGTGGCAAATCAGCAGGCCCTTTGGGGGGTGAGCGCTACATATATAACTGGATACAGAGCTGCATTCATTTGTGTCTTTTAAATATGCCTGGAGGTCAGCTTTAAGTACTCTTTTATCCAGACAGAAGATGTGGCTCTGGACTTCTCTCATGCTGTACAGATAATTGTAACCAAGCTGTTGTAAAAAAAACTGTTAAAGAGACAGAATGGGCAAAGTAACAGGTTTTCTTTAAAGAAAAACCCCTATACACCTGTACTAATCATTCCTAAACACCTGCAATTCTAGTCCAAACCCTGATTAAGCTCCATGTTGGCTGGTGTCGGAGCCTACACAGGTTAATGTTTACTTCCTATTCCTCATGTATCAGTGTTCAGGCCTGGGGATTGGCTGTTCAGGTTCAAGCAATCCCGGGAGAAGCTAACATTCTCCCCTATACCTGGTGGCACCAGATATTTAACAGTGGCTCTAATAGGGAGCGCAGTAAAAGTGTGTATAGTGAGGGTTCTCCCTTCAAAAGAGCCTGTCACTTTGCCTTGGATTGCCAACTATGGGTGTCACATTCCCTCATCAAAGGAGTAATGTATTTCTTATGCAAGTATGAGTCCAAAGTTTCAATCAGATGGAACAGCTGGAAAGGAGGTAACCACCACTGTGCTGTCTCTATAGCTTACCCACAGTACTCTGGCAATTCTTTGTCATATATTCATTTAAAACAAAGATAGTTCAAGTGGTTGGTAATCCACTTTACTAAATGCTGCCATCTGCTCTGTACCATTATAAGACGTTTCCCTGTGCCTATGTTCTGTAAAAAAAACTGCCAAATTGTACCTGCATGAGCTCTACTCCAGGGGCTCAGCTGATTCCTCTTCTCCCTTGTCTCTCCGACTCACGGCTGCAGTGGGCGGGGCCGAGCCCTCCCGCGGACATCAGCCGGGGAGGAGGGGGGGGGAGAGAGATAGCTGCGTGTCAGCTGAGTGGCAGGAGCCGCGCTCATACAGGTACAATTGGGCAGATTTTTTACAGAACACAGGCACAGAAAACTTCTTATACACTTGTACAGTGTACATCCTCTGTAAACTTCTTGTTTAGAGGGATGAGAGAGGATGGCAGCATTTAGTAGCAAATTTGAGATCATCAGGAGCGGGGGGGGGGGGGGGGGGGCAGGCACTGGTACAGGCAGGGTGGCGAGGGGGAAGAGGACACAGGAGAAACATACGAAGTACAGATACAGGAGAGCTGCAGAGAGCAGGGCTGTGGCTGACGGAAACAGACCACGATGTCAGGGCTCAGCAGCCATGATTATCGTGGTCTGTCTGCAGAGGGGAGGGTATAGCCAGGCAGGTTTTTTGGGGTATACAGGGGGCCAAATGACACAGCACAAGCACTGTGCCGTATAACATGCTTTAAGGGAACAGGATCTGTTTTTTTTTTTTTTTGGGTTAACAAACTTTTTTTTAAACAAACATCTTTTTAAAAAAAATAAACGTAAAAATCTAAAACTAGTATAGCTTTTATTTAAAAAGAATGTTAGCATTGTATTCTGGTCACCTGGAAGAAACACACAGCTCAAAATTTGCTACAATCTTTCAGCTGCCATGTAGAGAAAATAAGCATATCACTAAACAATTTACAAGGCTCACAAGATGTTTCCCTCTACTTTCAAGTAGTTTTTCTCTGCATGGTTCTCTGGAACCAGGTAATTTTGAGAAGAGGAGATCCCTGTTGAATAAATCTTGAGAGTTTCATCAAGGCAAAACAAGTTATTATGGAAATATTATACTTGTGATGTTTATTTTCCTCTTAATATATCACATAAGGAGAAGTCAACACAATTTTTCTTTAGCAAACTGACTAAAGCAACACTATAAAATGCTAACTACTTACAATAAGTCCCTGTCTCCAAAGATAAAGTCCACCTACTTTCGATCCTGTACCTGCCACTTTGTAAATAACCAAACAATGCAAGGAAGAATTACCTGCTTTGATAGTGACCATAACATCGGAATGCAACTGATGGATCATAAGGTGAGGTAAGAAGTTTGACATGATACATTTATTACCTTGGTAGGAACATCCCTGACTGGACAAGGGCCCTAGTAGAGAGCAGATTATTGACCATCTTCAAATGAAATTCTAGGGAAATCACATGAGGAATCCAAAGGGTGTCAGAAAAAAAGTCTCATCTTGCTGTTGCCTCACTCTAATTTTCTTTATAGCATTCCTCTTATGAATTTGGTACTGCTTACCAAATCCCTTTTTTTTGTATGCTTTTTCTTCAAAAAGCCCTGAGCCTGTGATAATGCACAGTGTGTCATGAATTGCCCTTCTCACTACCCAAAGGAGGGAGCACATCACAAACCATATAACAAGAGGCTGCATGACCTCTCAGTAACCAATAAGGGTATCTCTCCTCACAGGGAAATATGCTGTTTGTGAGGAGTAGGAAGGATGCTGCACTTAAGAATAGTTTAGATCTTTCTAAATGTATTTGTTTCTTATGGAGTAGGTAGCAAATGCTACATGAGAAAGATTTCCTGTAGCTGCTTAAATCTAAGAAGGGACCATCAATATACTCTACAGATAAAATTATTAATTTGAAACTATCCCATCATAGTTATTACACTCTGGTCAGGTTGCATACATTGGGTCTCCGACAGTCGGCAGTATGCTTTAGAGCAGTGATATGCAATTAGCGGACCTCTAGCTGTTGCAGAATTACAAGTCCCATGAGGCATAGCAAGACTCTGACAGCCACAAGCATGACACCCAGAGGCAGAGGCATGATGGGACTTGTAGTTTTGCAACAGCTGGCGGTCCGTTAATTGCATATCTCTGCTTTAGAGGTTGTGGAATTTCCCACTGGTTTCGGCCTTTTGGTCGGAAGTGAACTGGTTTCTCTGTACTTCCCTTGGCCTACCCAATATCCTACATCCTAAGAACTGTCCACTCTGAATTTTCAGTGATATACACCTTTCTAAACATGACAAAAACCTATTATGTATCTTAAATTTTTATGCTAAAAAGGTGAGAAATTGCATATTACATATTTCCTTATTATTAGTTGTCTACTTGCCTCACAAATATCTAATAAAGCCTCTATCCTGGTTATGCTGGTTACTTTTAGCTCACTCTCAAAAGGAATGTTATTGTTAACATTAGCAAACACATAATCTAAGGGAAGGTCATATTTTATCCCATTTTGACATAAATCATTTACTACTTTTCAATTAGATTGGTAAATGCGAGTACCAACCCTGAAAACAATAGTCCAAACTTTTGCAGTGCTTACCATCTAGGAATGTGGCTCTTGAATATATGACTCAAACTACACCTGTTATGTAAGCAAAATACTTTGTCTTTTTATTTCATAATAAAAGTTTTTAACATAAAGCAATAGATATTGATGATCGAACACTTATACTAATTTATTATTGTTTACAGGTAATTAGACTTTGGTCAAAGTCAATACACAAGGCAGAGCAATATTACCCACTTTGGAGACCTTGGCAGGTTTTGAGGTGATTTTTCTGGGGGTTAGCATTCTGTGCCCGATGATTTGCTCTGATGTCACCTTTTTGTGCATACACTCTGATCATTCCACAAGTGAATTTAGAGTTACTAGTTTGAGGTTTCCGTAGATATCCAGGTATTGCTACATGTCCTTTAATAAAATTTGAACAAACCTTTTTGAAGAGCATGAAAATTTATATCTATAACTCTTGTATTCTTATTTATTAGACAAGAGTATCCATGCACGTTCCTGAAGAAGCCATAAGGCGAAACATGTAGAACAATTGTGGTATCTTTTGTATGGAAGAATGTATTTTTATATACTGTTTTCTTTCCCCTCTGTACATGTGTCTAAATAAAATATTCGTTTTTTTTATCATAACTGTTGTTAATGAGCATATGAATAGCACCCAGAAAGTCCAATATATTCCCAGTTTAGGAGCATTTTCTCCTTTTTTATTATAAAGGGACCTTGGTGCTGATCAATTAATATGGGGAATTGATCACTCAAAAATTGTTCACTTCTATTCAACCAGGGTGGATTCAAACTCCCATCCAACACATGAAGTGATCAATTTCCAAATATCAATAAATATAAAATGATTTGAAAATTTCTGATATATTGGCAAATTAATTGTTTTTTGTATCAATCAATAACTGTTGCTTTCTATCTGTTTTTGTAATTCTGGAACTTTGTATTTTTGCATTAGGATTTAGTAATCCTCCTTTGGAGAACAAGGATTGGTGGTTTTCTACTCAGTATTACGGGCACAGGTGCATTCGGTAGGGGCTGAGAGTCCAATTATCCATCTATTCCTCAACAAGAGAGTGGAGTTAGTAGGAGGGGAGGTGCAATGACTGGCTATTGTGGTAAATAGTGGGAGGGATTCATAGCTGAAGTTAAAAAAGCAAGAGTCAAAGGTGAAGCCTCAGAAGAAGATGTCAATAAATTTTTCCTTGGACTACAAAGGCTTGTGGAAAAAAAGACTTGCCTTTTTTGGCACAAGGAATTTTTTGAACAGTATATAGACAATAACATAGTCCCATGGGGACTTCGTATACAATTATTTCCCAATATAAGAAAGGTTGAACCAAACATTAAAGAGGCATGGGAGGCTAATCTTCAAGCCTGCTCCATAAAAATGATGGAGATCCTATGCGGTCAATACTGCATAGATATAGAGAATTTAGATACAGAAATACAAGAATGGCAGGACAACCATAGTAACATAACCCCGTATGAGGGGTATATTGACAGTGAGAAAAAGCTAAAAGAGCATTTAACTAAATATGCTACAATTCTCATTAAAACCAAAGAAACCAAGTTTTCTAGAGACAAGAAAGCATATGATAATGGTCAAGCCTATAAGTGGCTACAACAAGGACCACAACGCAAAAAAACTTTTGGAAATCGAGATTTTCCATCAATTAATCTTGATAGAGTAGAGTCTGACTCCTCCTCTGCTTCCTCAGAATCCTATGTTCCTATAGGCCTCCGACAGGAGGAAATTATTGACATATCGAAAAAAAGAAAAAATGAAGGTGATAGCAGCATACAAGGATTATCATGGTCAGATTTTCTATTAAAAGACAAAAGATCAGGCTCCCAGCGTTCGCAACAGCATTCTACACTGATATTGAACTCTGGGAATGCCCTTAACAATACCAGTGTCATTATTGTCACCGGTTGCGGGTGTAAGCTCAGTCTCTACACCAGCAGGCCCATTAGTACAACAGGTGGCCGAATCCAGTAATTCAGAGTTAATAATACACTAGATATACGTACTGCACCTATTTTTAATACAGGAACCACACATAAGTCTAGGAGAACACCAGCAGCCACAACAGACATACACACTACTAGTCAAGTGTCAAAGTAGTAGGCCGGGAGAACTATGATATAGTTAATTTATCATCCTATCCTTTATCTGAGGACCAACAGACAGTATTGCGTTTAGGCCTCACCTTCTGTCCTGACAGAGAGGCAGACAAATTTGAACTAGTAAAAGATCTGCACTTGTTTGCAAGACGACTAATGTACAAGGTCTTATAAGATAAAGATCATAATACCAATAAACTCACAGAATATGACAATTCAGTCCTAAAAGATGTCACCATAGAGGAACTTAAAGCATTCCAAGAATTAATGGAACTTTGGGATGAGAGTAACCCAGAGGAGGAAGGTTGGACCTACAAGGTGCCTGGAGTCAATCCAGGCAATTTAGTTCATTCTAGGTTTTGCAAACCTATTTTTGTACCACCTAAAACATATAAACTTAAATCTAGATCATTTCCGGTCCTGCAGGGCATCCCCAATATTTGGGCTTTTGTTCTCCAGGTAACAAAAGAAATTGAAGCCACCAATTGGAAATCGGGCCCCTCCCCAATTTGCCTTCAAATTTAAAATGAGAGCTTAACTCTCTTCGCAATAATGACGGTATAGTAGTCAAACCCTCGGACAAAGGGGGAAATACCGTCATTATGAACAGGGAGGGCTATGAACAGATGTGCTACGATATAATATATAACAAACAGTGGTACAAACCTGTACCAGTAGCATTTGTATCAGCCAGTATCAAGCAATATATGAACATTCTCAACCGAGCCTACATAGCTGGAACCATAGATGAGAACACTTTCACATTTTTGAATGTAGCAAACCTGCGTACACCAACTTTCTATGCATTGCCCAAGGTGCATGAGGAAATATTGCCACCTCCCGGGCGTCCAATCATATCAAGTTGTGGTTCTTTAACTGAAAATGTCAGTAGAATCACAGATGAATATATTTATACACATGTGAGGTATTTGTCCTCACATGTGAAAGATACCATAGATTTACTGATAATAATAGATGGATTACAAATACCTAAAGGGGCATGGCTAGTTGCGATAGACATTGAAGCACTCTATAATTCTATTCCACACATAAAAGGTACACAAGTAGTATGCAGTTTCCTTGAGGAAAGGGACACTGATTCCCGTAAATATAACAACTTCATTATTGAGATGTTGGAATTTATTCTTTCAAACAATGTCTTTGTTTTCAAGCGGTCCCACTACCTCCAGATACAGGGTGTGGCTATGGGGGTGGTCTGTGCCTCCTCATATGCCAATTTGTATCTGGGGGGGTGGGAGCGTGATTTATTTTCACAAGAAAAAACTAATGTTGACCTGAACAATGTAATGACCCGGCATCGTTACATAGATGATGTTTTGATGGTTTGGGCAGGATCAAAAGATGAGCTAATAGAGTTTTTGGAAAACCTGCAAAATAATGTTTATAACCTCAAATTCACATACAACTATAGGAAAAAAATCACTTTCCTGGATGTAGAGATCTTTGTGAATGAAATTGGCAATCTAAACTCAACCTTCTACAGAAAACCAACTGCTAGAAATACTTTGTTACATGCTACTAGTTCACATCCCAAACCACTAGTTAATAGTATCCCATACAGTCAGTACCTCAGAATAAAACGTAACTGCACCCAAGAGGAAGACTTTAAGAGAGAGGCACATCACCTATATGAACGGTTACTGGTAAGGGGCTATACCAAAACATGCCTAAAAAGGCATATAATAAGGTAAGATTGTTCGATAGAAATACATTAATTTACAAACCTAGAAAGGTTAACAAAGAGAATTCAACCAGGATTGTAACTAGATATAATAGACAACATGAAAAGATTTGAAAGATTTATAAAAAAATTCTGGTACCTCCTTACAGCAGATGACAAAATAAATATATTAAAGTTTTCCCCGAGATTACCTTCAAAAGATCACGTTCTATTAAGGATACCATGGTGTCAAGTCATTACACGGCCAGTGGGTCAAATCAGAAAGACAGATCAGGTATATAACCCTGCAATGGATGTAGCTATTGTCGCTACATTCTGCGAGGTGAAAACATAGATCTCCCAAATGGGGCCGTCTGGGCACCGAAACGGAGTTACATGTCAATCGATTGGAGTTGTTTACCTTATGAAATGTCGCTGTGGTGCATTTTATGAAGGGAAAACTAAACATATTTTTTTCTGTAAGATTAGAGACCATGTGTCAGCAATATCAAAACATAAAATGGAAACTCCCATTAGCAGACAAATGGGTTTATATCACAACCACAACTTGAAGATGATTGGATTTCATGCCCTGGAACACATTCCCTCACATGATAGGGATGGAGATGCTGACAAACAACTTCTCCAATTGGAAGCCAAATGGATTTATCGTTTGCAGGCTACAAGATATCCAGGCCTGAATGAGGGCATAAGCTATAAGCCATTCCTGTAAGCCTTACAGAGCCTGCAAATAGTGATATGCCAATGGCCTATGCAGGGTTTCTTTGCGCCTCTCTTGTTGACTTCATATTTGGATCAAAGTTCTCCTGGATGCCGTGCCCATGTAGCTGTTGGAACACTATCCACTAGAGGGGGGATGCAGCACTGCTTTAATGCAGTTATGCACGCCCCTCTCATGTTTTACCCAAAAAAATTTTTGGGCATAACATGAAAATTAATAATATTGTATGTGTGAGGAACTGTCATTTTTTTACAATGTGTAATTTTGATACAACATGTAGTCTTTTTCAATATGGTTGTATTTATTTAGAACTGTATGCGATGCCTGAATGTCCACGGAACCTCATAGTATGCGTTTACTTATTGCCTGCAGCAACATATTTATCAATTTTCTTAGTTTCCCTTTTCTTTTCATTTTTGCTTATTTTTACATATATTTCACATTTATTTATATTTTTTCAATGTTCATTTTATGGCATTCATTAATATGTATGTATATTTTTTTTTTCTTTTTCCTTTTCTTTTTCCTGTTTTTTCTTCATAATTTTGTTCAATTCAGAGCCATCCTCGGGCACAACCTCTGCATCTTGCCTCCCTGCCAAGCAGTGGTCACCTTAAGGGACGCCTAGGGGCATACATCAGCACGGCCTGGTATCAGCCTGTGATGAACCCCTGTGGAGACAGGAGTGCTATGTATGTCCGAAATAGTTGTGACGTCTTTACCGAGGGCAGGCGCGGTCAGACATGGCCGCGCCCCATTGCGATTGACAACAACAATACCTGTTGCCTTAGTCACTGGGAAGCACGCACACGTCGGGGATGATTGTATTCATTCCCCGACGTCAGCGTGTGTCCATCTGTCTCAGGTTTGCCTGTAGAGGAGGCGTCTTCCCCTCCACATGCAACGCCACCTATCCACGTCCAGGGCTGCGTCTTGAGCGGCGTGACGTCATGCGTCGCGCCGCTCATGGCGCTTTAGTGGGGCATATAAATAGACCCACGTGGCAATACACAGTCCGCGGGGTCTTCCAGGAGCCACATTACCTCTCAACACTGCAAATAGGCAACAAATATACTTTATTTCTCTTGGCACTTCGGTAAATATTGCTGTTACCTTACTGCAAACTTGGGAAAAACATCTATAAGGAACAATACTTGTACTTACCCAATGTGTGTTTGTTGGCAGACTCTGTGATCAAGTATGGATCAAATAGAACTTTCTAATCATTGGATTTTCTACATATAAATTTTAAACAATATCTGTCTATTAATGAGGTAAGTATATATACAAACTAGATACACTAATGAGTATTATATAGCCAACACATAATCTAAGAGAAGGTCATATTTTATCCCATTTTGACATAAATCATTTACTACTTTTCAATTAGATTGGTAAATGCGAGCACTAACTTTTAGTCCAAACTGATAGTCCAAACTTTTGCAGTGCTTACTATCTAGGAATGTGGCTCCTGGATATATGACTCAAACTACACATGTTATGTAAGCAAAAAACTTTTTCTTTTTATTTCATAATAAAAGTTTTTAATATAAAGCAATAGATATTGATGATCGAACACTTATATTAATTTATCTTTATTTACAGGTTATTAGACTTTGGTCAAAGTCAATACACAAGGCAGAGCAATTTTACCCACTTTGGAGACCTTGGCAGGTTTTGAGGTGATTTTTCTGGGAGTTAGCATTCTGTGCCTGATGATTTGCTCTGATGTCACCTTTTTGTGCATACACTCTGATCATTCCACAAGTGAATTCAGAGTTACTAGTTTGAGGTTTCCTTAGATATCCAGGTATTGCTATATGTCTTTTAATAAAATTTGAACAAACCCTTTTGAAAATGCTTTGTTCTAAGAGCATGAAAATTTGTATCTATAACTCTTGTATTCCTATTTATTAGACAAGAGTACCCATGCCGTAAGGCGAAACATGTAGAACAATTGTGGTATCTTTTGTATGGAAGAAATGTATATGTATTTTTATATACTGTTTTCTTTCCCCTCTGTACATGTGTCTAAATAAAATATTCATTTTTTTATCATAACTGTTGGTGATGAGTATATGAATAGCACCCAGAAAGTCCCATATATTCCCTGTTATGGGGTGTTTTCTCCTGTGTAATTGTGTGTGTAGAAAATTCATTTCCCATATCCCTTTATATTGTTTTCACTAAGTTGCACTTCCAAGAGTCTTTTAAAACTATCCAAACAAATTTGGCGCTTGTAGTTGTTCCTCGTAATTGAGGTCCTTCAGTCCCCATATTAATTTAGTTTCCCTTCCCTGGACTCTCTCCAGTTCCAGCACATCCTTTCTGAGGACTGGTGACCAGAACTGAAAGGAATACTCCAGATGCAGCCGAACCAGAGTTTTATAAATTGGCAGAATAATCGTTTTATCTCTAGAGTAAATTCCTTTTTTAATGCGTGCTAATATTCTGCTGGCTTTGGTAGCAACTGCTTGACACTGCATGCTATTTCTCAGTCTGTCTTCTACTAGGACCCCTAGATCCTTTTTCATCCTGGAAGCCCCTAGGGGTTCTCCCCCTAAAGAGTAAATTGTGTTTATATTTTTACCCCCCAAGTGCATTACCTTACATTTACCAATGTTAAACTTCATTTGCCATGCAGTAGCCCAGTACAATCATTTATTCAGGTCCTCTTGTAAAGTTTCTATATCCTGCTGTGTTGTTATTGCCCTGCATATATTTGTGTCCTCAACAAACACTCAGATTGAGCTATTTATGCCATCCTCTATATCATTTATAAATAAATTAAACAGAATTGGTCCCAGGACAGAGCCTTGGGGTACCCCACTAACCACTCTAGACCATTCTGAGAATAAGTTATTTATCACAATCCTTTGGACACGCCCCCGTAGCCAGTTTTCTATCCAGGTACCTACCCTATGGTCCATGCCTACAGACCTCAGCTTGTAGATTAAGCGATTGTGGGGGACTGTATCAAATGCTTTTGCAAAATAGAGATACGCCACATCCACTTGCCTACCTTTGTCCAGATGGAAGCTCACTTCCTCGTAGAAGGTTAATAGAGTGGTTTGACAAGAGCCACCTTTCGTAAACCCGTGCTGAATACTGCTGATGCTGTTTTCATCAGTAAATTCTTGGATATGGTCTCTTATCATCCCCTCAAATATCTAACAAACTACCGACATTAGACTGACGGGCCTATAGTTCCCTGTGTAGCACCCTCTACCTAGTGTAGGTGCTAGAGTAAGATTTTTGTTTGTAGAACAGGTAAATTTAGGCAGGCCTAGCTAAAAGCAGTGCAGCCAGGAGGGCTGGTGAGTGACAGGCACAGTTGGGAGAGCTAGGGAGGCATTCCGTAGCAGACTGGGAGTGTGCAGTGTGAGATGGATGTAGAGCCAGCAGGAGAGACTGTGATATCATGGGTAGTGGAGTCCGACAGCTGCAGTCAGGAAGGCTGGCAGGGCCTGAAGAGGACTGACTGGGAGCAGTAGTCCACCATAGGACAACTAGCACTAAAAGACTTTTCTTCCACTATTTGTTGCTACACTAAGGGGCCCGTGGTGCCTGCCTGCAAATGGCAGTTGCTAAGGCCTGACTGAATTAGAGTTGGGCCTACCATGTGCTAGCTGTGCCCGGAACCAAGTATTGTACAGGAGAGAGAGGAACAGTCTACAAATAAGCATAGTGCTGGAGGAGACTAGAGCTCTAGAAGTGTAAATAGAGGTTCCCACTGATCATCCTATTGATTCTATTATTGATTCTGGGCATCCCATAATTTCCCTTACCCTATCCAAGTTCAAAATCCCTCAAGAAAATACAAAACAAAGTTAACAGACTATTCAGTGACTGTGTGCTTGAGAAAGTGAATGCCGGGCTAGGCAGAGTGGCAGACGGACTACAGCTTTCAGCAGCCCCTACGGGGGTACCGCTAGACCTGGAATGGTTTTCTGCCTTTTTTTGAATATTGGTAGCACGTGGGCTGTTTTCCAATCAGCTGGCACCAATCCTGTCAGTATGCTGTCCATGAAGATTAGAAATAGCGGTCTGGCTAAAACCTGACTGAGTTCTTTAAGGACTCTCGGGTGTAAGCCATCAGGTCCTGGTGATTTATTTATGTTAAGCTTTTCTAATCCTTTTTGGACTCCGGCCTCTGTTAGCCACAAGGGTAGATCCTGTGACGTGTTACTAACAATACTATCGTGGTTGGTACACCCCTCCTTTTCCTGTGTGAAGACTGAGGAAAAGAAAGCATTTAGCACAGCTGCCTTCTCCTTGTTATCTGTAACCACCTTCACTTCTTCGTCCTTTATGGGGCCCTTTTTTTGTTCAGTCCTCGCCTTTTTACTGTTAATATATTTAAAAAACTTCTTGGGATTATTTTTATTCTCCTCCGCTACGTGTCTCTCTCTGTCTTTTTTAGCCGCCCTGATTGCGTTCTTACACCTCGCATTGCATACCTTGTATTGTTGGAATGCTGACACTGACCCCTCCACTTTGTACTTTTTAAAGGCCATTTTTGTGTCCTTCATAAGACATTTTACATTTGGTTCAGCCACCCAGGTTTAATCTTCGTTCTTCCATATTTATTACCCCTTGGAATGCACTCGGTGTTCAATGTTTCAAGGATTTGGTCCCACTTCCCACCTCCCCCCCTGCCCCATCACTGATGTCATTCCGCTGTGCTACTCGTAAATCATTCCTGATATATAGACACACCCCCCCTCCTACCCTCCCTGTCCTTCCCATACAAGGAATACCCCTGGATGTTTGCAGCCAGTCATGTGAGCTGTCAAACCAAGTTTCTTTTATTCCCATGAAGTCCACATCCTCCTCATGCAATAGCAGCTCCAGTTCCTCAATTTTATTAACTAGGCTCCTGGCATTTGTGAACAATCCCCTGAGTTTTGTATTGGTGCAAATTTCTTTTTCCATATGATTTCTCAGGCTTCGTTTTTAGTTTTGTAACTCTTTAACCCTGGGATTAGATGTTAAGGATATAATATCACTAGTGTTTCTACTAATCCCCTCTGTCCTTTGCTCACTGACGGTTATTGCTACCTCTATACCCCCCCCCCCACCTCAAACACCTAGTTTAAAAGCCCCTCCAACTTTGTGGCCATCTTTTTCCCAATAGAGCTGTACCATCCCCATTAAGGTGCAGCCCTTTACTAAAGCCCTTTACGTCTTTACTAAAGAGCCAGTACCTGAGAAGTGAGCCCAGTTCTCCAGGAACCCGAACCCCTCTTTCCTACATCAATTCCTTAGCCACTTGTTCAGTTCCTTGACCTCCTGCTGCCTCTCTGGTAAGGCTCAAGGCACAGGTAGTATTTCAACGAAAACCACCTTGAAGGTCCTTCTCCTCAATCTATTTCCTAAGTCCCTGAAATAATTTTTACCGTGATACAAGAAAAGGTTATTCTTATGTCCTGGAAGAGCACCCCAATTTTATCCATAGAAACTTGGAAAACTATGGTGAATGGTAATTTTCCATTATATAAGCTGACCTTTGAGCTTAGGAAGAAACCCCAAATCTTTACAAAACTGGGGCAGCGTAGTTGGACAGTTCCCTTACTACTGCCTTTGTACAGCCAGAAATTTAACTACATAATTGTATCGTTCATTGATTCCTATGTATCGATTATTGTTACGAGTCCCACTAATGCCCCGTACACACGGTCGGACATTGATCGGACATTCCGACAACAAAATCCTAGGATTTTTTCCGACGGATGTTGGCTCAAACTTGTCTTGCATACACACGGTCACACAATGTTTTCGGAAAATCCTATCAATCTGAACGCAGTGACGTAAAACACGTACGTCGGGACTATAAATGGGGCAGTAGCCAATAGCTTTCATCTCTTTATTTATTCTGAGCATGCGTGGCACTTTGTGCATCGGATTTGTGTACACACGATCGGAAATTCCGACAACGGATTTTGTTGTCGGAAAATTTTATAGCCTGCTCTCAAACTTTGTGTGTCGGAAAATCAGATGGAAAATGTGTGATGGAGCCTGCACACGGTCGGAATTTATGATAACAAGGTCCTATCACACATTTTCCGTCGGAAAATCCGACCGTGTGTACGGGGCATAACTGTGCATTTCTGTTGATTATTGGTTTGTGTATCCTAAACTGATTGTATGGGACACTAGGCTGTACAAAATGTTGTTTCTGTTTAATGACCTGTTTTGCTTGTGGGTTCCTTGAGCTCTGATGTCTTGTTTATTTTTGATTTTCTTTTGTATTTTTTTTTTAATTGAGAAAAAAATGCAATAAAAATATCTTAAAAAAAAAAGAAGGGACCATCAAAAGAGGTGGGTAAAAAAATATGAATGCAATCTATACACTGGGGTGAGAACCTCTGCGGGAATCTAGGATGGAAAAGGACCTGGGGTTCCTAGTAGATGATAGGCTCGCCAATGGCCTGCAATGCCAAGCTGTTGTTAACAAAGCAAACAGAATATTGGCATGCATTAAAAAGGGGAAGAACCCTGGGCACCAGTCCTCAGGAAGGATGTCCTGGAAATGGAGCGAGTACAAAGAAGGGCAACAAAATTAACTAGAAAAGGTACAATTTCTTTTTTCAAAATTGATTTTATTTTTATTTTTTTCAAAAATTATTTATTTTTTTCAAAAATTATTATTTTTTTTTTCAAAAATTATTTTTTTTTTTTCAAAAATATTTTTTTTTTTACATGGGGCGGTCATAATGTTTTGGCTGATCATGGGGTGGTCATAATGTTTTGGCTGATCATGGGGTTGTCAGCTTTTGTCACCTCCCACTCTAGTTTTGAACATTTCGCCATTCATTCCTATGGGACCAATTTCGCCGCAAAAACGACGATATTTCGTGGACCATTCGGCGAAACGTTCCACAAAGTGATAACACACCAATCGGGAACAATCCGCTCGTTTCGGTATATTATTTGTCTCTGTAGTGTGAAAACTGTGGGAGGAGTCTACAAGCATTATCAAGTCTAGCAGATGAAGTCACATGCATTTGGAGTGTCTCAGCATCTTGTGTTTACAACCACTGTTTCCTAGCAACGCTCATGCCCTGTTTATGCTTCCCAAATACTGCTTCATCAAAACTGCCCCATCAGAATTACCCCATCAAAACTGCCCCATCATATTCCTCTATTATAAATCAGTACATGGTGTGTCTGTCCCCTCCCCCGGGCTCTGTAATCAGCTGAGATGCTCCAGCCACCTCCCCCCCTGTGTATAACAGAAGCTTTGGTAACCATGGCAACAAAACAAACACTAACAGTACACTCTGATTAATGGCTAAAATTTCCTGAAATGACCTCTAAACAAATGGCCGTATTTTAAAAACTATACATCCTACAGCGAAGATCTTTATATTGTGAGAATCACAAGACCCAGACCTAGATTTTGATGTATAGTATGTCTGTGAAATATTAAAAATGAAGGCACAGTCGCAGTTTAGAAATTGCCCTTCAAATTTGGAGGGGGCTAGAGTGTAGTTTCAATGAATGTCAATGGACGGCATGAGTTACAAACAAATGGTCATATTGTGAAAACTATCAGGACTATGGCTTAGCCGTGGACATGTTTAGTGGCAGCAGGGATAGCTGAACGTTTTGATATAAGATTTGTGTAGGTGGGCTTGAAAATGAGGGAGTGGCGGCAGTTTAGAAATCATGTTCTGATTTTTCAGCTTTTGTCATCTCCCACTCTAGTTTCCCCATTCATTCCTATGGGACCAATTTTGCCGCAAAAATGACGATATTTTATGAACCATTCGGCGAAACGTTCCACAAAGTAATAGCACACCATTCGGGAACAATCCGCACGTTTCGGTATATTACTTGTCTATGTAGTGTAAAAACTGTGGGAGGAGTTAGGGTGGTAAATTTGGCTATAATAATAAGAATAATATATATGTGAGATAACAGTAAGTGGTCTTGCTATACAAGAACACTTAATAAAGGGTCTGGAGGATATTAGTTACAAGGAAAGGTTGCGAGCACTGAACATATTCTCTCTGGAGAAGAGCGCTAGAGAGGGGATATGATTTCAATTTATAAATACCATACTGGTGACCCCACAATAGGGATAAAACTTTTTCGCGGAAGGGAGTTTAACAAGACACATGGCCACTCATTAAAATTAGAAGAAAAGAGGTTTAACCTTAAACTACGTAGAGGGTTCTTTACTGTAAGAGTAGCAAGGATGTGGAATTCCCTTCCACAGGCGATGGTCTCAGCGGAGAGTATCGATACTTTCAAAAAACTATTAGATAAGCACCTGACAAAACCGCAACATACAGGGATATACAATGTAATACTGACATATAATTACACACATAGGTTGGACTTGATGGACTTGTGTCTTTTTTCAACCTCACCTACTATGTAACTAGTGGGTTACTAGGGAAATAACAGAGGAATTGGCAGGAGCACCAAAGAGAGATGCTCAGATTTGCCCAGCTGCAAAAGCTCTGAGATGCAGAGTTTGACAAACCAAGCATACCCGTAGTAGCTGTGCCCAGCTGCAATGGCTCGGAGTAGAAATGTTTGGAAAAGTGAACAATCTAGCAGTAGCTGTTCTCAGCTGCAGGAGCTTGGGGAAGCAGAGTTAGAGCATATCCGGAATGCCCTCTTGCAAGGGCTTGAAGGAGCATTATATGGCAAGTGGACCATACAAAGAAAGATGCCAGCAGCCAGGAGAGACACGTGTCCTGAAGCGACAGCTAAAGTGCACCAGTAACAGTGCAAGCAGCCAGCAGCAACAGGTAGTGCAAATCAGGAACAATGCTAAAAGGCCTGCAATGACAGGTGGAGCATACCAGGAACAGTGCTAGCATCCAGGAGTGACAGGTGAAGTGTACCAGAAACAATGTCGGCAGCCTAAAGAAACAGATTGAGCGTGCCTACAGACTGTGTGGACCAGACTGTGGTAGGGGCACACAGGGCCGTCTTACTGAGCGGGCACACCTGGGCACAGCCCAGGGGCCCCAGATGCACATGGGGCCCCATCAGGGCCGGTCAGATCTAGAGCGAAGCTATTGGCAGTGCTAGGATGGAATTGTATACTGCAGGCCTCAAATGGTTGATCGGGAGCCGTTCTCCCAGTGATCACCCCGGTGGAAGAGAGCATGGAGGAAGAGGAGAGCCACGGGGTCACCGAGCGGGATAGCATGCAATTACAGCTTACCTTGAAATTGCCTATGCTCTGCTCGCTGTCATACACAGCCCTGCCTCCTCCTAACCCTGTGCCTTTGATAGACAGAGAGCAGGCCCAATGCTGAAATATGTTCTGTCTATCACAGGCCAAGGTCAGGAGGAGGTGGGGCTGTGTGTGACGGCGAGCAGAGCGGAGGCAATTTCATGTAAGCTGTAACAGCATGCTATTCGCACTCTGTGATCTTGTGGCTCTCCTCTTCCTCCAGTCATGATCCGGCCCACCCTCTCTATTCCTCCTCCCTGGCGAGGCTGAAATGTTGGGCACAGTGAGTCTGCAATGAGGGCACAGTGAGTCTGCAATTAGGGCACAGTGAGGCTGCAATGGGGGCACAGTGAGGCTGCAATGTTGGCACGGTAAGGCTGCAATGTTGGCACGGTGAGGCTGCAATGTTGGCACAGTGAGGCTGCAAGGGGCACGGTGAGGCTGCAATGTTGGGCACAATGAGGCTGCAATGAGGGCACAGTGAGGCTACAATGGGGGCACAGTGAGGCTGCAATGTTGGGCACGGTGAGGCTGCAATGTTGGGCACAGTGAGGCTGCAATGACAGTGAGGCTGTAATGTTGGGCACGGTGAGGCTGCAATGTTGGCACAGTGAGGCTGCAATGTTGGGCACAGTGATGCTGCAATGTTGGGCACAGTGAGGCTGCGATGTTGGGTACAGTGAGGCTGCAATGTTGGGCACGGTGAGGAATTATACTTCAATTCTTGAGAGTAGGTGCGGATATTGGGACAGGCTTGTAGGGGTTCCAGTGCATTACTTTGCCCAGGGGCCCATGATGCTGTTAAGATGGCCCTGGGGCACAGAGGGGCTCAGAAACAAAAGAATACTAGGATAGGCTTATGAAGCACGTAGGGGCTTGGCATGACGTGGACATATGTTGCATGGGTGTCTGTCTCATTCTTTAAGGATGCCAGCAAGTAACATTAGTGCACTTATTGGCCACAGCTGCAACACCTGAAAGTGTATGCAGCTACGTGCCCTGTTAGAGGCTCCTCTGGAATGAGAAAGGTAATCAGCTTGTACAAAAATTGCAGTAGAAAAGTGAAAATAATTTCAGAGAGCTAAATGATCATAGATTTCTTACTAATAAAGGTGAAGCAAATATGTTATATCCTCTTAGGCAGAACTTTTATGTTCATAAGTTTTAAATGGCCGACAAATTTGCTAAAAAATAAAGGTTAAAGAAAGTAGGTGCCTAATACATTCCTGTGTATTTATCTTCAGGCCTGTAACTTTGAACTCTGCTTAAAAGATATGTATGGGGTTCAGGCTTTCAGCGGCCAAACATGTGGGCGGATCCCTACTCCATTGTCACAATCTTGCCACATCCCACTGTCTGTTGAAAACGGGTCACAGGAGTGCAGAACAAACTGCACTCCTGTGACCCACAGGAGAAATACTGCCAAACAAGCTTTTGCTGTACTTCTCCTTTAATATCCTAGGCCCTTTCTGACATAAGAAGAATGAGGTGTAGGCTGCTAAATAGGAACATCAGTCTCATCCTTTTTGAGCTGATAGCTTGTGATGACTTCTGTTTGGTTAAAGGGTCAACAGTAGCTGACAGAAAGTCTCAAAAGGATTTCTAGAATATCCTACTGACTAATATGCATACCCTACGCCAATGATCTAACACGCAGTGATTAGCTAGAGGTTGTTCTCTAACAACTCCTACACAGCCAAGTATTTGCCAGCTCTCCACGTGGCAGCTCTGGGAATGCCAACACTAGACAGCCACTGCAAAATTTTACAGAGCCCACAACGCAGAATGTTCCATGGAGCTAAAGAATGAAAGGCTCACAAGACAAATTTTTTAAGTTTCCTCGAACAACCATCATTCCATGGTTGCTGGCTGGCTGCTATGAGCTACTAGAAAGGTTCCTATTAGCACGTTAAATCACCCTTATGTCCTTTGAGCATTCAGAAGCGCACCGAACCCGCAGGTAATAATAGTAGTCTTTGGCTCAGTGCAGTGCACCTGCGGATCAGTTTGAAAGCAGCCTAGTAACCATATGTATGTATACTGTGATTTTCATAAACTGATCTTTAATTTAATGTTTCTTCATTTTCTGATCTCCAGGCATTGCTGGGCACTGGCTGTAGAGATGTTGCTGTCCCAGGCAGAGGGCATTTGGTGTCACTCTGCCTTGGACAGGAGCCGGCACTATAGAGCAGTGGTTCTCAACCCTGTCCTTAAGTATCCCCAACAGGCCATGTTTGCAGATTTTCCCTTATCTTGCACAGGTGCTTTAAATAAGAGTCAATAGTTTGGTATTTTGGAAAGCTATTTTATCTAAATTCCCAAAGCATGGCCTGTTGGGGGTACTTGAGGATAGGGTTGAGAACCACTGCAATAGAGGAAGAATCGGCATATGAGGCTCTGCTCCCTTCGCAGTTGCATGCTTCCTCTAACCCTGGCTCCATCCAAAACACTGATGCTCTGGGATGGCAGACTGGCAACCTGCAATCTGGGGTTGCCGACCCGCCATCCCAGAGCAGGAGGTCACGGGCCACATCAGAGGGCTCCACTGGTTGGGCATCCCTGGCATAGCTGCTTTCTGAAAAAGTAGCTTGCAGAAGCTACGAAACTTCTATAACTTTATAAAACAAGTCCAGCTAAATGTATGCAGCTCTACCCCTGTAGGAGGTGCTGGATAGGATCCAGAACCTTAGCCCCTCTGACACACCAGGTTGAGTGTACAAACATACAATATCACAGAAATTCATTGAAAGTAGTACTTAGTGCCCAGTAGTAGCGCTTTATCAAAGAAAACAGGCACAAAAATAGGTAGTAAATGTAAACGTAATAGATTGTCACCCAATATGGTTGCTAATTAGGCAAGCATAAAAATGGATTACCAATTATAATAACACAATTTAGGATACAAAGTGATTAACAGTAAGGACTAGGTCTAACATGACATTTGGGGGTTGATTTACTAAAGGCAAATAGACTGTTGCCCTCTGCAAATGCAGTTGCTCCAAAGCAGGGGTCCTCAAACTTTTTAAAAAGGGGGTCAGTTCACTGTCCCTCAGACTGTTGGGGGGCCGGATAAATGCAGCCTGATCAGTGCCTATCAGCGCAGCCTCACCAATGCCCAGCAATGCAGCCTCATAAGTGCGCATCAGTGCAGCCTGATCAGTGCAGCCTCACCAGTGCCCATCAATGCAGCCTCACCAATGCCCAGCAATTCAGCCTCACCAGTGCCCAGCAAAGCAGCCTCACCAGTGCCCCGCAATGCAGCCTCACCAGTGCCCAGCAATGCAGCCTGACCAGTGCCCAGCAATGCAGCCTGACCAGTGCCCAGCAATGCAGCCTTACCAGTGCCCAGCAATGCAGCCTGACCAGTGCTTGTCAGTACAGCCAGCCTCTCCAGTGCACTTTGATTAGAGAGAGGACGCCGGGGGACTTACCGCTGTAAACGACACACGGAAGACAGCTGCGAGGAGGACTAAAAGCAGGGATCCCTGTGTAGCTTTTCCGTGCTGAAGTGGGCTCTCCGTGTCTCCGCCTCCTCCTTGGACAATGCTGGAGGTTGGTCCTGTTTCCCTCTATGGGACGGGGTCTGCGGGGATCTCTCAGGGCAGACCGCTCGTTGTGGGGGCTCCAGTGCCCGAAAGGCCGGGCGGGCCTGGTAAAAAAAACTTTGGTGGGCCGTAATTTGAGGACCCCTACTCCAGAGCTTAATAAATGAGGTAAGGCTTCACTTTACAAAGAACACCTAATCACATGCAGGAAAATGAAAAGAATTGCATTTTTGCTTGCACATGATTGAATGATGGAAGTCAGCAGAGCTTCTGCTCATTTACTAAGCTCTGGAGCAACCGCACTTTGTAAAATGCACAGTCTATGTGCCTTTAGTAAATCAACCCCTTGGTATCCAGATCAGCATGAACAGTAGCAAGGCCAACTCAATTGCAGCAGTGGACAGTAGTAAAATTTAATCTACCAAGTGCTGGAACTATACTGCCAAAGCGCATTTATGGCGGTGATGCTAGTCCTAGACTGACAAGGTATGCACTGCCCAAAAGAAAAGAGAATGGTAGCAGAAAGGGCAGGGAAACAAATGGGGCAGAATAATTATTCTGAAGGATTGCTAAGAACAATAAAACACTGTTCCTAAGGCATATTTCTTGTCCAGACCTTTCATAAACTGGAACGCTTAGATCGACTAAGCACTTGTGTTTATGCTTATGCGAGTAATGCTATGCAGGAGATTAAAGGAAGCTAATATAATGATAGATTCAGGTACCTATACTTTTTGTATTAAAATATGCATTGGATGATATTAAGGAACATATGACTGGATTAAGCAGTGAGCTTTTAAAGTAGAACCATAGGCAAAACTTATTTTTTTCCTTTTGGAGGGTTATAGCCCCTTTCAGCTTTTTTTTTTCTTCCATCTGTGTCCCTTTGGAGAGATTTCCCTTCACTTCCTGTCCCATTGCCAAACACGCAATGGCATTTTACCAGCCAAGCTGGGAGAACAGTATTAATGGAGCTATCAGTACTGTGGCCAGAACTTTGGGGAAAAGGCGAAATCCTCTGCTCCCCCCCCCCCCTCTCTTATTTAAGCGGTAGATGGAAAACACAGCTTCTATATCTATGCATGTAAAGTATATTTCACTTGTCATCTCCACCCATGCTCACCTCCAGGACATCTCCCGAGCCTCTTCCATCCTTTGGATATCCCTACCCAAATCTGTCCGACTATATCCTACTCTATCCCCTTTTGGGCAATCCCTGTAAACTTTTTCTCCTCGGAGGAGCCTCCACCTAACAATTGTACTTCTATTTTCTCCATCAGCTCATTCCCACGGTTATTCCTTTTGCATCAATTGACCCTCCCTCTTAGATTGTAAGCTCTAGTGAGCAGGGCCCTCTGATTCCTCCTGTATTGTAATTGTACTGTCTGCTCTAACATTGTAAAGCGCTCCACAAATTGTTGGTGGTTTATAAATACTGTATAATAATAATAATGATATCTAAACCTAATGACAAATATATATTACAGCTTAGCAATCCTTAGATTTGGTAACTACATTCGTTTTTATTTTTCCAGGCTTTTCCCCTTATGTCTATCTGCTGATCCTGTCACTAGCAAACTTCCTGTCATACAGTGACAACACTCACCTGCTGTACTGTATGCATGGAGGAGCAAGATTGTCACTCTAGGCTGCTCTTCTGATTTGGACTAAACCCCCCCCCCCCCATCCCGTCATTTCCATAACATAGGAGGAAGGAGTTCAGTAGTCAACTTGCAGAAAATATATTTAACTTGCAAAAAGTAAACTCAAGCAGCCACCACATTTAAGGTATTGTAAAATGCAATATATGGATTTTTTTTGTGGTTTAGATATACTTTAAGGCATGGGGATACCCTGGCCATGAGTGGCATGGCTAAGGCATGTAAAGCTTCCAGATTCACGCATCACTCGTAATTTTTGGGCTTTTACTGTAGCACCAAAGGGAAGTTGTGACCACCTAAAAAATTATTACTGCACATGGAGATTATCCAACCAGTTGGTGGATATCCCTGTGAGCAGATCCTTATTCAACATTCTTCTATGATCAAGAATAAAGGACCTGAAGTATCACAGGTGTGCTGCAATTAGTTCGTTAATGAGTCCTGGCTGGATGGGTAGATACAGAATTCTCCAGCAGCCACTCTCAAGGAGACAACTGGCCCATCATTAGTGCCTGTGCAGAAGATCTGAGGACATTCTGCTAATTTTGAATAATTAAACAGTGGCATATTTTACATGCAACTACTTTTTCTAACTATCATTGACAAACTGCCAAGTTGTCACAAGCCCTTGAGGCTTCCTAGCAAATCTAAATAAAATGTCAAATATCAAATGTGCTACAATATGACAAAGAAACTTTAACATACACAGTCTCATTACCCCTTTCTTGTAATGCCAATTAGTCACACAGGCTTACGGTTCCTTTAAAATGAAACCATCATATCTAATGTTCATGCATGGGTTCTAAATGTGTCATCACACTTCCAGGCTTACAGTTATAACAAAGCATGCTCATTTTTATGCCACTAGCCCAAGGCACACAAATACACTTAACGCTCGGAGTGACCAAGCTGTAGCACCCCAGAATTGTGTGCCCATAGTGACAGATTATGGAATATTGGCACAGAACTCACCAGCAATCGAAGACTCAGCTTGTGATGCTATGTCATGCTCTTCGCTGATTCCTCTCTAAAAAGACACAGCTCTTGCATTATTATTATATATTTTTTTCTGCTTTCATGCAGTTATGCTTTCATCAGTTGTCACGGAAACGCTTTTTTTTTTTCCTTTTCCACTTGAATGTCTACATTTCTGTAACCATAGCTACAAGACAACCAAAGAATGTAAAAGTGACAATTACAGGGATCCTGTAAGTTTAAAGATCTCTAATGCACATGCATACAAGTACATTTGAACCATGTACGGGGCAACCTGAGTTATCCATCATTCCTGCTTGCATGACATAGAAATGAAAGCTTCATTTCCGTATCACTCTTGCAGGTATGAAAGTGTGTGTGTTGTCTATAGCAACCAAACAAGTGCTTCCTCCCTTTATCAGATAAACCACACTTCTGATTGGCAGCAAAGGCAACATGGATGCTCACAAAAACGTTTGTCACTCAAAATGTTCTGGTTTTATGAAAAATCTGTAAGGTCACATCTTTTTTTGTAATTTAAAGTGGTTGTAAACTCTTACATATACACAGTGAAGTGATTGGTTTTAGGTGATACACAGAGGTTAAACAAATCATCCTACATAAGTTATACCTGTCTATCTGCAGCCCTTTATTCTCTACACCCGTTCAAGGTGCTGAATTTTAAAGCTTGTCTGCACGATCAGAAGAAAGGGGCGGAGAGCTGAAATTACACTCTGCAGAGCTCAGTGAGGAGAACTCTGAGAGCTGATTGGAGGAAAGAGACACACCCCCTTCACACAGCACACAGGAACAGGGCTGAGGCTGTCAATCAGCTGGAGGTCCCTCCCCTGTTACATTTTACTCTTGGTGTCAGGAAAACTTCTCAGAAGTTATTCATGCTGATAGTAGAGGAACAAAGCAGCAGACAGAAATGACATTTGGGGGTTGATTTACTAAGAGCAAATAGACTGTGCACTTTGCAAAGTGCAGTTGCACTCTGCAAGTGCAGTTGCTCCAAAGCTTAGTAAATGAGGTAAAGCTTCACTTTGCAAAAAGTACCCAATCACATGCAAGGTAAACAAAAAAAAATAAATGCATTTTTGCTAGCACATGATTGGATGATGGAAGTCAGCACAGCTTTTGCTCATTTACTAAGCTCTGGAGCAACTGCTTTTGCAGAGTGCAACTGCACTTTTTTCAGTGCGTATTTAATAGTACGTATTTGATTTTCAGTGCATTCTTGTCCGCTCGTTTCTGATTTTCAGCTCGCTCTTCTCAGGCCTTTCTGATTTTCAGTGCGTTCTGTTAGTTCGTTCTGGCCAGCCGACCGTTTTGAAGCCATGTTGCGGGTACGTACTTGTCGTAGAGTTCGTGCTGTGCAGGGGCTTGGTGTTGGGGTTCTTACTTTGACCCATGCCCAGTCCATGGACAGGGCGGGGAGGAGTTCATGGATGAAGAATTAGTTACTCCAGTGTGACCAATTCTCTCATATACATTAGCAGGCAGGATACCTGCATGCGGCAAGCCATCACTCCCAAGCAGAGGCTAGTCACCACATTGCGGTACTTGGTGACAGGGAGAAATCTGCAGGACATCAAGTTCTTAACAGGCATCTCCCCCCAGGCTCTGGGGATCATTATTCCAGAGACCTGCCATCATTCAGGTCCTGCAGAAGGACAATATTAGGATAAGTTTTCTCCTTTAACATCACATTCTATGTCTTTAGTGTTTGCTAATGTATTGTATTTTTTTTCTCATTCCCTAATTACCATGATTGTAAGATGCTGTGAATGTCCCCTTTGTTCTCATAGATGCTTGAATTTTTTAAACTTCCTTTTTTGTCCTTCATGCATATTTACCTTCATTAACCTCCCCAGCATGCTATCCTGGGCCCATACACACCTAGCCTAGTCACTTAACAATGTATTTTGTCAGCTCCATAGTAGTGTTTTACCCTAAACACCTCCTAAAATGTGTACAAATGTACAAAGCGCTGTAAAAAGAATGGCGGCAGTGGGGTTCTACTGACGCGTTTCGTCCTCTTAGACATCGTCTTAGACGATGTCTAAGAGGACAAAACGCGTCGGATAGGACCCCACTGCCGCCATTCTTTTTACAGCGCTGATTTTAGAACTTTATGTGAGTGTACCCTTTTTTTAAATAAATTTGGTGTATTTTTTTACGGAATTACACTATGTGGCTTCTCTCCTTCTTATTACATTTTATGGCCATTTGCCTTTTAACATCATCCTGAGGGACCTACTAGCTCCCTGTCTGCTTCTGGACTTCCACTTCCATCACTTCTCTGGAACATCCATCAATACCCACCACCCAAGCCTGATTTGACCCAGTTGGGCGTACGCCCTTTTGGGTCCACACCATTTGGTAAGCCTCCCTATTGTTGGTGGTGGTGCATCTCTTCTGTGTTCACCCCAGATGTCACACATTTTGATATGTTCCTTGCACGAAGTCACTGAAAATACATCTACCTATTTATGAGTCTTACATATACGGAGGACTTTTTTAAGTTTTCTGTGATACCCTTAATCATTGGTTGGACATTTACTTTTTAACGCTACACATAAGTTTTGTTTGTTGTCACATGCCTATATCCTATTGGTTGTGTTAGCTGCTTATCTTTACTCTTTTTTTTTTGGCCGCGCAGAATTTCTTGTTATCCCAAGTGGAGAGGGTTACCTGTCCAAAACATTCCCCCCCCTCAATTTTTTACAATGGCCCATCAGAGAGGGTGAGGAATATGATAAGTGTACCTTATATTTTTGGATTTAAATACTCCTTAAAATAAATGTTATACTGATGTTGGCCAAGAATGTTTGTGTCTAATCCACTTGCAAAGTTCTTTTTTCTTGTTTGACTCCACAGTTTCCTTCAATGCCAGAGGAATGGCAGACTGTGGCTTCCCAATTTGCCTAGCGGTGGGACTTTCCCAACTGCGGTGGGGCAATTGATGGGAAACACGTCCACATTGTGCCACCCCCCCAACTCGGGGTCATATTATTATAATTACAAGGGGTTTAATAGTATTGTGATGTTGGCGGTGGTGTTGGCAACAGATGAGTTTCTCTATGTGGACGTGGGGAAGAATGGCCGGATGTTGGATGGTGGAGTCTGCGCCCAGACAAAGCTCTACACAAGGCTCCAGAATGGTGGCTTGGGATTGCCACCTGCTGAAGAGAATGTGGAAGGACTGCCATTTTTCTTTTTTGCTGAGGAAGCGTTTGGGCTGGGTGATCACCTGATGCGGCCGTTCCCCATGAGGACCCTCACCCCGGACCAGAGGGTTTTTAACTACCGGCTGGTCAGAGCCAGAAGAGTGGTTGAGAATGCTTTGGGGATAATGGCCAGCCAGTTCCGCCTATTCCTTATGGCAATCAACATGGCAGAATATAAACTTAACCATATAATCCTTGCATGCTGCATTTTCCACAACTATTTAAGGAGAAATTCAATTAACTATGTTGCCTCAGTTGGGCCAGAGGCTGGATTTAACGAACAAACCCTGACGGCGCTTGAAGCTGGCTGTCCTGGCTTGCCCCCCCCAAAGCGCCCACAAGGTCCGTATCAAATATATGGAGTACTTTGCGGGTAGGGGGGCCATTGATATGGCAGACAATGTTTAATAAACATTTTAAAAAAAATTAGTTAAACTGAAATAATATTCCCTTTGATTTACTGCTTGTGTTTCTTTTAGCTGTCTCTTAGGTTCTCCAATGGGCTTTTTTTTGAGCATTTTATTCAATAGTGCAAACATAATTTATTTGATACATGAGGTGACAATCTCTTCTTCAGTGAACTATTATTATGGTATGGGTCTGCTACACACACCTTGTTTTTGTTGTTAATGTATGTAATGTATTACTGTTAAAAATCGACATAATTTTCAGCGCTATGAATGAATTTTGCTGAGTCACAAAAATGGCATGATTGTGGCAAATTATAAAGCACTGTAGGAGTTATTTACTAAAGGAAAAACCACTTTGCACTCCAAGTGCACTGCAAAAGTGCACTTGAAACTGCACTGAAAGTGCACTTGAACTGCAAAGTGGATTTGCCTTTAGTAAATAACCCCCATTTCAGTGAAAACACCAACTTAGTCCAAAAAATTATATTGAGCATTGAAAGAAGAAGCCACACATTGTTGAGTAGAAAACTTTTTACTCTGTGCACATTCACATGTGCGTTAGAAAATGGTTTTTGAACAAACCAACATATTTTAGTAAAAACATTTTTGTTTTTGACAGTCCAAATAGCCTTTTTTGTGTTAAAACAGGCATGTTTAAAACCATAAAACAATACACAACCCAGGAACTTAGAAAGTTTAACTTTGACAAAGTGAAGGCAATATCAGACATTAGTATGTCCAAACTGTGTTGATCTTGCCTTCATCAGATGGGGTGATGTCACCCATGTGAAAGCCAAATTTTGAAGATGCACACAAATTGGGAGTAAAAATGGGAATTTCCCTCCTATTCCCATGCCTAATGTCAACATGTGCTAGCTCCCATCATGGGGGATCAATGGACGTGTTTCGGGGGTGCAACCCCTTCCTCTCATCTACTTTATTTGCAAGAAGGGGGTTGCACCCCCAAAACGTGTACCTTGATATCCTGTGATGGCAGATAACACATGTTGACACACTGTGTGCATCTTCAAAATGTGGCTTTCTAAAAAATATTTTAAATGTGTGAAAATACTAAAAATGCGAATCTTCTTCCACAACATTCACAATACCTAAAATTAAAAAAACACACCATGTATTTTAAATATGCAGGCATCCATCTATTACCTGAAGCTGTGGTCTCAGACACTCATCTGTTGTGGTCACTATTTCGCCCACTTCATAAACCTCTCCTTCCTCCACATCTTCTGGTTGTGGTGTGGGGATTTGCTCTTCTTTTGGAGGTGGGGGGTCACTGGTGTCCTCAGATGTCATGTCCCAAATCTTTTCTCCCCTATGTGAATAAAAAAAAAGGTATACTTAGCACACAGATATTTGAGGCCAGAAATAGTAATATGAAACATTGCTTGGAAGTGTCGTACAATTGTCTTTTTTGTTCCAAGCTGAAGACATTATTTTTTTTCCCTTTCTAAAGCTGGAATACTTACCTTTTTTGTACAATTTTCACACATGGAGACACCCCTAGTATCCACTGGAGCACCTGTGTGGGACACCCTAAAAAGTTTGTTCTGGTGTCCCACACTAGTGCTCCTGCGTCCAGATGTGTAAACAGCTGCTGAGTGTCCTCTCCTTACAGTGAATCAAGTTTGCATTTCATTCTGGTACAAACCCATCTAGACAACAATGCCATCAACTTCTTTTAATACAAATAGGCCTGAACAAATGTAGTTAACCTGTATCTGCCAAAAACATCGTATTAGTGGGCGAACGAACAATGTTTACTATGAATGATTACTGTGCCCACGGACCTGAAAGTTGCCATTTTAAACTGTACAACAGTAAAGAAAAGCACATGGAGCAGCATGCAAGTAATAATAATAACAGCAACACACAACAACTACTTACTTTTTTTGAAGAACTCTCTTGTTTTTTCTGTACTGATCCTATTTCCTCAGTTTCAGGTCTGACCAGAGTTTCCTCAATTGCTCCTTGGAACGTCGTAGGCCAAAATTCCTGTGCAGACTTTTCACAACTTTAGCCATGATCTTGGCCTTTCTGACATTTGGGTTTGGGTAAGGTCCATGCTTCCCATCATAGTTGGCCCTCTTCAAGATGTCCACCATCTCCACCATCTCCACAAAGGACATATTTGAGACCTTTAATCTCCTCCGGGATCGGGACGTTCGTGGCTCCGGCCTTTCGTTGTTGCTGCTCTCCTCTGCATGCACTTGCTCTTTCTCCGCCATGTGCTCTCCCACTGCGCGGAAAGACAAGGGGCGGGGAATAGACTAGATGCATGCACAGTGTATATAAAGCGTAACACACGTGCGACATACGTACAATCAGTGAGAGGGGGAAGGAGTATCATAAGCGCCGATCATTCTAACGAAGGTACAAGTTTAACTTGGTGCATCAGTGGCCTATACTGCCTCTAGATTGAGGCCTATATTGGAACAAGATTAGGAGAGTTTAGCCTGACATTAGGGTTTATCTTGTGTTGTGTCTTGCAGAGAAAATGGATGGCTTCAATGATCACAACTTCCTCCCCCTATTCATAGACAAGTACAGGGAGCTGCCCTTTCTGTGGCAGGTGAAACATCTGCATTATAATCATAAACAAAAGAGGCAGGCAGCGCTGGAGAAACTGCTTGAGTTGGTGAAGCTGCAGATCCCCACGGCAACCATCCCCTATTTGAAGGCCAAAATTAGTGGGCTGAGGAGCACTTATAATAGGAAGCGCAATAAGGTCCAGGATTCCATGAGATCAGGAGCAGATGCGTTTTCTGTCAGACCAGACTGAAGTCAGCGCTTGGGCTGATTCAGGAGGCTAATGCTGCCCTCAGAACCACCCCCACTCTCAAGAGGCCTTTGCCTCCATGGCTGCATGCAAAATGCAGGAAATGGCGGGCCAATGCCTCATCTGTGAGGAAATTATGTATATGTCCCTAAATAAGGGGTTGAGGGGCCAACTCACAAACAAAACCCACCTGTGTGAGTTCGACCATCTTCCTCCTCCTCCACCTCCTGCCACAACTTTAAAACCACAGCCTGGAAGCAAGAGTGGAAGGCAAGAGTGTGATGGCCTGGGTTCACTCTGTTCTGACAATAGACGCAGGCTGTTGTATGACCTCAGCCTATATGTGTCATCTCCTGCTGTTCCAGATCTCTTGTAGCCCGGGACCAGATTGTGCTCACTATTATATGGTGCTACCAATTTTGGCTGTAAAATAGTTGATGTGTGCCCTGGGGTGCAAAGGCTTTGCCAATCTCACAATTTTCTCCAGCATTGCCTTCCTCTTTATTTTATTATGACCCATAATAAATGGCTATTTTGGATTAACAAATACTTGCCTATGTGTTTTACTTAAAAAGGGACAGTTTGTTTGTGAGTAGGCAGGTACATTTCCTAAATACAATGTCAAATTAACAAGGGACACCAACACCAACCAACCTCCTTGAGGTTAAAAAAATACTAGATTGACATGTTTAATTTCTTTCCTTTTTGTACAATCCGCATTCCTTAAATAAAGATTTAAAATAAAAAAAATACTAGATAATAATGGTGTTGTGTTAACTTGACACAAAACAAAAAACAATATTATGGAGAGCAATATAAAAAAAAACAAAAAAACAGGAGATCTTGATAAAAAAAATACTATAAACAAAAATTAAAAACATTATTAGGGAGACCTGACGAAAAAAATACATAATAATAAAGAAATCATTTTTTAAGAGCTTTGTCTGAATATGAGCAGCAAAACAACTTCTTTATTTTAGCATTATAAAGAAGAAGAGAATGCGCTGCATTAAAAGATTTAAAAATTTGCAGCATGGCGAATGTACTATCTCCATTATGAACGCTAGTTTTACCAGACCGAGCCCTTCCTTCTCGTAATTGATTCAGAGCATGCATGGAACTTTGTGCGTCGGAATTGTGTACACACGATTGGAATTTACGAGAACGGATTTTGTTGTTGGAAAATTTGAGATCCAGATCTCAAATTTTGTTTGGTGGAAATTCTGACGGAAAATGTCTGATTGGAGCCTGCACACGGTCGGAATTTCTGACAAAAAGCTCCTATCAAACATTTCCCGTCGGAAAATCCGACTGTGTGTACGCGGCATTAGTCTTCTTTATTGGTGAGAATTGACCACTTGGCGGAGGAATGCAATTTAATCAGAAATTATTTCGTCAAAATCAGGGGCAGAATTGGTGAGACTAAATCCCGCATCTCGGCCACAGAAGACACGACCTCCCAGCACATTCAAATCTTACAGTTTTTTCAACAGACTGTCCGCATACTGGAGGCTAAGTCAGAAGACGCAGAAAACCGTCTGCGTCGCAATAACGTGCAGGTGCTGGGCCTCCCAGAAGGGGCTGAGGGGGATGCCTTCTTCAAGGGTCTTTTGGTTCTCACAGAGGTTTCCCAAACTTATGTCATGGAGCGCACTCATAAAGTGCCTACAGGAAGACGCATTCCAGGAGCAGCTCATAGGCCTTTTCTTGGTTCCGTTCCTGAATTACAGGGACAGAAACAGGATCCTTAGTGAAGATAGGAAGCATCCGGATCTTTCCTATCAAGATTCCACAATACACTTGTTCCCTGATTTCTCAGCGAAGCTACAGAAGAAGAGGAAAACATTCTCTGAAATCAGCAAGAAGCTTGGTTATAAGATAGAAGATGGTTCTATTAATTCTCGCTATTGTTTTTCCTTATTGTTTTACTTATGCATGATATTAAGTTAGTGTCTTGGAATGTAAGGAGGACTTAATGACAAATTTAAAAACTTCCTGTTGTTTAAGTACCTAAACTCCCATAAACCCCATATCCTGTTCCTACAGGAGATGCATCTCACTGGCAAACGTATCCTAGCTTTGCATAGATCATGGGTACGTCAAGTATTTTACGCTACTTATTCCAGGTATGCCTGTGGAGTGGCGACACACATAAATAAATCCCTCCCATATACAGTTGAAAGGGTGATAACGGTTCCAGGAGGCCAGTTTTTAGAACTAAATACAGTCCCTAAGGGGCTTCGTTAATATATATTTGCCTCCACCTGTCGATCACCCTCTATTGTATAACATATATGAAAAACGAATCCCTTTTCAAACCTCTCATGTCCTGATAGGAGGAGATTTTAGTTCTATTCGAGATGCTACATTGGACACCTCCTATTTGCAACGCAACACGATTCCTGAGCTGGTGCAGTGGGCAGATACCTTTGCTCTAACAGAACTTTGGTGATGGAAACATGTTTCTATCAAAGTCTTTTCACATTTATCTGCAATTCATAAATCGAGTTTGCGCATTGACCTTGCTTCTGGCAGCCCCTTGGTTCCTACTAAATTGTCTGAGGCCTCCTACCTCCTAGCAAGGCTCTCAGATCACTCCACACTAGAACTATGCCTTAACATAGGTGGGAAGAAAGATCTGGGTACCTGGAGACTAGCTCCTCGCTGGGTGCAAAATGAAAAGGTGGCTGAGATAGTTTCTCCTTTGATAGACACATACTTCTCCATTAATGTAGATACAGCTTCACCATCGGTAGTGTGGGATGTCTTCAAAGCGACCCCGAGAGGTAACTATATATCAGCCATTAAAGCTGCCAGAGCTGATTATGCCTCAACAACCAAACATTTGGAGGTTTGTGAGGCTGAGGCGGCTGCATCCTTTGTGGGACACCCCACACATGAGGCTTATCTCCATTTGGCCCAGGCCAGAAGGGAGGTTATCTTGCATTACACTACTTTAACTCAGATGGATACTAACCCCTTGGCAGGCAAAATATTTGAGTCAGGGGACAGAAATGGAAGGCTATTGGCTAACCTGGTAGCGAAACCTCCTTATCAAACAGTTGTATCAGCTGCAGGTAATCTCATATCATTCCCTCCTGCCATACTTATGGATTTCTGTAATTTATTTCAAGATCTGTAGTCAACCACATTCTATCGCCCATGACTGTATTACTACTGAATTCCACACCTTGTCCATACATTCCTTGGCACCAAACGACGTGGAAACTTTAGATGCCCTGATTGTGAGTTAAGACAGCTATTTATTCTCATCCCTCTTCTAAAACTCCAGGTTCTGATGGTTTACCAGGGGGACTGGTATAAAATTTACGCTGAACAATTAGCACCTAAATTACAAACTCGCTACTCACATTGTTTAGAACATGACTCTCTCCCCCCAACCATGCACCAAGCCCATATAGTTCTCATGCCCAAACCAGGTAAAGATCCAAAATCATGTGCTTCCTATAGACCAATATCACTTTTAAATTATGACCTGAAAATACTAACTAAGGTTGTTGCTGCCAGGTTGGTCAAAGTTTTGCTTTCACTGGTCAATATAGACCAAACTGGGCTCATGCCGCCAGGGAAATCCACAGATATTATTTTAAGACGAGTTCTCACTCACTTACAGATTCCATCCTCTCATTTTCAGACTCGTGTGCTGGTGGCTTTAGATATCAAGAAAGCCTTTGATAAAGTGATTTGGAGTTACATGCTCATGGTGTTGCAGGCTTTTTAGTCCTAATTTTTGCAAGTGGATTTCCCTACTATATAAATACTCAGTAGGTCAAATTAAGATTGGTGGCATGCTTTTTAGAGCCTTTCCAGTGCAACAAGGTACTAGGGGTGCCCCCTTTCCCCATTTCTATTTGCTCTTGTGATGGAGCCCCTGACCACTGCCATACGACAGTCTACCACTGTGACTGGCATATAAGTAGGATCCATAACTGAAATATTGGCCCTGTATGCTGATGACTTGGGTCTTTTCCTCAATGACCCCAGACCTTCTCTCCGTGAGGCTCTTGGCATTTGTTCTTGCTTTACAGTTTTATCAGAACTGACATTTTTATTACGAGAATTCTCATGACTTTAGTAAACTTTTTAGGTTAAATCTGAGATTAGCATGCAAAAAAAAAAACAGGTGACCATTCGTCCGATAATCTCATCGTGTGTACCAGGCATTAGGGTCCTATAATACGAGTGTTCCGTTTGTTACATCAGTTTAGCCATGTTTTTAAAAAAAAGAAACGGATCAGTTTACATTAGTATTTTATCAGTTTCTCATCAGTTCACATCAGTTTTTTTTACATCCACTACCAATGCAAAAAGGGATGCAAAATGGACCATTTATCCGTTTACATCCATTTTTCATCCATTCCGTTTATTTAACGGAAGAAAAATAGGGCTTTGATTTGTTCCAAAAAACAGATGTTGACAGAAGCGGATGTAAACGGATGTAAATAGATGATCATCCATTTTTCCATAGAGATGCATTGATGCCCGTTTTTCATCCGTCAACAGATGGATGAAAAACAGACAAACTGAATGTCCCTGTGAAAGGGGCCTTAAACAACATTGTTAGAATTTCAGCCTCACCAAAAAAAAAAATAAAAGTCAGCAGCTACATATTGTAGCTGCTGACTTTTAATATAAGGACACTTACCTGTCTAGGGATCCAACGCTGTGCTCACCCACGCTGGTTTTTCAATGAACTTCGAGTCCAGGCACCAGCATCTTAACTAAGGGAAACAGGAAGTGGAACCTTAAGGCCTCATAGCTGGCTTCCCACTGTGCATGTGCAAACCGTGCTGCACTTTGTGAATGGTCCTGCAGTCTACTGGGACTTGTAATGTGTCCCAGAAGGCTGCGGGTGAAGGGGAGCGTGAAAGTGGGAGTGGGTACCAATCAAAACCAGGTATCTGCCCCCCCCCCAACAAAAATAAATGCCAAATGTGGCGGGGGTTAGGCAAACAAGCAGAACTTCCCCTTTTGGATGAAGTTCCACTTTAAAGATATTGTTGATTGACATTTAGGAAGCTGCCCAGTCCTCGCTTGCACCAAGATTACACTGACCAGATTCAGAGGGGTCCATCAACCTGCTATTTATGGGGTTCATAGAACCCCATGCACATGCACTTGGCTGTTTTGAAAAATGCAGCACAAAGCATTTCAAAAGGGAGATAAAAAACAGCCACACGCTTTCAGTTGCAAGTCTGAGCAGTCTCTTAAACGGCCATTTACACAAGTGCTCCTGGACCCTCCTCTTCTTCGAGTGCCCCCATAGCAAACCACTTACTGTGGGGCCCCTCGTGCATGCTCGCTCCCGAGCCACGCTCTATGTGTCCATAAGACACACAGAAGAGGGCTCGACCCCACCACCTCCTCACTGGCTGTGATTGACTGCAGTGGGAGCCAATGAGGGGGCAGAGACCTGGGAGAGCAGGGGTAAGTATTAGAGCTCCAATCTGAGAATTACCATACATGTGTACATTTCTTTCATTCAGCACTGGGTGGATGAAGGAGTTTGCCCTGCTAGCCATTGTATTCTGGCAGCTGCAGCACCAGCAGTTGCCTGAAAACCTCAGTCTGAGTCACTGCCTGGCTGACAGTTTTCCACCCAGGCTCCTTCAATTTTTAGATTGACTTTTGTTGACCTGGGTGGTACTGGGATTGGACAAAATTTGAGCAATGCATGGCCAGCTTAATGCTGCCTATACAGTGGGGAAAATAAAACTTACAAAATCTGCAGGGGATCAAAAAATAATTTTTCCCACTGTACATCAGCTCAGCCAAGATACAACATGGCAGTGGTTGGCCCAATTTGCAACAGATTTGAGCATCCATAGCAGACATCTCAAGTCTCCCGCGAGGTGCAGGAGACTCCTGCATTTCTGCGGCGGCACCCGCAAGTGCCTCTCGAACTCCCGGGAATGATCGGTGCGGCGGGGAACAGCTGTGAACACCGATCTCCTTTGTATCAATTTTTAGCTGACAGCCGATTCTTCTTCTCTCCCTCTTGCGGCTGTCAGCTAAACATCTATACAGGGAGATCCGTGTTCACAGCTATCCCTCCAGCCGCACCGATCATTCCCAGCTGCTCTGTGTGCTCCTCCCCTGGCCCCCTCTCTGTGCTTCTTCACCCCCTCCCCCTGTTCTCCAGCCCCCTCCATGTCCTTCTCCACCCCTGTGTTCTCCTCCGGCCCCCTCCATGTCCTTCTCCACCCCCCCTCGTGTTCTCCTCCGGCCCCCGTGTTCTCTTCCACCCCCCCTTGTCCCCCGCAGCCGGATCCCCTCCTCTCCCGCCGGTTGCTGGGGGAACTAGTAATAGGACCTGTGTCCTGTGATTACTGAGCAGAGTAAACTGTGTTTACTCTGCTCAGTTTATGAATGAACAGGAACATCTGTCCCTTTGTCTGTCTCAAAGGGGAGATGTCAGGGTTCTGTTTAGACCCCTGACATCTCACCAAAGCCCCCCAAAAAATATTAAAAAAAAATTCTAAAAAATTAAAAAGTGTAAAAAAATAAAATAAACTACCGACACCACTCTCCCCTGCCCTACCAACACTGTCCACTGCCCCAATCCCCTCCCCCAAAAAGTGTTGTGAAATTTTTTTTAAAACAAATTAGTTACATAGTAGGTGAGGTTGAAAAAAGACACAAGTCCATCAAGTCCAACCCATGTGCATGATTATATGTCAGTAATACATTGTATATCCCTGTATGTTGCGGTCGTTCAGGTGCTTATCTAATAGATACTTGAAACTATCGATGCCCGCGCTGAGACCACCGCCTGTGAAAGGAAAGTCCACATCCTTGCCGCTCTTACAGTAAAGAACCCTCTACGTAGTTTAAGGTTAAACCTCTTTTCTTCTAATTTTAATGAGTGGCCTCGAGTCTTGTTAAACTCCCTTCTGCGAAAAAGTTTTATCCCTATTGTGGAGTTTGTGGAGTCACCAGTATGGTATTTGTATATTGAAATCACATCCCCTCTTAAACTTCTCTTCTCCAGAGAGAATAAGTTCAGTGCTCGCAACCTTTCCTCATAACTAATATCCTCCAGACCCTTTATTAACTTTGTTGCCCTTCTTTGTACTCGCTCCATTTCCAGTACATCCTTCCTGAGGACTGGTGGCCAGAACTGGACAGTATACTCTAGGTGCAGCCGGACCAGAGTCTTGTAGAGCGGGAGAATTATCATTTTATCTCTGGAATTGATCCCCTTTTTAATGCATGCCAATATTCTGTTTGCTTTGTTAGCAGCAGCTTGGCATTGCATGCCATTGCTGAGCCTATCATCTACTAGGACCCCCAGGTCCTTTTCCATCCTAGATTCCCCCAGAGGTTCTCCCCCCAGTGTATAGATAGCGATCATATTTTTGCCACCCACATGCATTATTTTACATTTTCCTACATTGAACCTCATTTTTCAGATCTTTTTGCAAGGTTTCCACATCCTACTGAGAAGTTATAGCCGTGGTTAGCTTAGTATCGTCTGCAAATACAGAGATTGAACTGTTTACCCCATCCTCCAGGTCATTTATGAACAAATTAAATAGGATTGGTCCCAGCACAGAACCCTGGGGGACCCCACTACCCACCCCTGACCATTCGGAGTACTCCCCATTTATCACCATCCCTTTGTAGCCAGTTTTCAATCCATGTACTCACCCTATGGTCCATGCCAACAGACCTTATTTTGTACAGTAAATGTTTATGGGGAACTGTGTCAAATGCTTTTACAAAATCCAGATACGCCACGTCTACAGGCCTTCCTTTATCTAGATGGCAACTCACCTCCAGATAGAAGGTTAATAGATTGGTTTGGTAAGAACGATTCTTCATGAGTTTACATACTATTGATGTTAGGCTAACTGGTCTGTAATTCCCAGGGATGTATTTTGGGCCCTTTTTAAATATTGGTGCTACATTGGCTTTTCTCCAATCAGCTGGTACCATTCCATTCAGTAGACTGTCAGTAAAAATTAGGAACAATGGTCTGGCAATTACTTGACTGAGTTCCCTAAGTACCCTCGGGTACAAGCCATATGATCCCGGTGATTTATTAATGTTAAGTTTCCCAAGTCTAATTTTAACTCTGTCCTCTATTAACCATGGAGGTGCTTCCTGTGATGTGTCATGAGGATAAACACTGCAGTTTTGGTTACTGAAGCCCCCCAATTCCTTCGTGAAGACCGAGGAGAAGAATAAATTCAATACCTTTGCCATCTCCCCATCCTTTGTAACCAGATGTCCTTCCTCATTCTTTATGGGGCCAATATGGTCTGTCCTCCCTTTTTTAGTTTTTTAAAGTTTACATACTTTGCTCTCCTCCGCTATGTGTCTTTCATGTTCTATCTTAGCCGTCCTTATTGCACCCTTACATTTCTTGTTGCATTCTTTATAAAGTCTGAATGCTGATGATGATCGCTCAAACTTGTCTTTTTCAAGGCCTTCTCCTCTGCTTTTATATGCATTTTTACATTGGAGTTAAGCCATCCAGGACTTTTGTTCGCTCTTTTAAATTTATTACCCAATGGGATGCATTGGCTAATGACCTTATTTAATATGCTCTTAAAGCAAACCCATCTCTCCTCCGTGTTCTTTGTTCCTAAGATTTTATCCCAATTTATGCCTTCTGGCAAGGCTCGTAGTTTAGGGAAGTTGGCTCTTTTTTGAAATTCAGTGTCTTTGTATTCCCCTTATGTTTCCTATTTGTGTGATTTATACTGAAGCCAATTGACTTGTGATCGTTGTTTACCTAATTTGCCCCGTATTTCCACATCCGTGATCAGGTCTGTATTGTTGGTAATCAGTAGATCCAGTAACGCTTTATTTCTAGTTGGTGCGTCGACCATCTGACCCATAAAATTGTCCTGCAAGACATTTAGGAACTGGCGAGCCTTAGATGAATGTGCGGTTCCCTCCACCCAGTCTATGTCATCCTTGCCTCTACTCCCAGTATTATTTTCCCCTTAGCTTCATCCCTTTGGAGCTCTACTCATAAGGATGCCACCTCCTCCCTAGCTCACTTAGTGATGATATCTCTCACATGTACATTGTTCTTGATATATAAGCATACCCCTCCCCCTTTTTTACCCTCTCTATCCTTGGATAGGACTTGCTACTATACTTACCTTGGGTTTATGTGCTTTGGTCAACCTACCACTAATGCCTCCAATACTACCCTCTGGAATATGTCCTGCGCTGACTATCTCTACCTCTGGACCCTTCCCCCTCTAACTTTTTGGCCATCTTCATTCCCAGCTGATCTGCACCCTCCTCATTTAGGTGCAGTCCGTCCCTTCTATAGTACCGGTTATCGACTGAGAAGTCAGCCCAGTCCTCCAGAAACCCGAACCCCTCCTTTACTCCACCAGCTCTTCAGCCACTTGTTTGCTTCCCTAATCTCCCTCTGCCTTTCTGGCATGGCTCGATGTACCGGTAGTATTCCTGAGAATACTACCTTGGAGGTCCTTTTCCTCAATTTAGCTCCTAAGTCCCTAAAATCGTTCTTTAGGACACTCCATCTGCCTCTGACTTTGTCATTGGTGCCAACGTGCACCAAAAAAATAAGAATCAATTGTTAAAAATAAAAAAACTACTGACACCGACCACTGCTACATACCAACCACCCCTTCCCCAGAAGCACTGCAAACAAATATTGAAAAAGTGATTTAAAAAATATTTTGCCGCTGGGGGTGAGGGGGTTTGTGGGCGCAAAGCGCCACCTCCCTGAAATGAGTTTGCCACCTCCCTGAAATTAGTTTTTGCAGGTTGGGATGTCTGCCATAGTGAAGGCCAAATTTGACAGGTTTATTAGTGCAGATCCTGACTGGCTATATTAAGCAATGGGCAGAAAAAAAAGAAGAGAAAGATGAACATGGTCCTTGAATAAACAAATCACCTCTCTTGCCAGAATGATATGCAGCCTCAAATGTGCACTTTGTTGAGTTAGCTGTCCATCTAAAATGAACCCGATCTGCAAATAATCTGCATGTATTAACCACATTGTATAGAAAGTGAGAAATGGAAGTTCCTTCTCATTTACAGTGTACTAACACTGTAACTTGACTAGTTTATAAGATATAACAAGATTAATAAGTTCAGAAAGTTCCTGCAGTATTATATATAGAACTGCTGGCTGATGAGCTCATCCTCGAAGCAGAACTTCCCAGCTGGCTTTTCTTCTGAACAATTTTAGCTACCTCTAGGTAAAGTGTTTCATAATTTCTCTTGAAGGAAGGCAGGTAGGAGGCTTTAGTAAAGTTTGTTTAACTTCTCGCAATGTAATTTAACCATATCAGCCCCGGAAGGATTTACCCCCTTCTTGACCAGAGCATTTTTTGCGATTCAGCACTGCGTCGCTTTAGCTGACAATTGCGCGGTCGTGCAACGTTGTACCCAAACATTTTTTGCGCTATTAACAAAAAAAGACAATTTTGAAAAAAAAGCAATATTTTTTACTTTTTGCTATAATAAATATCCCCACAAAATATATTTAAAAAAAATTTTCTTCCACAGTTTAGGCCGATATGTATTCTTCTACATATTTTTTGTAAAAAAAATTTTATTATTATTTTTTTTTTACTAGTAATTTTACTAGTAATGGAAGCGATCTGCGATTTTTATCGGGACTACTACATTATGGCGGACAGATTGGACACTTTTGACACTATTTTGGGACCATTGGCATTTATACAGCAATCAGAGCTACAAATAGCCACTGATTACTGCATAAATGACACTGGCAGGGAAGGGGTTAAACACTAGGGGGCGATCAAGGGGTTAGGTGTGTTCCCTGGATGTGTTCTAACTGTGGGGGGGTAGGGCTCACTACAACACGACAGAGATCACTGCTCCTGATGATAGGGAGCAATAGATCTCTGTCATGTTACTAGGCAGAACAGGGAAATGCCTTGTTTACATAGGCATCTCCCCGTTCTGTCTCTTCTCGCCACAATCCCGGGCCGCTGTCAAACATATAGTATAGGACCCGTGGAAATCGAATATTCCGCGCTTAGGATCAATATCAACAAGGAACTGCAGCCCCCCAAGCAAACTGGAAACACCGAAGTGAAATCCACGTAGTAAAATGTATTCTAATAGGGGAATGGCGCTGTTCACAGACAGTGGAAAAATCAAAAACCAAAAAAACAATAAACACCAAAAAAATGTGAATGAAAAAATATTAAAAATATTGGGAAAGAAAATTGACAATAAGTGTAAAGTGTGCACCAAAGTCCACAACAGACTAAGTGAGAGATTCTTGCTAAAATCCTGCAAACTATTCCATTGCGTGTTTTACATAGGATGTGGGTGTGCAAATCACTACCATTGGTGAAAGAATTGCAAAATCATACAAAATAAAAAATAGATAAAAGTGACATTGAAAATTATATCAACATTTGAAGATCCCACTAGCGTGCCCAGTGACATAAAAAATACATGTAAATAGGCCAAATAATTATAAACATCTGTAAGCCCTCTGACATAAACCGTGAGAAAAAATATATATAGGTGCAAACGGAATATGTGTATGTATTAGATGGATTAATCAAAAAATTGTAATAATGAATATGTGCGATCAAAAAGATATATAAAATAGTGTTTGTGCTACAATCAAAATCGTCCAATATAAATTGTCCAATAAATGTGAAGGAGATCCCTCTACACAGATGGTAGGTATATCCAACAAATGTGTAATCCCCAGCGAATTTTCAATACTGATGTGTCCGTGTTTGGCAGGCCCCCACTTGTGCCCTCACTCAGCAGAAAGCCCAACCCCTGCAGGGGTGAAGGGCATGAATAGGTCCTGTGGCCGGAATCCTGGACGCCCGGAATCCCCCTCTCAGGTTCAGCGAGCTCCTTCCCTCTAGATCCACAGTGTTCTTTATATAAGTATCCACCGGAAAAAATCCATATGTATGGAGAAACAAGGAATCCTCATAGTGTAAGTCCGTAAAAACTCAAAGTTTATTTACCAAAAAGTTAATGTGAAAAAACATGTTAAAAAACGGGAGCTGACAATGCTCCCCTAACAAACAGAAGCGGATGGTATCTGGGGTAGCGAGGTAGCGGCGTGCGTTCCACCAACCTAGCTACCGAAACCGGAAGTGCAGAGTCAAAACGTAGGAGCGACGTGTGCGTACCGTATGACCACGCCTTACGCGTTTCGTCATCAAGACGTCATCTGAGGCGGGACCCGTGCGTGCCTGCTAGGGGGCAAATTCAAAGGGACGTACGGGTACGCCCTTTTGCCTGCCCGTGCCATTCTGCTGACATAAATCAGTGTACATCGTGCGGCGGTTAAATCGGTAGTAAACCGCTGCATAATAAAATAAATTGTTCAGTGGACTCTGCTAAACAATTCTATAACTCTGATCAGCAGATTACAACCAACTGATCAGAGTTACTAACCCCTAATTTAACCGCCCCCCACACCCACGCCGCCGCCTCCCTGTCCCCTGCCTTTCCACTCCCGCCGCACCCTTTCATCTAAAACTGCTCCCCCACGCTCCTCTCCTATCCCCTTCACCTCCCTTCTCCCCCCTCCCCAGCACTAATTACCCCCCTCCACAGATTGGACCAGTGTATTATCTATTAAAGTACTTGGTATAGGAGGCAGGACTTTGACAGTGGCGTCTATTCATATACAAGCCGTATCACAGTGGGAGATTGCCGGTCTGTGTCATCTGGCCGACAGATCCTCCTAAATCCTCCCTGATGCATTGCTGGGCAGTGGCACTGATGAGGCTGCACGTATGGGCAATTATAAGCTGCCTTGATGGATACTGATATGCTGCACTGATGGCCAATGATATGCTGCACCAATGGGCACTGATACGCTGCACTGATGGGCAGTGATACGATGCACTGGTGGGCAATCGTATGCTGCACTGATGGGCAAAGATATGCTGCACTGATACGCTGCACTGGTGGGTACTAATAGGCTGCACTGGTGAGCAATTATACACTGCACTGATGGGCAATTATATGCTGCACTGATGGGAAATGGTATGCTCCACTGATGGGCACAGATAGGCTGCACTGGTGGGCACTGATAGGCTGCACTGGTGGGCACTGATAGGCTGTACTGGTGGGCAATGGTAGGCTGCGCTGATGGGAAAACTTGTCAGAAGTGACACATGCTGATAACAGAGGAAGGAAGCACCAGAGTGAAACAACACTTTGGAGATAGACAAGTAAACACTACAGATATATGTACTTAATTCAGATTTCATGACCACGGTTTAGAACCACTTTAATTGAACAAGCTGAAGTTAGAAGCTGATTGGTTACTGTGCACACCTGCTCCAGATTCTATGTGCACCAGATTTAGTAAATCTCCCCCGTGTCCTGCGTTGGCAGCTGTTAGACAGGAGTTTTGTTTTTAAAAGTTAGGGTGTGGTTTAATCTGGCAATAGCTATTTCCTAGAAAATGGCAAGTGGGGAAACCGCTGCCCATCCTGAAAAAGGATACCACCATGGTATGAATCTTGCCCAGCACTGACAGAGATGCTGTGGGGTTGATTCACTAAAACTAGAGAGTGCAAAATTTGGTGCAGCTGTGCATGGTAGCCAATCAATTTCTGCTTGATCAATTAAGCTTTGACAAAAAAAAAGCTTTGACAACAAAAAAAAAAACCCTGGAAGCTGATTGGATTCTATGCAGAGCTGCACCAGATTTTGCACTCTCCAGTTTAAGGCTGGGTTCACACTGCTGCGGTGCGGGAACGCTGCGAATTTACTGCAGGTTCCCGCATCGCACCAACTCGCACGGCAGTTCACACTGCCATATGCGAACTGCTGGGGAGTGTCATACAATGTTAATGACACCCCCAGTTCAGCCCGCATATCGCACTGCGAACTGACAATTCGGACATTTTCGGATCGCATAGGTGTGAACACCCATGCGATCCGATTCTGGTCCGAACAAAAAAAAGGGTCCTGTGCGAGTTTGGACCGAATGCGGTGCGATATCAGCCATACTATCTGTATGGCTGATATCGCACAGCACAGACATCGCATGTGATGTGAACAGCAGTGCGCTGCGAATCACATACGATGTCTGCCACGGCAGCAGTGTGAACCCAGCCTTAGTCATTCAACCCATATGTTCTTTCATCCTGCTCTTCATAGGTACAATTTGCTGGAATATTTTCCAGCAAGCTCTTAAATCTCTGTGAGTCTCTGAGCCACTTTTTATAGCCCTCTAGCATATAAAAACACCTGGATCGATGCAAGCAATGCTGGACATCAAGAGAAGTTCTTGTGTTTATTGAGTCACTTTTGGGCAACTCTAATGCCGCGTACACGCGGTCGGACTTTTCGTCTATAAAAGTCCGACGGACGCCGACGGACTAAAGCCGTCTGACAATCCGATCGTGTGTGGGCTTCTCCGGACTTTCAGCTGACTTTTCCAGCCGCAAATCTGACAGACTTTAGATTTGAAACATGCTTCAAATCTTTACGTCGTAACTCCGCCGGACGCAGAAATCCGCTCGTCTGTATTCTAGTCCGACAGACAAAAACCCACGCTAGGGCAGCTATTGGCTACTGGCTATCAACTTCCTTATTTTAGTCCGGTGTACGTCATCACGTACGAATCCGTCAGACTTTTGTGTGATTGTATGTAGGCAAGTCCGTTCGTTAGAAATTCTGCCGCAAGTCCGCCAAAAGTCCGTCGAAAGTCTGTCGGACCGGCTGTCGGACTTTTGTAGCCGAAAAGTCCGACCGTGTGTACGCGGCACAACTTCCATTGTCTTAGCCACCTTTAGCACAGACTTACATGGATTGAAAAGGTCATTCGTATCTCCAGGTCTGATAGGACAGCCAAAGATTTCGGTCTGAGCCCTGATATTGCACTGGGCTCTGTAGATGTTAGTGCCAGCTGAGGTCAGCTTTAGCAGAACAGATTATACCAATTATTCCCTTTAAAAGCAAGCACTATGCCTTGTGCAAATGATGTGAGATATTTGGTTTCGATTGAGAAATGCCATCCGGATAAAAACAGGAAAAAGCTTTGCAGTGGCAGTAGCCACAAAAATAAACTTGACCTTTCAACAAGGAATACAACTGCCAAACCGCTGGCTGATGGGTTTTTCTTTTGTTTTGTTTTTTTGCCCTCAGATTTAGCAGATTTCTTATTGCCTGATCTGGTCCCAAAGCCTGTGTGTGTGTGTCAGCTGTGTGCAGCATCTGTGATGTTAATTGTGGTGCCTAATTCTAAGGAGGCTCCTGTGACAGGCGTCTCCATGACAACGCATCATGTTTGTCCTGTTGATAGCAGGGAGGGCTACCTCCATGGCAACCATGTTAGCTTTAGCTGGGTCATTAAATTAGCAGAACAAATACAAAAAAAAAAAAAAAAAAAGTGTTTTCTCCTGTGTAAAACTGGGGAAAGATATGATTCTAGCAGGGGAAAAAGCCATCCCCGCCGGGAGAAGACAGTGATTATTGCTAGGGGCAATAGCAGTCTAAGGCTTCCGCAAGCTTTGTATAGTGATCAGCACTCTCCCACAAGCTTAACCACTTGCCGTCCGCCATAAAGCAAAATAACGTCGGCAAATTGGTTGCCATATCCTGACCGGACGTCATATGGCGTCGCCAGGACATCAAGCCGCTGCATGGCCCCGGGGTCGCCATATAGCAATATAACGTCGGCAAATTGGTTGCGATATCCTGACCGGACGTCATATGATGTCGCCAGGATATCAAGCCGCTGCATGCCCCCGGGGGCGGGCATCGCGGCGATCGTTGTTGCGGTGTGTCAGTCCGACAGAGACTCTTTGCCACGTGATCAGGCGTGTCCAATCACGGCTGATCACGATGTAAACAGGAAGAGCCGGTGATCGGCTTTTCCTCACTCGTGTCTGACAAAGAGATCGGCTGCTCTTCTGACAGGGGTGGTCTGTTCTGATTAATTATCAGCACAGCCCCCCCTCCCCATAGGATTCCCACACTGGACCACCAGGGATACCCACCACTAGTCACCACCAGGGATGCCAATCAGTGCCCACAATGGATGCCAATCAGTGCCCACAATGGGCATCACTGAATGGCAGGCATTATTGTTTGGCACTGATTGGCATCCATCAGTACCATCCATTAGTGCCCATCTGTGCCACCTATCAGTGCCCATCCGTGCCACCTATCAGTGCCCATCCGTGACGCCTATCAGTGCTCATCCGCGCCGCCTATCAATGCCCATCTGTGCCGCCTTTCAGTGCCCATCAGTGCCACCTATCAGTGCCACCTATCAGTCCCCCATCAGTGCCGCATATTAGTCCCATCATCAGTGCCGCCTCATTGGTGCCACCTCATTGGTCCCCATCAGTGCTGCCTTATCAGTGCCCTTCAGTGCTGCCCCATCCGTGCCCATCAGTGGAGGAGAAAACGTACGTATTCACAAAGTTTTGTAACAGTAAAACGTTTTGGGTTTTTTTTGGTCTTTTTTTTTTATTTGTTCAGCAGAAAATGAAAATCCCAGAGGTGATCAAATACCGCCAAAAGAAAGCTCTATTTGTGGGAACAAAATTTATAAAAATTTAGTTTGGGTACAGTGTAGCATGACCGCGTAATTGTCATTCAAAGTGCGACAGCGCTGAAAGCTGAAAATTGGTCTGGGCAGGAAGGTGTATAAGTGCCCGGTATTGAAGTGGTTAATATAGTTATAAGCTCTCTCCTACTAGCTTTGTATAGTTATCAGCTTATCCCGCAAGCTATAGTTATAGTATAGTTATCATCACTCTCTATGAACACTGCAAGGTTCATACAGTGATCAGCACACTCTCTCAAACTTAGTATAGTTATCAGCATCCTCCTACTAGCTTAGTATAGCTATCAGCACTCTACTGCAAGCACATTATAGTTATCAGCACTCTTCTGCAAGCTTACTATATTTATTTTGGACCAGTGCACAAAGCAAGGTCCATAAAGACATGGATGAACGGGTTTGGGGTGGAAAAACTTGACTGGCCCGCACCTCAACCCGATAGAACACCTTTGGGATGCATTAGAGTGGAGACTGAGAGCCAGGCCTTCTCGTCCAACATCAGTGCCTGACCTCACAAATGCGCTTCTGGAAGAATGGTCAAACATTCCCATAGACACACTCCTAAACCTTGTGAACAGCCTTCCCAGAAGAGTTCAAGCTGTTATAGCTGCAAAGGGTGGTCCAACTCAATATTGAACCCTACGGACTTATGCCCCGTACACACGGTCGGACTTTGTTCGGACATTCCAACAACAAAATTCTAGGATTTTTTCCAACGGATGTTGGCTCAAACTTGTCTTGCATACACACGGTCACACAAAGTTGTTGGAAAATCCGATCATTCTGAACGCGGTGACGTAAAACACGTATGTCGGGACTATAAACGGGGCAGTGGCCAATAGCTTTCATCTCTTTATTTATTCTGAGCATGCGTGGCACTTTGTCCGTCGGATTTGTGTACACACGATCGGAATTTCCCACAACGGATTTTGTTGTCGGAAAATTTTATATCCTGCTCTCAAACTTTGTGTGTCGGAAAATCAGATGGAAAATGTCCGATGGAGCCCACACACGGTCGGAATTTCTGACAACACGCTCCGATCGGACATTTTCCATCGGAAAATCCGACCGTGTGTACGGGGCATAAGACTGGGATGTCATTAAAGGTTCATGTGCGTGTAAAGGCAGGCGTCCCAATACTTTTGGTAATATAGTGTAGTAAGCAGCTGTCACCAGGATTAAACAATTTTTTTCACAAACTTCGAAACAGCCAACTTATTTTTCTTTCCTTCTTATTTTTGTCAGAAATTTCTATTTAAAAATCCTACGCAACCGGATGTGGCGGGAGCTGAAAAGTACATTTTTGCTTCTGGATAGAAGTGTACGGGTCACGAGGGATATCCCTGGATTCTGTCCTGTGCTGAAGAATAATATTTGTTACTTTCTGCTATGAAACATACCCAATTTAAAAAATGTAAAAAAAAAATCTAATTTCTTCATCAATTTCAGGCCAAAATTTACTCTGCTACATGTTTTTGGTACACAAAATCCCAATAAGCGTATATTGATTGGTTTGTGAAAAACGTATAGCGTCTACAAACTATGGGATATTTTTTTTATTTTTTACTAGTAATGGCGGTGATTAGCAACTTATAGCAGGACTGCGATATTGTGGCAGACAAATCGGACACTAAGGGCTCATTTACACTTGCTTCAGCTTCAACACACATTAAAGCGCCTACCGCTTCAACATGCTTTTATGATGTGTTTGTGATGCTTCAGTGGTGTTTCGATTAAACTTTAGTGATGCTTCAGTGATGCTCTTTTGAAGCTTGGCAGATGCCCTGTGTGCGTGTGTGGGTATCTCATGCCTGCAATTTATCCAAAACAAAGGGAAGCTAAAGCTAAATGAAAGCCTCTCAAAAGCTGAAGGTGCTTCAAGCGAGCTTTGCCATAGAGTTCCATAGAGGCCAGTGGCGTCACTAGGGTTGGTGTCACCTAGGGTTGCCACCTGTCCAGGATTCACTACTTTTGGCATGGTGTGGTGTGATGTCAGCCCATTTGAAATGAGTGTGCTGAAATCGCACTGCATTGCACCCAGATCACATGTGAATCTCACAGGAACACATAGCACTTTCCCGTGTAATTCATATTGTGAAAAGGCCCTTAAGTTGTGAAAAATAAACAAAGAACCTAGTGCACAAAGAGCCTCTAAATATAGCATAAAACAAAAAAGTTCTCACAAATGGAGAAGCGATCAGCCATGAACCAGTTGCCGCCTGGCCTATAGCAGATTGACGGCCAGGTGGGCCTTCGTCCCTCCGGCCATATGACATCCTCCCCTTCTTGGAGCGCAGCAATCAGTGGTGAGCCGTGTTCCTTAGAAACAGAGCATCACTGATTAGGATAAAGAGTCAATAACACTGGCTCTTTACCATGTGATCAGCTGTGTCCAATCACAGCTGATCACATGCAAACAAATGCCAGTTATCTGCATTTCTAATTCTCAGTGCTGTGACGGGGGACATTTACACTGATAATCAGGGAACTGATTAACAGTGCAGCATATCAGTGCAGCCTCCCCAGTGTCTATTATTGCAGCCTATAAGTGGCCATCAGTGCCGCCTCATCAGTGCCCATCAGCGCCGTCCCATCGGTGCCGTCCCATCGGTGCTGTATGATAAATAAAAATGCTGTTGCACAAACTCAAATATCAGTAAATCCGCAAATTAAGATAGTATCATATCCTGTGATTTATAATCTTTAAAAGAATATAAAGTGCATACAATCATAATACATACATAAAGTGTATAATAATGCGCAATCCGTTGCATAAAGTGCATCAACATATTAAAATGTCTAACAGTTCCTATTCCAGCGGTGATGTGACAGTAATGATCACTTGTTTGCAAATAAAGTGCTTCTTATGTGGATATACATAAACGACTTTGGTGTGCTTTCACCTCCTTGTGACACCTCTGTGCTCCCAGAACTCTCACCTTCAAGCAGGGCCGTCTTTAATATTGATTGGACCCTGGGCAAAAAAAATTTTGGGTCCCCCCCCCCATGCAATTTCGTTCTCCACCTGCTCTGAGACATACAATAAATAGCAGCTAGACTTAAAATCAGTTTACTGTATCAGATCAGGCAGCGATTACGATTGGTTGCCAGAGGTTACAGCATATCATTGCTGCTTACTGACTGGTTGCTAGAGGTTACAGCACACATTAAGGCTCACTGATTAGTTGCTAGAGGTTACAGCACATGATTTCTGCTTATTGATTGGTTGCTAGAGATTACTGTACAGTAATACTGCTCACTGATTGGTTGCTATAGGTCACAACACATCTTCTCCTCACTGCAGGGGAGCATGATATACATATGAATGCTGCCTTTATTTACATATCAATGTCGTCAGCCTCAGCTATTTATATATGAATGCAGCTGCTATTTACATATGAATGCTGCCATTATCTACATATGAATGACGGTTATTTACATGTAAACACAGGGTCTGCAGGTGGGTCATCTGTACACAACAAGTGGACAGAGCTGGGCAGCATTAGTAGCAGCACTTCACACTGAGATATCGGGACACAACAGAGGACTAAAACTTCAAGGGACAAGGGAATTTAAACTGGGATAGTTGGCAAGTATGAGGCAGCTGCTTTGGGCCCCACAACAATGACAGGGCCCAGGGCAGCTGCCCCTTTTGCCCTGCCTTAAAGACAGCCCTGCCTTCAAGGGTAATCAAATGAGCCTTTTGATTACAATCTTTGGGGCGATGTTCCATCAATCCCAGCCTGGTTCCAAGTATCTCAGATATCTCAAAATGATCCTTGGTAGCGGTCCCTTTAAAGCTCACTCTCCCACACATAAACCATGTATTAGGATAAAGCAGAGTAATCTCCCATGGTGTAGTAATTAAAATTAGTACATTTAATAAAACAATAGTATCTCTTGCGTAAAAATATACAGCAGCTTTCCAGTCTCTGACATCTCTTCCGGTCCAGAATGTTACCTCACCATTCAAAAAGGAACTGATATTTGAGTTTGCGTAACACAATTTTTATGGGTGGCTGGCTGCAGCAACTCACCCTCATTTACAACATGTCCCTTTTGATTTATGTTTTGTACACTACAGTTTGATATTATTTTACACTTGGGTAGCACAGGGGTACGTTATCATCTATTTCACTAGTCCCATTAGTGCTGTCCCATTAGTGCTGTCCAATCTTCCCAGCATGGACACAGACAGTAATGAAAATGGGACAGATGTTCTAACTTTTCCCCCGGTCAAAACAAAGGAAGAAAGGTTTTGGCTGGAGTTCTACTTTAAGTGCAATTAGAGGGAACAGAACCTGAAGTTTGCATACCTTGCATGTGCTATCTTCTGGGACACTTGTAACCGTCTCTTTCGGCATCTCTGAGGTCTTTTAAGATCTGCTTCAGATATTTCCTTTGTCAAAAGCCAGTTACCTTACAGATTCCTAAAATAAAGAAAGGAGACATTTTAGATTTTAGTAACAAAATTATCAGAAATAAGAGATAAACATCTACAGCAAAAAAGCTTTACAGGACAAGGCGGTAACCCACCACAGCTTACAGAGGATATTCACCAAAAAATTACAATGTAATACATTACAGTTCACCAGATGTGGTGACTGCTTTAGTTTAGGATTTTTCCCCTTTAACTTCACTAGGTGATCCTGCCAGTAACAAAATTCCTGTCTTAGGGTGACATCACTCCTTGCGCTGTATCTTGGAGGAGCAGCGTTGTCACCCCAGGCTCCTCCCCACTCCTGTCATAGCTTGTAGGCGCTATAACTTTTGTGCAAACCAATCAATATACGCTTATTGGGATTTTTTTTACCAAAAATATGTAGCAAAATAAATATTGGCCTAAAATTTTTTACATTTTTTTTATTGTATTATAGCAGAAAGTAAATAATATTGTTTTTTTTTTTCAAAATTGTCGGTCTTTTTTTTTTTTTTTTATAGCACAAAAAATTGGGTCTCTCATGTAAAAGGAGACTGTGAAGGAGTACTCTCATTTAACAGGGGACATTGATGAATACTCTCATATATGAGTGGACTCTGATAGGGACTCTCATGTAAGCAGTGCTCTGATCTGGACACTGATGTGGGGGGGCTCTGATGGGGTCTCTTGTGAGGACTCTCATGTACAAGGGGACTTTGATGGAGACACTCATGTAAGAAGGAGCTCTGATGGGGAAACACATGTAAGGGGAGCTCTGATGAGGACTTTCATGTAGGGGGGGACTCGGATGAATACTTTCATGTAAGAGGGACTCGGATCTGAACCCTGATGTGTGTGTGTGTTTGGTGGGGGGGAGGGGGACTCTGATGGGGTCTCTTAAAGGGCCTCTCATGTAAGAGGGGACTTTGATGGGGACTCTTGTGTAGGAGGGGACTCTGATGGGGAAACACATGTAAGGGGGGCTCTGATAGGGACTCTCATTTGAGGATGGACTCTGATGTAGGAGAGAATTCAGATGAGGACACTCCTCTAAGGAGGGACTCTGATGTAAGGGAGAGGATTAATGGGGACTCTCATGTAAGGGGGACTTACATGGTTGGTTGTTAGGACACCGTCAGTCATAGCAACCGATAGCATTACAATGACAGCGCAGCCAGGGGATAATGGGGAGAAGCAGAAGACCTGTGTGAGGGGCCACTGACCCTAGCTGTGGGCCAAATTAAACCCTTCAGTGGGCCGGATTTGGCTCGTGGCCCGTGGTTTGGAGATCCCTGATATCTAAGGTTGGCCTCACACCACCTCATTGCAGTAACACCTTACTGCAGCACATTGCTCCCCACTGTAATGCACAACCCCTGTGTTGTGATTGGTTAAAAAAGGTGAGGATGTGTTATTTTGTCCGATCAAAAGCATTGGGCGCTCTCATTGGTTCAACTACACAAATAAAATGAACCAGGCTAGAAATGTGAGAACTGCTATCGCAGCTTTTTTTTTTTTGTAGTGACCCTTGAGATTTTTATTATTGTCTGGAAATTACCAAAATAGTAAAACGACGACCTTCACAAACAATCCAGCTTCTGTCCTTCTATCCTGGTTTCATTTTGTTTTTTTTCTTTCTTTTTAAAAGTGCCTGCAGAGATGGTTTGGTGTTTTTACTCATATTTTGACAATTTTTTTTTCTCCATTTTTGTTGGTTCTATTTTTTCTTTTTTTTTAACGCTATCAATTAATTTGGTTTTTAACATAGCGGCTTTATAAATATGCAGGAAAATAAATGGTGGTCATGAAAGTGGATGGTGGAAGTGAAGATTGGGGTGGTAGAAGTGGATTGCTGTGGTAAAAAGGGGAGAAAAGTGACACTCTGAGGTAATTGGAGGATAAGGGGGTAAAAGGGGACATGGGGGGACTTAGCAGAGGGGGACACTGATGTAATTGATGGTGTGGTTAGAAAGGGAAGTCTGGGGTAATTGGTAAAGGGAATGGCTATGAAGGAATTGGAGGGGGTAGAACATGACAGAAAAGGGGCAGTAATTGAAGGAAGGAGGGGGGAGAGAGTAGAAGAGGAAATTTTAATTGTACGGGGTAGAAACGGATACCGGATAGTTATGCAATTGGCTATACGTGTAGAAGAGGACACTAAGGTAGTTGAGGGGGGGTGGGGAGGGTATTTAGGACACTGAGGTAATTAGAAGGTGGGGTAGTTGTAAAAAGGGGTTACAATGAAGTAAGTAGGGGGGAGAGTAGAGGGGGGCACTGAGGTAACTGGAAAAAGGGGGTCGGGTTGGGAGTAGAAGGGAGGGAACTTCAATTATTGTAATGGGGGGGAGAGAGCAAATTGAGATAATTGTTGGGGGAATAGTATGGGACACTGAGGTAATTGTGGGGGTGGGGGTAGTAAGGGACACTGAGGTAATTGTGGGGGAATAGAAAAGGACACCAAGGTAATTGTGGGGGAGGGGATAAGGAACACTGAGGTAATTGTGGGGGGGGGGGAATCATTAAGGACACTGAGATAATTGGGGGGGGTAAGGGACACTGAGGTAATTGTGGGGGGGGGGTAAGGGACACTGAGGTAATTGTGAGGGGGGGTTGTAAGGGGCACTGAGGTAATTCTGGGGGGCGGGGGAATAGTAAGGGACACTGATGTAATTGTGGGGTGATAGTAAGGGACACTGAGGTAATTGTGAGGGGGGTAGTAGAGGACACTGAGGTAATTGCGGGGGGCGGGGTAGTAAGGTACACTGAGGTTTATTGTGGGGTGATAGTAAAGGACACTGAGGTAATTGTGGCAGGGATAGTAAGGAACACTGAGGAAATTGATGGAGGGTAGTAAGGGACACTGAGGTAGACTTGGGGGGTAGTAAGGGACACTGAGGTAGATGTGGGGGGTGGTAAGGGACACTGAGGTAGACGTGGGGTGGGGTAGTAAGGGACAGTGAGGTAATTGTGGAGGGGGTAGCAAGGGACACTGAGGTATTTGGGGGGGGGGATAGTAACGGACACAGGTAATTGTGGGGGTGTATAGTAAGGGACACTGAGGTAATTGTGGAGGGGGGGGGTAGTAAGGGACACTGAGGTAATTGTGGGGAGGGGGAATGAGGGACACTGATGTAATTGTGAGGAGAGGATAGTAAGGGACAGAGATAATTGTGTGTGTGTGTGGGGGGGATATAGTATAGGACATTAAGGAGGATAATTGGGGGGTAGGAGATAGTAAGGGACACTGAGGTAATTGTGGGGGGGTGGGGGTAGTAAGGGACACTGAGGTAATTGTGGGGGGGGGATGAGGGACACTGATGTAATTTTGAGGAGAGGATAGTAAGGGACAGAGATAATTGTGTGTGTGTGTGTGTGTGTGTGTGTGTGGGGGGTGTATAGGACATTAAGGATAATTGGGGGGGGGTAGGAGATAGTAAGGGACACTGAGGTAGATGTGCGGGGAGGGGTAGTAAGCGACGCTGAGGTAATTGTGAGGGGGTAGTAGAGGACACTGAGGTAATTGCGGGGGCGGGATAGTAAGGTACACTGAGGTTTATTGTGGGGGGATAGTAAAGGACACTGAGGTAATTGTGGGGGGGGATAGTAAGGGACACTGAGGAAATTGATGGAGGGTAGTAAGGGACACTGAGGTAGACGTGGGGGGCAGTAAGGGACACTGAGGTAGATGTGGGGGGTGGTACGGGACACTGAGGTAGACGTGGGGTGAGGTAGTAAGGGACAGTGAGGTAATTGTGGAGGGGGTAGTAAGGGACACTGAGGTATTTGGGGGGGGGGGGGATAGTAAAGGACACAGGTAATTGTGGGGGGGGGGTATAGTAAGGGACACTGAGGTAATTGTGGGGGGGGTAGTAAGGGACACTGAGGTAATTGTGGGGAGGGGGAATGAGGGACACTGATGTAATTTTGAGGGGAGGATGGTAAGGGACAGAGATAATTGTGTGTGTGTGTGGGGGGGGGATATAGTATAGGACATTAAGGAGGATAATTGGGGGGTAGGAGATAGTAAGGGACACTGAGGTAATTGTGGGGTGGGGTAGTAAGGGACACTGAGGTAATTGTGGGGGGGGGGGGGAGATGAGGGACACTGATGTAATTTTGAGGAGAGGATAGTAAGGGACAGAGATAATTGTGTGTGTGTGTGGGAAGGGTGTATAGGACATTAAAGATAATTGGGGGGGGGGGGGGGTAGGAGATAGTAAGGGACACTGAGGTAGATGTGCGGTGAGGGGTAGTAAGCGACGTTGAGGTAATTGTGGGGGTGGGGCAGTAAGGGACACTGAGGTGATTGTGTGGGGGGGTACTCTTACCAAACTTGTTGGACCTCCTGTGTAGCGAGGTCGTACGTGCTTGCAGATATTTTATATATTTTCTTTCAAGGAGATATGTTATATTTTGTAATTTGTCATTTTGCAGCACTGTGGTTTATTTTAAGGTATATACTACAGCTTCGGGTGGCCTTTCAGGAAGCCTTGTTTGTTGCAGATTTAATTTTATTTATGCCAGCGCACTTTTTAAGTTTATTTAATTGTGGGGGGGGGATGAGGGACGCTGATGTAATATTAAGGTACAGAGATAATTGTGTGTGTGTGTGTGTGTGGGGGGGGGGGGGGGGTGAGGGGATAGTATAGGACGTTAAGGATATTTGGGGGGGGTAGGAGATAGTAAGGGACACTGAAGTAGATGTGGGGGGGGGGGTAAGGGACACTGAGGTAATGGGGGCATAACTTATATATGCAAGCCAGGGGGTCAGCCATTTCATAAGGTAAGGTTCATACAAAGTGAAATCAGCCATTTTCTGAAGTAATACTTATGCCCAGGGAGCAGGGGCGTTGCTAGGTCAACAAAAGATCTGGGGCTAGAGCCCATAGCAGTGTAGTAAAGAAAGTCATACGCTTGGGCGGGCATACACAAGTATATAACATATGTGTGTGTGTGTGTATATATCCCCAGAGAGCCCTCCCCTACATCAGGGTCCCCAGAGAGCCCCGTACTTACATCAGGGTTCCCAGAGCCTCCCCCTTAAATCAGGGTCCCCAGAGAGCCTCCCCCTTAAATCAGAGTCCCCAGAGAGCCTCCCCCTTAAATCAGGGTCCCCAGAGAGCCTCCCCTTAAATCATTGTCCCCAGAGAGCCTCCCCCTGCATCAGGGTCCCCAGGGAGCCCCCCACTTACATCAGGGTCCCCAGAAAGCCTCCCCTCCACTTGGGGACCCCTGCAGAGACTCGGGGCTATGGGCCCCAGATTCGGGGCTATAGCCCCAAAAGCCACCCCTAGCAACGCCACTGCCAGGGAGCATCCATTTTCTGAGATAAGATTCATACCCAGGGAAGCCAGACATTTTATAATACTTGTACCCAAGAGTGCCAGCCATTTTCCTAGGTTATAGTTATACCCGGGGCAGGGAGACATTTTTTTCTTAGGTAATAATAATACCCAGGCCAGGAAGACAGCCAGTCACTGAGATAAAAATCATACTCGGGGTGCCATCCATTTTCTTGGGTCAAGCTCAAACTCAGAGGAGCCAGATATTTTCTGAGGTAATAGTTAGATCCAGGGTGCCAGCAATTTTCTAAGGGAAAATTCATATCTAGGCCAGGGACCTAGCCATTTTTAGTCATAATAACCAGGAGAGATGGACATTTATGAGGTAAAAGTCACACCCAGGGTTGACAGCCATTTTCTGAGTAAGAACGCTTTCTTAATGCCCCGCTGTGGTTTGTTAGCAGTGCAGGTGTAGAGCTGTGTACCCGCTATTTTTGTGTGCGTTACCTGTGGTTTCCCATAGACTTCTATTAAGTCATGTTTTTTTGGTGCATTTTCTGAAAGCACACCAAAAGTCCTGCTCGTAGCATCTATCATGTTCTAAAAATGCGAGATGTTATAGAAGTCTATGGGAAAGCGCAGGTAACCCCCATGAAAACCGCAGATACACTGAGCTGCACCCGCAATCTGGCCATACCACAACAGGGTAGCGTAAAGTGCCCTTAATAAATTTTACCCAGGATAGGAAACCATTTTTCTGAGGTAATAGTCATACTCAGGCCAATGAGCCAGCCAACTACTGAGATAAAAATCCTACCAGGTGTGCCATCCATCCATTTTCTTAGGTCAAACTAGTAATAATAGTGCCAGCAATTTTCTGGGGGGAAATGCATACCCAGGCCAGGGACCTAGACATTTTTAGATGAAAATCATAATAACCAGGAGAGACAGACATTTTTTAGGTAAAAGTCAAACCGGGAGAGCCAGACATTTTCTGAGGTAACAGTTGCATGTGGACCAGGGAGTCAGCCATTTTCTGAAGTAACAGTTCTATGTAGGTCATGGAGTCAGCCATTTTCTGAGGTAACAGTTCTATGTAGGCTATGGAGTCAGCCATTTTCTGAGGTAACAGTTCTATGTAGGCTATGGAGTCAGCCATTTTCTGAGGTAACAGTTCTATGTAGGTCATTGAGTCAGCCATTTTCTGAGATAAAATTCATACCCAGGGAAGCCATATATTTTCTGAAGTAATAGTTATGCCCATGGAGCCATTCATTTTCTGAGGTAAGATCCATACCCAGGGAAGCCAGACATTTTATAATACTTATACCCAAGAGTGCCAGCCATTTTCTTAGGTTATAGTTATACCCAGGGCAGGAAGCCATTTTTTCGGAGGTAATAGTCATACCCAGGCCACAAGGCCAGCCAATTACTGAGATAAAAATCATACCCGGGGTGCCATCCCTTTTCTTAGGTCAAACTCAGAGGAGACAGGCATTTTCTGAGATATTAGTTATATCCAGGGTGGCAGCAATTGTCTGAGGGAAAATTTATACCCAGGCCAGGGACCTAGTCATTTTTAGATGAAAATCATAATAACCTGGTGAGACAGACATTTTTGAGGTAAAAGTTGCACCAGGGGAGCCAGACATTTTCTGAGTCAACAGTTAAGTCAGCTATTTTCTGAGGTAAATTCATACCCAGGGAAGCCATACATTTTCTAATGGTTACAGTATACCGAGGACTGCCAGCCATTTCTTCTGTAATAGATATACCTAGAGGAGCCAGCCATTTTCTGAGGTAAAAGACGCACACAGGGGTACCAGCTTTTTTCTGAGGTAACTGTTATAACCCGGGTCAGGTCAAGGAACCAGCCATTCTCTGACTTCGGTAATATATATCTAGAAAAAGCAATAGGGAATTATTAGAAGCAGCAACTTCATGACTGAAATAATAGTACTAAACAGTAATGGCAACGATTACTTGTTTAAGATAATAATAGTCAGACCCAGCCAAAGCCGCCATTTTGTGTATTCATATAACATTCTTGTCCTCTGTGCTAGGTGCAGCCATGTGTGGGTTAAGGCAATGCTATAGCTTGTTAAAAACGACCTGTCCTCTCACATAAAGAACTTAATTCCACAAAGGACTCTAGGCGGACTCCCTGTGTGAGAAGCCTTACAATCTGGTCTCCATAAACATGGCCGCCTTCACTTCTCGCATCCAGCCCTCCCGGGGACATATTCTCAGCAGCTGTTTCCCCCTGGTAACCCGAACGCCTTTTGTGTACTTTGTCTCTAGGCTGAGCCTCTGTCAGAGTCCGGTGGTGACAGCAGTGTGACAGGGCGGCGCCGTTGTCCTCCAGCTCCCGTGAGTGGGTGTAGCAAGATGGCGGCGCTGGGGCTCGTCCTTCATGTGGGGCTCCTGGCCTGGTGTGTGTTCGGGGTCTGGCAGAATGTGATCATCACCGGCTCGTCGCAGGGACACGGGGCCCACACGTACGGGGGCAGATGGAAGTACCTGACCTTCCTTAACCAGGTGAGAGAAGACATGACAGGACCCTGCATGCTTCTTTATACATCCCCCAGCATTGGGGCCTATTCACACCAGCCGGCTCCATTGTGGTGAGCATATTATTATGTGTTGTGTGAGGGCATCTCATCAATTTTAATGCATTGCCTATTGCACGATTTTTTTCTATTTTTATACATTTTTTTTGTATTGCAGTACACCGCCATGTAGTATGTTAGCGGGTGATTGCATGCATTGTGGGGATGCATTAAGGTGCCTTTATAATGAATAGTGTCATAGCACACCAATGCATGTAAATCGAATTACAGGGAGCGGAGGAAATGAACGCTACAGGGAGCGGAGGTGATGCACGTTACAGGGAGCGGAGGTGATGCACGTTACAGGGAGCAGAGGTGATGCACGTTACAGGGAGCAGAGGTGATGCACGTTACGGGAAGCGGAGGTGATGCACGTTACAGGGAGCAGAGGTGATGCACGTTACGGGAAGCGGAGGTGATGCACGCTACAGGGAGCAGAGGTGATGCACGCTACAGGGAGCAGAGGTGATGCACGTTACAGGGAGCAGAGGTGATGCACGTTACGGGAAGCGGAGGTGATGCACGCTACAGGGAGCAGAGGTGATGCACGTTACAGGGAGCAGAGGTGATGCACGTTACAGGGAGCGGAGGTGATGCACGTTACAGGGAGCAGAGGTGATGCACGTTACGGGAAGCGGAGGTGATGCACGCTACAGGGAGCAGAGGTGATGCACGCTACAGGGAGCAGAGGTGATGCACGCTACAGGGAGCAGAGGTGATGCACGCTACAGGGAGCAGAGGTGATGCACGCTACAGGGAGCAGAGGTGATGCACGCTACAGGGAGCAGAGGTGATGCACGTTGCGGAGCTGATAAACGCCGTGGGGTGCGGATGTGATGAACGTCGCGGGGTGCGGAGGTGATGCATGCTCATTGGTGTAAACAGGCCCCGGACTAACACTTTGTAGGAATGTGCATTACCATTCTCGGGGCTCTGCCATTCATTGTGAAGTCACCCCGGTGTACCTGACGACCCACCTACGCTGCAACAAGCCCCCACACAGGGTAATGTGCTGCTGACAGTTGCGGTGCTCTGTGTTGCTGAAAACGCTGCATGCACTTTTCAAAGGCTAAGCTCACCTTTTAGGGAAAAAATAAATGTGCATGTTTTTGAGGGGGGGGGGTCATCCCTTTTTTTTTTTTTTTTTTCCCCCACAGGAGTCCGCAGAGCATTTCACCCACGATCAGCGGTAGAATGTCAGGCTTCTGCAGACAAGCCCTACAGCTTTCTGCCTGTACCTTTTTTCTACAGGCTGTCAGTTGGAAAGCTGCAGGGATTGTGAATTATTAATATTATACTACGGGATTTATATAGCGCAGTTTGCGCAGCGCTTTACAACATGAGGGCAGACAGTACACTTACAGGTCAATACAGGAGGAATCAGAGGGCCCCGCTCGCTAGAGCTTACAAGCTAAAAAGGAGGGTTAAATGATACAAAAAGTAATAACTGTGGGGGATAAGTTGATGGAGAAAGTGAAAATACATTTGTTGGGTGGGGGCAGGATGGGCTTCTCTGAAGTGAAGGGTTTTCAGAGGTTGCCTAAAAGCAGACAGAGTAGGAGATAGTTGGACAGATTGGGGTAGGGAGTTCCATAGATTGGAGAGTCGTGGAGGCGATCATGGGAGGAGGTGACCCAGGAGGTCTTGAGAGAAAACAAGGAGAATGGTTTGGTTGGTGTTTTGGGATGAGGTTGGTTAACTAATAACTGTGATCAGCCCCCATTCTTTCAGATGGTCTTTGTTCAGATTTTTTTTTTTCTTGCTTTAGCATATTCAGATGTTTTTGGTCATCAAAGCAGTGGCAGCTTTTTGTTGGCCAGATTGCTATTAGCTGTTGCACTTTGCTTTGTGTGCATAGAAGCCAAGAAGACTTTAAACCTTGCCCTATCGGGTTTATCAACTGTTCTATATCTGGTCCTGATCTCACTTATACCCCAGTCACACAAAGCTGCCTGCTTACACTTGGCCTTTACCCTCTGGAAAATCTTTATGGTCATCAAAGGTGAGCGTAAAAAAAAAAAAAAAAAAAAAGAAACTTAGACACAACTTTTTACTGCAATTTGTCAAATATCGAATCCTCCGGGTGATGGTCAATATGGAGCGTGTGACGTCACCCGCGGTCATCCGACAGACGCGATCACAAGCCTGCTGGCCGGCACTCGGATCGGAGTGCCGGTGATATGTGAGTGTTTTGAAGTGCCGTTCTTTATGTGCTTTGTTTTAGCCTACATTAATTTTAATAAATTATACACGGAGAACACTATGGTTTGTTGCTTTATATTTTATATTCAACATCTGCCATGCACTGAGTACTGGGAATTGAGCCTGTGAATTGGAGGAGGTGAAGGAGTATCCTACTGATTGATCCATCCAATCCTTTAAAGTGGTGTGACCTGTTTCAGGTCAAATAACTGAGGTGAGGGGCCATCCAAGAACGGTGGAGGGATTAAGTTACCATCCTGTTATTTACTGTCACCGGTGGTTCCTGTTTCTCCATTTCAATTTTATCAGTTGTTTATGGACTTTTATTTGCGCAGCACTTTTTTATACATTGATGGTCAATATGGACAGATGCCAGAATGCTGGTTACCGTATATACTCGAGTATAAGTCGAATTTTTCAGCACATTCTTTTGTGCTGAAAGTGCCCCCCTCGACTTATACTTGAGTCAAGCACTTTTCTGCAGCAAAAAATTTCATTTTCCGAACCGACTTTGGGGATGAAGTTCCTAGCACTAAGTGGCCCCGAGATACGGGGCCCCAAAATCGGTTCGGAAAATGTCATTCTCTGCTGCAGAAAAGTGCTTGACATTTTCTGAACCGATTTTGGGGCCCCATATCTCAGGGCCACTTGGTGCTAGGAACCCCAAATTTGGTGTGCAAACCCAGTGGAACTGGTACCATAACATATCCAAAGCTGGGGTTCCTAGCACCAAGTGGCCCTGAGAGGCATTTTCTGAACTGATTTTTGGGGCCCTGTATCTCGGGGCCACTTGGTGCTAGAAACCCCAGCTTTGGAAATTTTGGTGCTAGTTCCACTGGGTTTGCACACCAAATATGGGGTTCCTAGCACTAAGTGGCCCCGAGATACGGGGCCCCAAATCTGGTCAACTGTGTCCATCTGCAGCAATGTCATTTTGGGACCCTTTGGGTTCAGAGACCCCAAATTTTGGCTGCAGCTAGGAGGCATCTAGGAACCCTTAACTACCAAGTTTGAAGTTCAGGGGACCTATGGCTGCAAATGGGCACAGTGAGGCATGCAAATGGGTACAGTGATGCTGCAAATGGGCATTGTTGACCCTCTTTTCCACTTACAGTAGCTGTGCATTTCTCACCCTCGTCTTATACTCGGGTCAATAAGTTTTTCCCATTTTTTTTTTTTGTGGTAAATTAGGGCCTCGACTTATACTCGGAATGACTTATACTCGAGTATATACGGTATGTAGAAAAGTGTAAAACCATCATTAAAGCCAGAACAGTTTAATGTACAACAAGATTACCTGTGATGTAGGTCTGGATCGCTGCATAAGGCCCTGTTCACATTGCAGGAAAAGAAGCTCCTGCTCCTTTTTGCGTGACAAGCTTCATGTGATTTGTTACACGACAATTACAGCAGAATTGCATCATGTTTGGGGTACCATGGAAGGATAATGGCACCCCAAACATGCACTGTGCAATGTTGTGCTGCGATTGACTGTGATATGGAATCTCCGGCAGACTCGTGGCAATTCTGCCCACGATTCTAAATTGCGAAGTGTGAATGGAGCCAAAGGTCAAAGTGTTGCTCATGGTCTTTGTGTAGGACTTCCTTTTTATTTATTTTTTAAAATTTTTTTATCAGAATTTTTTTCATCTTGAACATAATAAACAACTTCCAATGTACAAACATTTCAGTTTCAGATGTAGACAGTTACATACTGCAGTTATCATTGCAACATCAAAGAATATAGTCAAAGTCATATGGGCCCCTACTCGGTCATACAATTCGCCTGGCACGAAGTATATCAAACATAGCAAAATCACCCTGTAGGGCATTGTAAAATTCTAGACATTACCAAGCCCTTAGTCCTGGTGTATCAAGCCACGGGGACCATATCCTTTTAAAATATATTTAATAAATGTAACGCTCCATAAAAGGAGGGTGTCCCATGTGTGTTGTCCAAGAAGCGGCTGTGGGCATTGAGGACAATTTCCATCCCATTAAGATGAGCTTTCTAGCCTGGAATAGCGCCCGGGAGAATGCAATCCTAAACATCCCCTCTGGGATCACCTCCTCCAGAACTTCCAATAGACAGCAGATTGGATCCCATACCATGTACACACAATCGGAAATTCCGCCAGCAAAACTCCGATGAGAGCTTTTTTGTCGGAAAATGCGACCGTGTGTATGCTCCGTCTGTCTTTTGCTGGTGGAATTCCAGCCAGCAAAAGATTGAGCGCACGTTCTCTATTTTTCGGTCGGGAAAAGTTCCTATCCGAAAATGCGGTCGTCTGTGCAAATTCCAACGCGTAAAATTCCTACGCCTGCTCGTAAACAATTCGGCGCATGCTCGGAAGCATTGAACTTCATTTTCTCGGCTCGTCGTAGTGTTGTACGTCACCGCGTTCTTGACGGTGGGTATGCAAGGCAAGCTTCAGCGGAATTCAGTCGGAAAAACCATCCAAGATTTTTCCGACGGAAAATGCGTTCGTGTGTACGGGGCATAACGGTACACTCCTCTGAAACACCCGATAGAGTGTTCCAGTTACCATGCTCCAGTGCCGATGGAGCTTCGGGCATCGCCAGAGGAGATGGATAAGGTCCCCAGTGGTTCCCCTGCATTTACCACACAGGGGGCCTGTTAGTCTGCCCATCCTATGAAGCCTTTTCAGGGTGTAGTGTACTCCATGTACAATATATAACTGAGATACTTTGTGAACTACAGTGCCTTGCAAAAGTATTCCCCCCCCCCCCCCCTTGGCATTTTTCGTGTTTTGTTGCCTCACAACCTGGAATTAACATGGATTGTTTGAGGATTTCCATCATTTAATTTACAGAACATGCCCACAACTTTGAAGATTTTTTTTTTTTTTTTTTTTAATTGTGAAGCAAACAACAAATAGGACAAAATAACAGAAAATGTCAATGTGCCTAACTTTTCACCCCCCTAAAGTCAATACTTTGTAGAGCCACCTTTTGCGGCTATCACAGCTCCAAGTCGCTTTGGATAAGTCTCTATGAGCTTGCCACATCTTACCACTGGGATGTTTGCCCATTCCTCTTTGCAAAACTGCTCCAGCTCCTTCAAGTTGGATGGTTTGTGCTTGTGAACAGCAATCTTTAAGTCTGACCACAGATCTTCTATTGGATTGAGGTCCGGGCTTTGACTAGGCCATTCCAACACATTTACATGTTTCCCCTTAAACCACTCAAGTGTTGCTTTAGCGGTGTGTTTGGGGTCATTGTCCTGCTGGAAGGTGAACCTCCGTCCTAGCCTCAAATCACACACAGAGTGGTACAGGTTTTGTTCAAGAATATCCCTGTATTTAGCACCATCCATCTTTCCCTCAACTCTGACCAGTTTCCCAGTCCTGACTGCTGAAACACATCCCCACAGCATGATGCTGACACCACCATGTGCGAACTCTCATAATTTCATTCCTGCTATCAATGTAATCCCTCCAGTAACACACTTTCTGCTGCTCACTCACCCTACTTTATCTATGGAGTAGCAGTGTATTCACCTTAGTAGAGGAAGTGTATAAGGACTACAGAGCACCTTCCTTTCTCCTAATATCCATAACACAAGAAAGATCTTCTGTAGTTCACAGAGAACTGGGAATGATTCTTACTGATAACAGCAGCAAGCGCAAGAAGTTTTCAACTTGCTGGATTTCTGGTAGTATCAAGGGGTATTTATTTGCACTAGGTGAACAGATAACGTATAACAACACATTCTTGGTAGTATATTGAAAAGACAATGAGCGCCAGTTCACATTATAGAAAGGTAGTCCGAATGCGGTCCAGATGCTTTTCTGCATGCGTGTTTTTGACGCATTCCAGTGCGTTTTTGATGCAGTCCAGTGCATCCCCCCCCTCCTTCCCTTTTTTTTTTTTTTTTTTTTTCTCCTCCTAAACTTAAATAAGGATGTGTGTGTTCCAGTGCCCTTTTGGTGCGGTCAGGTGCATTCCAGTGCGTTTTTGATGCATTGTACAGTCTGGTGCAGGAAAAATGCAATATGTTCTACTTTTTCTATTTTTTTTATTTATTTTTTACTGGAACTGCAAGCACCGGTGTGAACTATACCATTGAAAATCATATAACCTACTTTCCTTGCATTTTTTTTTTGTTGCAGAAAAAAAACACACTGGACTGCATGTGGTGTGAACTGGCCCTTAGGGAGCATTCATTGTTGGGGTGTACATACTATTGAGGCCTAGGCCTCATGCACACTGGGTGGTCAGCTCCGGGGTATGAGACCCCCTAGTGTTGAGGTGTGGGTGGAAGGCAGAGGTGCATCATCCAGTTCTGTTGCCGGCAGCCTATGAGCTTCTATGAGAGGTGGACAGCTGCTGCGGCTAGACGTGCAGCAGGCGATTATAATGGTTAGGGCAGTATGCGATGACATTCGTATTTGGGCACATACCACCCTTAGGCCCCTTTCACACTGGGGCGGTTTGCAGGCGTTATTGCGCTAAAAATAGCGCCTGCAAACCGCCCCTAAACAGCCTCCGCTGTTTGTTCAGTGTGAGGGCTCCGAGGGCTTTCACACTGAAGCGGTGCGCTGGCAGGAGAAGAAAAAATCTCCTAAACCGCTCCTGCCCATTGAAATCAATGGGACAGCGCGGCTATACCGCAGCTATAGCCGCGCTGTACGAGTGGTTTTAACCCTTTTTCGGCCGCCAGCGGGGGGTTAAAACCGCACCGCTAGCGGCCAAATACCGCGGTAAAACAGCGCTAAAAATAGCGCTGTTTTACCGCCGACGCCCCCTACCGACCCAGTGTGAAAGGGGCCTTAGAGTACCAGCGCACGGTCTAGCTGCAGCAGATGTCTGCCTCTCATGGAGTTTTTTTTTACAGGCTGCCTGAAAGGTGCTCCTCTTCCTGCACCGAAATGCCAGAGTCCCATGCGCCAGAGCTAAACGCCCAGTGTGCATGAGGCCTTAGGCTGTATGTATGAAATGGACAGGACGCAGAACAGAATGTACAGCTCCTGGAATTTGGGAGACCTGCCAACCTTGGAACGCTGTGCTCTTTGTAGATGAGCCTCTCTTTCTGCTACAATTGACTTTACAAATGTATGGGGAGGATGGCTGCTGATGGATGTGCTGTGTTTGGATGTCTAGATCTTTGTTATTCCAGGGTCTTTTCTGAGTTCATACATTTCATCCTCAGCAGCTGGTCCCATCTTATCATAATACACTCAGAAATGAACTGCTCTTTACACCTGCATCCAATCCTCTTCTGCAGGCCTGGCGCAGTGACCTGTCTCCTTTAGTTGATTTGTAATGTAATATATGATGCCGGGAGAATTTAAGGAATCCGAGAGATGTGAATCATCTCTCTGCTCTTGTGGTAGTGCTTAGATAACCGCATAAAACAGCTTTTTATGTAATGTTAATTGGGTAATCCTTATTGCTGCACTTTTTTAGAGCTGGGTTGCCCCATAAGCATGCGTTATCACATGGCTGCTGTTGTGTGATGTGAAGACGGCAGTGCTGATGTGCTATTTTTTTTTATTTTTTTATTTTTTAAAGCGGGGGTCCACCTAAACCGCCAAAAAAATAAAAATATTAAAAGCCAGCAGCTACAAATACTGCAGCTGCTGACTTTTAATACATGGCCACTTACCTGTCCCAGGGTCCAGCGATGTCGGCAGGCGACGCCGAGAACCCGCTCGGTTTTCGGCAGCTGCCGCCACCATCCTAGGTGAGGGAATCGGGAAGTGAAGCGTTGCGGCTTCACTTCCCGGTTCCCTACTGCACATGCGCGAGTCGCGCTGCGCGTCCCAAGTGGTCCCCGCTCTCTCCTGGGAGCTGTGTGATTCCCAGGAGACAGCGCGGTGGGACAGGAAGAGTGGGAGCGCGGTGGGACATGGGAGTCTATGCCGGAAGTGGGTGCAAATACCTGTCTTGGACAGGTATCTGCACCCCCCCCCCCCCCCGAAAGGTGCCAAATGTGACACTGGAGGGGGGGAGGGTTCCGAAAAGCGGAAGTTCCATTTTTGTGTGGAACTCCACTTTAATATTTTTTGGGTTAGAACTTTATGTCAGTAAAGTGATAGTTCGTTCAGTTCTTTTGGCCACAGTACGATGGATTAGTTGCAGCATTGCACCTCATTACAGAGGTCTGAACTGCTGTGATAGGGAAGAAGGCTTTTTTGCCTTGTCTGTGCGTTGGGCAAGACCACCCAGCACAGCGCAATGCATCTGGTGTGGACAAGTCCTTAAAGGCAAAGAAACATGAATATGGGCGGCACAGTGGTTTAGTGGGTAGCAGTTTCGCCTAGCAGTAAGAAGGGTCGTTGGTTCGAATCCCAACCACGACACTACCTGCCTGGAGTTTGCATGTTCTCCCTGTGCCTGCGTGAGTTTCCTCCGGGTACTCCGGTTTCCTCCCACACTCCAAAGACATGCTGGTAGGTTAATTGGATCCTGTCTAAATTGTCCCTAGTATGTATGTATTGTCCCACTTTTTTTCTTTTTTTTTTTTTTGACATTTTAAAAATTGTTTAATGAACATTATCAAATGATGTTTATCATTGTCTGGTGCTCACGTGAACATGCAAAACTAAAAAAGGAGTTCCAACTGGCCAATCAACATTTGGGTAAAAGCTTTTAGTTTCCAAACTGTTTTCTCATGTCCAAAAAAAACTTTCAGTTGGTGGAGAGAATGCAATAAAGCAGCTGAAGCTGATCTCCAGCTTTACTGTCACTTTAACTAGTTTGGGCCAAAACGTTCCAAATACATCATTTTCTACACTAACAGGTGTGTCCACCGGGTGCGCTGTGTGGAGGGTATGTAGCCTTAGCTACATACAGTATTCAGACTTGTATTCGGGTGTGAGACAAGCCCTTCCTGGTTCACACCCCAAACAAGATAAAGTCTGGTTGAGCAACGTTCAGCCATTCATAGGCAGCTTTGTATTTTGTGAAGGAATATAAAAGCTTCCTCTGATTTGGCTGGGTTGGAGATATTGACCTCATTCACCTGCCTTTCCACTTTAGCCAGTCAGAGATGGCGCTGTATTTACTCATAGAATACAAAGCTGCATATGAATGGCTGAGCTGTCTCACACTCTCAGATTTTTTTTTTTCCTCCGGGTGTGAGATGGGAAGGTCTCGTACCCGGAACACAGTGCTGTATACTGTATGTAGCTGAGAGTACATGCTGTTCATGCAATGTGCAACCTGCTGGCGTAGAAAATGGTTTGTTTGCGCCAACTTGGCTCAAACAAACTTGTTAAAGTGACAGTATAGCGGAACTCCAGCCTTCCCTTCAGTCTTGCACAGTTGTACACCTCCTTTCTTGTACTGAAATGGCATATTCTGATTTCACTGCACACTGAGCTCCTCACAATGAACTTTTTTTAGTTCAGCATTTTGGATACAGACCTGTTTGAGTGAACATCTACAAGTTCTCCAGTGACTTGCAGATGTTGCAAAAAGCTTTCCCTGCATCAAACATGTCCAAATGAATGGGCTGTGTACATAACACTCCTGTCTGACCTCTTCTCTTTTATAGGGTATGTCTGAGATATTTGTGAACTTGCAGAGTCCACCTGCTTGATCAATGTTGGTTGTCTACCCAGACACTTTTGATGATTTTTTTTTTTTATATTGAGAGACCTGTTTCATATTTCACTGTACTCTCGTTCAAGTCTATAAATAAAGAATTTGGAAAAAAATAAAGGGTGTCAAGAACTTGTTCTTTATACCTATAACTGTCATTCTGCATTATTTGATATATGTTCACATGCACTATTTTACCTGTGTGCTCTTGTTTTTTTTTTTTTTTTCTGCAGGTTCTTCAGATGGTGTTCTTTGGCATCTGTGTGTCATGCGACCTTATCCAGCTGTGCTTCTCCATTAGGAATCCATTATGCTCCTTCCTGACTCGGTTAAAAGACTATGCCTTTGCTACGCTGGTGTTCCCAGTTGCTATGGTGGGTATTTATTACTGGATTACAAAAAAAATGAGTTTCCTAGGGATTTATTTTTCTAAATTTAACTGGACCTTTTTTGGCCAAGCTGAAATTAGAAGCTGATTGGCTACCAGTCAGAGCTGCACCAGATTTTGCACCCTCCAGTTTTAGTAAATTCACACCCACACCATTCTACAGATTTCTACAGATTTCTTGATTTCTCCACTGAGACTGTTAAAAGCGTCTATTTAAGCTCTTTTTAACCAAAGTGTCACTGCTCCACCTCCTGATATAAACCAGGGAACAATGTAAACTTGACACTTCAGAGCTTAGATATTGTAGGAAAGCTTTCAATAAATGATGCAAATGACACTGCAACTCGGCTGGATGTAAACTGTAGTGAAGCAGCGCTAAATAACTCAAAACCAATCCTTAAGCATACAGTCCTAATAGTAATCATAGGATTACCTAAACCAATCCTTAGGCATAAAGTGCTAATAATAAAGTGCTGATAATGTTCTCACTTCTCAATGTGCAAAACCTGTGCAATACAATGACATCAGAAAAATTAATCAAAAAAGTCAATATAAGGATAAGTGATCCAAAGTATCTAAAGATACTGTGCTATAGTCCCTTTTGGAAATAAACAAATGTGCAAAACAGTGAAACAAAAGGTAGAGGGAAGGGGAACAATTGCAGGTATACTGATAACTTGCAGGTATCCTTCTCCAATCCACACCCTGTGTGTGCTAGCCTCTCACCCTTAAAAATAGACCCCAATGGGTCTAGTCGTGCATCATCAGACGTATAACACCGGTGTGTTCTTTTCCTCCTCCTTGGATATGTTCTGGACAGATGATCACTGCACTATCAAGGCTGTTTCTCCATAAGATCCAAGCTCCACGACCAGCTACTTTAAAACATTATCAGCTAAGCTCTGCATTCTGCTGCTTCAGCTTGCCTCGGCTGGATGGTTAAGGAGGTGTGGCCCTCCTCAGATTAAGGAATCCGGTACTACACAAACAAAAAAAGGAAGCAAACGCCTAGTGCATTACCTTCAGCACTAAGTGATTAATAAATACAAATTATACTCGCAAACCAACATGGAATACTAGCGTGTCAAAACGACAGAGTCCAGAAGTCCGCCTTCCAACCTCATGGAATTGTGCAGATGACAGAACCAGCTTCCGCGTTTCGTGGGACTTGCCTGTTTCCTCAGAGCAATAGCCTTTTGGGGACCATTCAGACAACGCATAAGCTGGTTCTGTCATCCTCACCATTCCATGAGGTTGGAAGGTGAACTTCTGGACTTGTATTTTTGAATCCTTTAATTAATGTGCTGGAGGTAATACACTAGGCATTTGCACCCTTTTTGTGGTTTGTCCACCACCTTCTGATATGTCCTTTCCTGTGAAGATACTCGGGAATAGTGTAATGACTCCGATGCCCTGCAATAATAGGCAGTTAATTGAAAACTAGATGGCGCCTGAAGAACAGGGGTAGGAGACAGGAAGACAGAATATAGGAAAAAATACAATCTTAGAATTCCTCAACCAGTCAATGGGGTGGACAATTAGAGTGAAATAATCCAATGTTCTTAACCACCATTCAGATCTCCTTTTCAGTGAAAAGGGAAAATTAATTGATTTTGTTATGGCAACAGCTGCGCTTTGCTCTGGTTTTTATAAACCAGCAACAATGAGTCTCAAGCATTAAGTGTTAGGTGCAGCTTATTGATATTCTGTACTCTGTATTGTATGTATGAAATTACAAATAACGAACACTGTGTTCCTCTCTAGTTTGTAGTCACTTCATTCTGGAGTCTTTATGTGTATGATCGGGAGCTTGTGTATCCAAAGGTATTGGACAGCATCATTCCAGAATGGCTGAATCACACAATGGTAAGGAGGCTTTGTACTGATCATTGCACTTACTTGATCATCATGGGTCCCTCTGATGCTAAGTGAGCTGATCATTTCCATTGACTTGGCTATTTTGGTCTTTGTGCAGTGTGGACTAAAAATATATATTGTATTTTTCAGCACACCGTTATCCTTCCTCTGGTGCTCATTGAGGTATTTGCCTATTCTCACCAGTATCCTGGCAGGAAAAGTGGGCTTGGCTTGCTGGCTATGTTCGCCTCGGTGTACTTATCATGGTAAGTATATAAAAGATGTTGAGGAATTGGTGTAATTGTAAAACTGCACATAATGACTTTATCTAATCATTCTCGTACATTGCACTGTGAGAGTGTATAGCGTTTCTTACTTTTCTGTTCCAATGATAAAGACCAGCATGCATTCTTGCACGATGACTAAGGAGGAAAGCTGTAATAAAATGGCCACCTTCACGGTTAAAATCCTAAGGCCCCTTTCACACTGGGGCGGTAGGGGGCGTCGGCGGTAAAACAGCGCTATTTTCAGCGCTGTTTTACCGCGGTATTCGGCCGCTAGCGGTGCGGTTTTAACCCCCCGCTGGCGGCCGAAAAAGGGTTAAAACCCCTCGTATAGCGCGGCTATAGCCGCGGTATTACAGCGGTATAGCCGCGCTGTCCCATTTGATTTCAATACACCGCTCCTTCACCGCTCCAAAGATGCAGCTTGCAGGAGATTTTTTCTTCTCCTGCCACCGCTTCAGTGTGAAAGCCCTCAGGCTTTCACACTGAACAAACAGCGGAGGCTGTTTAGGGGCGGTTTGCAGGCGCTATTTTTAGCGCAATAACGTCTGCAAACCGCCCCAGTGTGAAAGGGGCCTTAAATTAGTATTGAAACCCTAGACATAAAAATTCTTATATTGCCCCAAAGACTCACTTTTTCAGTCTCATTGCTTCCATCGTCCTTACAGCACTTCCCTGAATTTCTGGCCAAAGTTTGCACTGTTCATATCATTCAGCAGTCAGGTGGTTCACTGCATTGGGACTACACACACACATAGGTTGGACTTTTGTCTTTTTTCAACCTCACCTACTATGTAACTATGTATGTAACAAGTCCTATAATTTCCTGTGCTGCCAACCTTAAGCACGAGTGCCTGCGCCCAGGGGTCTCAAGCTGGCGGCCCTCCAGCTGTTGCAGAACTACAAGTCCCATCATGCCTCTGCCTGTGGAAGTCATGCTTGTAACTGTCAGCCTTGCAATGCCTCGTGGGACTTGTAGTTTCGCAACAGCTGGAGGGCCGCCAGTTTGAGACCCCCTGCTTTAAAGGATAAGTTCACTTTTCGGAACATATTCCATCCAATTTTACGGTGGAACATGTAACATGTTCCCAGTGCTGCAGCAGTATGGGGAGAAGTTCCCAGTACTATTTGCCACTGTTTGAAAAACAGTGCGGCCCTGCGGGGATCTGCCCAAATGGCCGCGTCATTCACACGCACATCTCAGTGTGTCTAATTGAACTACAAGCCCCGACATCCTTAGCGGCTGTCGGCTTGTAGTTCTCAATGAAATACGGCGCTGTGGTATTTCAATGAGTGTTCTTGTCAGGGAGTATCGGCTTACCCGTACGGGATGCACTGTACACCTGACCATTTGCAGGTGACCTGCATGGCATCAGAGATCTGCTGATTGCTGGTGCAATGCTTTCTAGGCTCCTGCAACAAAAAAGAATAAACATTTTTTTTTTTTTACCTGCAAAATAGTGAATTAATAAATTTATTATTTATTTATTTTTTTTAAATGAACTTATCCTTTACCTTTGGTTGCTTTGTGGTGCCTGTGCTTGTCAGCACACAGTCAGGGCTGGAAGCGAACATGTGAAGGTGGTTTCATGTAGCTCTGTGGTAAAATATTGAACCTAGTGAGTATTGAAAGGTTGAAATATCTGCTTTTGCTATGGGTGTTGCTAAGCAGATGCAGTAAACTGCTACTCTGAGTATTGTTATGTTAGGGTGGTATTTTCTATTGCAAAGCAGCTTAAAGCGGAGCTCCACCCAAAAGTGGAACCTCCGCTTATCTGCCTCCCCTGCGCCCACCCCCCCCTCTGGTGCCACATTATAGGGGGTGCGGGTATCTGTTTTTGACAGGAACCTGCTCCCACTTCCAGGTGATTTCGCCGCAGTAAGATCACCTGGAAGTTCAGCCCTCGTCGTCCGTCCCCCCCCCCCCCCCGCCGCCGGGCCATTCACAAAGTGCAGCACGCTTCATGCGTGCACAGTAGGGGACCGGCTGTGAAGCCGCAAGGCTTCACTGCCAGTTTCCCTAACATGCAATGGTGGCGGCAGCACCCGAGAGTCGATTGGGGGGGGGATCAGCTGGGGTGAAGACACCGTGGGATCCCTGGACAGGCCCCCCCCCTCCTCCTGCTTCCCCTGCAGCCGGGTCATTCACACAGCACAGCAAGTTTCCCCCTTCAGCTGAGATGTCGGCGGAAGCACCCGCCGGGTGAAGACACCGCTGGATTACTGGACCGGTTAGTGTCCTTATATTAAAAGTCAGCAACTGCTGTCTTTTAATTTTTTTCTGAAGGAGGCTTTACTTCCTCTTTAACTTGTGTGTGTGTTTGTGTTTGTGTTTGTGTTTGTGTGTGTGTGTGTGTGTGTGTTTGTGTTTGTGTGTTTGTGTGTTTGTGTGTTTGTTTGTTTGTGTTTGTATACTTGTATACTAATACCCACCAATCTCTCTGCAGGGTCCTCTGGGTGCATCATGCAGCTGATATCTGGGTGTATCCCATCCTTGCTAAGCTGGACCCTGTTGGAATGACTGTGTTCTTTGTGGCAAGTTTTCTTGTCATGGTTCCGTTCTACTATATAGGAGAGTTATTGACTCACTGGCGTTGGGGTAAGTTATTGTTGCTTTGCATAGCTATCTTCACATAATAATAATTTTTTTTTTTGTTTTGTTTTTTTTTATAAAATGGTTTTATAAAAACTGTATAAATTGCTTTACAGCAATTAGAGTAGGTTTGCATCTCTGTAGCTGGGAAACGTGTGCAAAATTTAATGCGTAACCGACCTGCAGAGAAATGCACTGCACTTTAGCAGATGCATGGGGGTTCCATTAATTCTTAATGGCGCCCCAACGTGTCAGCATCTGCGGCATTTGTTCACAACTGCCAAGCTACATGGTGACGCAGCTGCATGCGGCTCAATGCAGCACAATTTAAAAGGTTGGGGGCTTCTTTCCCCCACGTTGCTCACTTATCTGCCATTCAGATCCCTTGCCAGGGCAGTTTCCAGGTGCCAGGGACCACTAACCATGTGATTTTAAATGGCCCCTTGCGGTTTGGGCCCCTACTATCCCCTGGGGCTGATGTCACTCTTGTTCTTCTGAGAGAACCCAGCCACTGGACAGCCAAAAGGAACTGTTCACGTCACACAGGCAGTGACTTGGACACCCATTGAAGAACCCAGCTGGATATAAACAGAAGAGGAAAAAAAATTTGGGTCTGGAGTGTTGCATGACTGGTAATAGATAAGTAAAAAAGTTCTTTAGATACGTTTTTTTTATCCAGCCATCAGAGGGGATGTAAGGGGGCTTTGGTTATCCCGAAGATGGGCTTTTAGTGTTTATATTTATGTGTGTGTATTTTTATACAGTATATGATATGCCTTTAGCTATCCGAAGTGATAACCTATGCTATTATACTCCACAGGATCTGGTCGCCCATCTAAAAGGAGGAGGAAAAAGAAGAACTAAAGGCACTACTAATGATTCAGGGCTTTTATTGTTTATATATATAATTTTTTTTAATGGTCCAATAATTTTTCCTCATTTGCTGGCAGGGGGATACAACTTACTTTAATCATTTTTTGCTGATTCGTACAGGTAAATCATTCTACATTTCGACGAGCGACCTTAGATATCACTACTGTGTTTTTATGGGATTCCAGCTACATGCAGGAGATGAGATCAGTCATGGAAATGTTTTTGTTTTTCTCCAGGATCTCAGTGGTTGGACAAGCACTTATTTTTTTATTTGTATTTTTTTGCTACTGAAAGAACTTCAGGACAGTTTATTGTATTTTCTACCACTGCCTGCCAAGTGAGATTTAAAGAATTACTTGATTATAAGCTCTGTTTACATGATGGGGACCTAAATATTGAAGGATGCACTGTCCAGCCATAGTCTGTTATTCTATGGCTGTGCTGTCTGATGAAGGAGTAATGGCGGGGGGGTGGTGCATCACCACAAGACTTTGAGAGGTTTTGGCACTGTTTTCTATGACATGAACTGTTTATAACAACTTTTATGTGACATCTTGTTGATTGTAGTATAGGAAGGAGGTTTTTGGTTTTTTTTTACATTTTTTTTAATTTGCATTCCCCTCCATTATTGTCTATGCTATGTGACACTTCTACTGTTTTTTTTTTTTTGTTTGTTTGTTTTTTTGCTGTTGAGTAAAATCTTTCAAGATTTAGATTTGTTCTGCCCTCTAGTGTCCAATCAAAATGTAGCTGTGCTCTTAAAGTTTAAAGAAGATGTTTGTGTAAGGTAAAAAGTTCTAAATAGATGCTTATCACAGCAAAGGTGTGGCATTCAGCACAAATCGGTATGTCTCTATCATAGGAATTGCCTGGTGCGTGTTCCAAGAGATGTTTCCTTTCCTCACTTAAAGAGTACCTGTCCCTTTTACATAGAAAATGTTACTATCAACATTTTCTTTACAAAAGGTAGGTTGGTAGTCATGTATTTTTGGACACACCCTTGTCAACCGGCCAGAAATTTTTTTTTTTTCTTACTTTAAAGCGGTTGTAAACCGCTGAGAAAAAAAAAAACCTGCAAGACAATGGCATAATGTGCTAGTATGCATCGCATGCTAGCACATTATGAAATACTTACCTTAGAACGAAGCTCCCACAGCCTGACCCGGTCAGCGCTGAGGGGGCTGACATGTTGCCTCGCTGTTTCATCCGGAGCCACAATGACGTCACTCCCGCGTATGCGAGTGGGAGTCCTCCGTTCCGGCACGATACGCCAGACCTTTGGTGAACCTTCATGCTCTGCTGATACAAATTTTATTTACACGTAAGCCTTATTATAGGCTTACCTGTAGGTAAAAATGTCCAAGCGGAGCATACAACAGCTTTAATCTGACTTTAGGAAACTGAACTCTGGCTGCGGAGAGGTACTGCGGTTTTTGTTCTTTACACAGCTTTAGCAAACATGCCAGATGGAACATTCCAATTGGTTAACAAACAAGTAAAGAAAATTTCACACAATAAATTAAGTTGGGTTACATCCCATTTTCAGGGTCCTGGATCATACTTGAGTAGTTTCGGTTGTTGAATGTAATTGCCTGTTAGACTTGACGCCCCTTTGCAAAAGGCTTTGGCATTGGCCAGGATAATATTTAATGAAGGAAATATTAAATGTTTGTTGCATCCAGCCTTTGGTATGTACATAAACTCTTATAAATATACTGAGTTGTCTTTATTTTATTCATTTATACAGCGGGGACATGTAATGCAACACCTAATCGAATCAGACCTGCTTGTTTTAAACTCATTCCTCTTGTCTCCCCTAGGGTTGTTGGTGCCATTAGACTGGGTTTGCACTGCCGCGATTTTGAATCCAATATCACTGCGCGGCTTGCATATGACTTCTTTAACAGAAGTCAATGCTAGTCGTATTGAAGTCGCACCAAAAGTAGTGCAGCAACCTTTTTTCTAAGTTGCAGTTAATAGGGTGTGACTTGTCATTCGATTTTGAACTCTCAAGTCACATGAAAAGTTGAGGCAGTGCTAACTGGGCCTCAAAGGATAACCTAGTGCGCAAAGTCACTGGGGGAGATTTACTAAAACTGATGCACACAGAATCTGCTGCAGCTGTGCATAGTAACCAATCGGCTAGGTTTTATTGTCAAAGCTTAATTGAACAAGACGATGTTAGAAGCTGATTGCTCACTATGCACAGCTGCACCAGATTGTGTGCACCGATTTTAGTAAATCTCACCCACAGCCTTAAAGTGAGGGGAAAAAAAGTATTTAATCCCCTGCTGATTTTGTATGTTTGCCCACTGACAGAAATAATCAGTCTATAATTTTAACGGTAGGTTTATTTTAGCAGCGAGAGACCAGAATAGCCAAAATATCCAGAAAAACAGATTTCAAAAAAGTTATAAATTGTTTTGCATTTTAAATTTGCATGTGAAATAAGTACTTGATCCCCTATTGGCAAGAATTCTGGCTCCCAGGTGTCTTCTATACAGGTAATGAGCACACGAGCGGACTTTACGGCAGACTTTGCTCGGCGGACTTTTCAACGGACTTTACGACGGACTTTCTGAATGAACGGACTTGCCTACACACAATCCACCAAAGTCCGTCGAATTCGTACGTGATGACGTACGACCGGACTAAAACAAGGAAGTTCATAGCCAGTAGCCAATAGCTGCCCTAGCGTGGCTTTTTGTCCGTCGAACTAGCATACAGACGAGCGGACTTTTCGACCGGACTCGATTTCGACGGATTAATTTAAAACATGTTTCAAATCTAAGTCCGTCCAACTTTTGAGAAAACAAAGTCCGCTGGAGCCCACACACGATCGAATTGTCCGACCAAATCCCGTCCGCCGGGCAAAGTCTGCCGTAAAGTCCGCTCGTGTGTACGCGGCATTAGTTTAACTCTGGAGGGACTCCTTTTGGAGTTCAGCCCATGGATGGGCAATCAGTTTGAAAGAGCGGTCTCTGCCCTTATGTGATAGATTTGTCCTAGCCATCTAAGCTCTTTGACTGACTTGATCCGCACCCCTGCGATTGTCTTCATTGGACAGTGCTTGTCTTCTGATGTCATTAGGCCTGAGGAGCCTATCGTTTTGCTTCTTGAAGAAGGGCCAATTCTAGGTCTATCTTCAACCTTGAATCTATTTTCAATGTTTGTGGTACTTCAAACACTTTAGTTTAGATATGCCAGAAGGATGATGTTCTAACCCAGGTTGCAAAGACACCACTTTGTATAGTGTTGGAAGAGACTAGAGCCATTTTGCCTGATAATTTCAGCAACAAGGTAGTTTATGGCTTGACACTTGGATGTCTGAGATCCTTCAAGACCTATTTGCCATACAGAATACTTATTCCGTGTTATAAACCTACCATTAAAATTATAGACTGATCATTTCTTTGTCCATGGGAAAATGTACAAAATCAGCAGGGGATCAAATACTTTTTTCCCTCACTGCATAGTCTTCAATGGGAAGAACGTTTTATATTTGGTAAATGTGTGAGCAGAAGAATAAAAATGAATACATATATATCACAAAAGTAAGTCCACCCCTCACATTTTTGTAAATATTTTATTATATCTTTTCATGTAACAACACTGAAGAACTGACACTTTGCTACAATGTAAAGTAGTGAGTGTACAGCTGGTATAACTTTAAATTAATTATGTCCCCTCAAAATAACTCAACACACAGCCATTAATGTCTAAACTGCTGGTAACAAAAGTGAGTACACCCCTAAGTAAAAATGTCCAAATTGGGGCTAAGGTGTCAATATTTTTGTGTGGCCATCATTATTTTCCAGCACTGCCTTAACCCTCTTGGGTATGGAGTTCACCAGAGCTTCACCAGAGCTTCACAGGTTGCCACTGAATTCCTCTTCTACTCCTCCATGATGAAATCACGGAGCTGGTGGATGTTGGAGACCTTGCGCTCCTCCACCTTCCATTTGAGGATGCCCCACAGATGCTCAATAGGGTTTAGGCCTAGAGACATGCTTGGCCAGTCCATCATCGTTACCCTCAGCTTCTTTAGCAAGGCAGTGGTTGTCTTAGAGGTGTGTTTGGGGTCGTTATGTTGGAATACTGCCCTGCAGCCCAGTCTCGGAAGGGATGGGATTATGCTCTGCTTCAGTATGTCACAGTACATGTTGGCATTCATGGTTCCCAGAATGAACTGTAGCTCCCCAGTGTCGGCAGCACTCATGCAGCCCCAGATCATGACACTCCCACCACCATGCTTGACTGTATGCAAGTCACACTTGTCTTTGTACTCCTCACCTGGTTGCCACCACACATGCTTGACACCATCTGAACCAGATAAGTTTATCTTGGTCTCATCAGACAACAGGAAATGGTTCCAGTAATCCATGTCCTTAGTTTGCTTGTCTTCAGCAAACTGTTAGCGGTCTTTCTTGTTCATCTTTAGAAGAGGCTTCCTTCTGAGACAACAGGCATGCAGACCAATTTGATGCAGCGTGCGGCGTATGGTCTGAGTACTGACAGGCTCAACCCCCCCACCCCATTAACCTCTACAGCAATGCTGGCAGCACTCATACGTCTATTTCCCAAAGACAACCTCTGGATATGACGCTGAGCACATGCACTCAACTTCTTTGGTCGACCATGGCGAGGCCTGTTCTAAGTGGAACCTGTCTGGTTAAACAGCTGTATGGTCTTGGCCACTGTGCTGCAGCTCGGTTTCAGGGTCTTGGCCATCTTTATGTAGACTAGAGCAACAATTATTTTTTTCCGATCCTCGGAGTTCCTTGCCATGAGGTGCCATGTTGAACTTCCAGTGACCAGTATGAGAGACTGACAGCGATGACACCAAATTTAACACACCTGCTCCCCATTCACACGTGAGACCTTGTAACGCTGAGTCACATGACACTGGGGAGGGAAAATGGCTGATTGGGCCCAATTTAAATGTGTGTAGATGTGTGTGTGTGTGTGTGTGTGTGTGTGTGTGTGTGTGTGTGTGTGTGTGTATATAATATACATACATACATACATACATACATGTCCCAGGGGAAGGCTACTACTTAAGGATCATGCCCATGTCTAGCAGTAATTAGAGCCCAATGTGACGTTTATCACCCTTTTGTAAGGTGGGCATAGAAACGCTTATAGCTCAGCCTGCATCCACAGGTGCTTAACAACAAATATGACAAGCACATGGGAGCATGCCACTATGTACTGTATAATGTGTACACAGCCCTGTGTCCCTGCTGAGGAAAGTGAAAATATATCTTGCTGGCATGCATTGTTATCTTAAAGTATTAATGTTGGTGTAAATGATCTGGTCCCCAGATCATTAGAGTGCCATACCAGTGTTAAGTCCAGATACAACTTTATTCCGTTAAAAGTTAGGGGTACAAGACAACAAAGTAGCTAACGTGTTCAGAAAAAATTGTCAAACCCCCGAAAGGTGCCAAATGTTGTAGAGGGGGGGGGGGGGGAAGATTTTGGATGGAGCTTCACTTTAAGATAAGGATGCCACTGTTACTGCTGGGCTTTAGGGAGGGGGGTTCTGTGCCTCCTTTTATGTCAGTAAAGGGCCAGGGCCACAAACTCTATCTGGCCTGAATTAGTGTGACCCCTAACAATTATCCCATTTACATTCCTTTTGCAGTTACAGTGGAACCTCGGATTGCAAGTAATGCGGTTAACGAGCGTTTCGCAATACGAGTTATTATTTTTTTAAAAACCTGACAAGCAGGATTCAAGCCTCTGCGGTGTGCAGTATCGCATTTGGCTAGAGGAGCGGGGTTGCCGGTGACACTGGGAGCCATTCGGAAACACTTGGAAATACTCAGTTTTGGAGTGCATCCGAGCGGGCTACGAGTATTTTCAAGTCTCTCCGGCGCCCCCCCCCCCACCTCTGGCCACATGCGGTATTGCATGCAATAGAAGTCAATGTGGAACAAATTATCTTCATTTCCATTGACTTCTCTGGGGAAACTCGCTTTGATATGCGAGTGCTTTGGATTACAAGCATTCTCCTGGAACAGATTATGCTCGTAGTCCAAGGTTCCACTGTAATTTGAAGAACAGATTTTCAAAAGCTAAAGTAAGTGTAGTTTAGTGGGTGATGACACTTTAATGCCAGCCCTCATTCACTGTGAAATATAACATGAATACACGGATAACCTCTTTAAAGGATTCTTAGATTTATCTTTACATTTCTTTATCTACTCCAGCAACGCTAGAATTGCTCCTATGGAAACAAAAATGTAGTTTATGGCTGCCCTGCATCTCTGCAGTCCGAACACTCGACAGAGAAAAGAGGGCCCCAGGTGGGCTTTAGCAGCAGTACATCTGTGGTGGGTTAGATGACTTCCTGAAAAACCTGAGCCGTCTCCCTCCTATGGACTTACGTTTCTCCCTCTAAACTTGGAGTTGGGGGGGAAATTTAATTCAGAGCAGTAGATTGTCTTAAAACAGTGAGGAGGCACCTCCAGGCCTGTGGGTCACAACAGGGTCCCTATTCTGTCTCTTTCACCATCCAGGGGAGATTTTCAACAAATGTTCAATCACAACACAGAAATTATAGCAGCTACATCTGTAAAATTCTGAATGTTAACAAACCGTGGCAGCATTTTTTTCTGCTACAGAGAAGCTCCTTTCTAAACAATTGGCTTGTAGCTTAGAGCAACCTGTCAAGTGTTGCCTTTTACCATTGTAACCCACACTAAAGTAAAATTGCAACAGGGCCCGGGTTGCAGTCATACTTTGTAAGGTATTTTCATTCTTGCAAAGTGCGTAGAAAAAGGTCTTTAAAGGAAGCTTCCATTCCCTAATCCATACACTCATACTTGTAACAGATATTTTGTGAATAAATTCACCCTTATAGCCCTGAAACTAGCATAGATTAAGGCCGGCCATACACTGTGCAAATTCATTTCTTCCAACCACTGGTTGCAGGAAGGAAATTTGCAAGATTCCCCCATCAACACAGACCCGGAAATCAGCAATTGTCTTCTCCCAGGGGAGGGGGGTGGAGGTGGGCGAGGGGAAGCCATTCCCACTTGGAGAAGACCGTGATTGGACCACCCTTCCGGATTCTCTTGAGATTATCTCTAGCAGCTATGCTCATTAACGGTTCGAATCTTGGCTGGTTCAGCATTCGAACCATGTATGACCAGCCTAAGTTACTTTGGCAATGGTTGCGTCTCTATCAACCTTCTCAGAGAATTGTTTTGTTTGGCAAGTGTCCTTTTAAAAGAAATGGCGGTAGGAGGGTTAAATTATCTCAGATCTCCCATACAATGTTCTCTCTTTCCATTGTGTCCATTACTTTTAGTGTTCCTTGTCTGACTCCCAACTCTCCTATTTCTGCCATAATTTAGTCCATTTGTATCTTCTTTCATTTTGTATCAATGTAAACATTAAATCCAAGAAATCTGAATTCTGTTAACTATGTTTAAGGTTAGAATTCCATGCACAAATAGTAATTCTTTGTCAGGCATGGTATCCTATAAATAACAGTCAAGACCTGACAATAGTTTAAACAAGGAGCCAAAAGGCAAGAATATTCACCAGTGCTCCAACAGTCTGGCACAAATGAGATCTCTCGCTTTTGTCAGCATTTTATTCCCAGCTTCTTCCAGGAGCCGGTTCCCCTAGTCATTCTATGCATGAAGGTAAAAAACCTTCAGTGTGAACCCCCGCCCCTCCCCCCAATACTTAACCTAAGCCTGAGGCTCTCCCAGGTTTTTCCCTCCTGATTGGCTGAGAAGCCATTGGCACCCGCTGCTGTCAATCACAACCAGTGAGGCGGGGGGCAGGGCTGAGAAATGCTCTCTTGTGTCTTACAGATGCAGGGAGCCAGCTCGGGGGCGACCACGCATGAGTGCCCCCACAGCAAGCGGCTTGTTATTGGGTACTCTGCACGGGGGAGCGCTGGCGGGGGACCCAAGAAGAGGAGGATCAGGGCTGCTCTGTGCAAAACCATTACACAGAGCAGGTAGGTATGACATTTTTTTTTTTTGTTTTTAGAAAAATGTTCCCTTTTACAATCACTTTGGGGGGGGGGCATACACAATTGTGGGTGATCTAGGTACGGGAAATAGCAAAAAAGCGACTAAATATTTATTAAAATATTGGACAAAAAATGCTGTATTGGTCTTTATTTTGTAGTCCATTGAAATTATAAATGAATAATCAGAAAATTGTAAACAGCCAGGAAAAACAGAAGGCGGGAGCCACATGTCATACGTGTCATCCAGATTGTTCAGTCAAGGATTGGCTTCAGCTCAAAACTCCTCCCATAGACCACACCCCGCTGATGTGTTTCACATTGATAGGGTCCTATTGAAGTGAAATGCATCAGTGGATGTTGTCTATGGGACGAGTTTTGAGCTGAGGCCATTCCTTGACTGGATGATCAGGTTAACATGTATGGCATGCGGCCTCCTTCTTAATGTTTGTTGATGGTAACAGAGCGTAAGACGTGCTCTTTCGGGTTCTGAGTCGACGGGGGGGGGGGGGGTAATATGCTGAGCTTTTCAGTGGTGCTCTTCTAGATGCTTTCACAATAAAAACATTTGTTGAATCAGTCTGTATTTTGGTACTACTGATGTATTATTAAACTGCAGGGGGTAAAGAGATGTCGCAGACTACTTGTTGGCTAAAAACAGGAGAAAGCAAGGCTTTGGATGCGAATATTTGAAGGTCAATAAAGTCATTCATAGAGCTTAGTGCTTTGAGTTTGACATCTGTCCTCTAGGCAGGAGCTTCTCAAAGGAAGAGGATTACATGAATTGAGAATTTCACATGTAGTCAGGTCAATAAACCAAATGAAAGTCCAAAGTCTTTAATCCAGTTTTTCTCAACCTTTTCACTGCAGAGGAACCCTTGAACTAACTTTACAGTCTCAGGGAACCCCTGCTAATAATTACTATATCTACAATTCATAATACATTAGTGTGATAGTCAGTGAGAAGAATGATCCTTACACTTGTGATCACTAGGAAGAACTAGCCCCTTGTAGATTTGCAAAAAAGATCAATGGTGTCAGTGGGAACTTATCCAAAGGGGCAGAAATTTCTCAAGGAACCTCTAGCAACCTCTGTAGGAACCCTAGTTGAGAAACCCTGATTTAATCGTTCACCTGGTGACAGAAAACTTTCACTGTGTTTTAGGGGGAGGGGGGATTTACACCGTCATATGACGTTGCAGAGTGGTCATATCTGAATGATGCCTGCAGTTATTTTTCTGCCGGCGATTCCCTGCACTGTAAAAAGAATTATAGTGGCTGTTCACATCCCCCCGCCCCCCCCCCCCTCCCCGCTGCTCTCCGGTGCTTCTGTGCTTCCATGCGATCGGCAAGCTGGAGAAGGAAGTTTGGTGCCATTCCAAGAGTGTGCGCAATTTTAAAGCGTGACATGTTAGGTATTTATTTACTCTGCTTAACATCATCTTTCATATTATGCAAAAAAATTGGGCTAACTTAATTTTTTTTTATGCATGAAACAGTTTTTTTTTTTTTTTAAACACATTTGAAAAATTGCTGTGCAAATACCGTGCAAGATAAAAAGTTGCTATGACCACCATTGTGTTCCCTAAGGTCTCTGCTAAAAAAAAATTACATATATAATGTTTGGGGGTTCTGGGTAATTTTGTAGCAAAAAAAATTATGATTTTTATACGTAGGAGAGAAGTGTCAGAATTGTCTTGGATGGCAAGAAGAAGGTTAAAAGAAGGTGAGCCTCTAGTGGTCAATCAATGGGGAGTGAAGAAAGTGCATACCCCCCTCCCTTTACACAGTCTGATACAGAATCATGCACAGCTAGCTAAGGTTGTCAATCATATACCCTGTACTGAGGGGAGGTGGGGCGCCGCCATGTCCTACTATTCTCTGGTGTTAGAGATTGTCAGAAGTGACTCCTGCAGATAGCACACAAAGGAGGCAGCAGCCACAAATCACACTAGGTGCTTTGGATTAAGGCAAGTACACTATAGCAGGGTATGCTCTGTTCATTTTGCACTTCAGAGGTTTATGCCGACTTGTGTTTTTTTTTTTTTTTTAAGATGCTGTTTATTGCTTATAAGCAAGTTGCAGTACATAATTACAGTTGCAATACAAACAACAGTTCATTTAAAAAACTGATAATTGGTGAAATCTTAGGTCTTTATACAAGTGTTAACAATGTATATTTTATGTACAGTAGTAGCTTTGCATATGACTGATATTTTCACCCAGAAGTTAGGTGGTAAGAATGTATAGAGTACATAGACCCCAATATCTTATCAAAGCTTTTATGCAAACCCCTGACAGTGTAGGTGAGTTGGTACAGAGGAAGAACAGAATTTATTAACTTATTCTAATAGAGTTGACAAAAAGGGTCTTTTCCAAATAATTAAAATGTTTTTTTTTTACATAGAAGTATAGTATCCTTTACAGTTTTTAACTCATTATTAAAAGGTAGCAGTCAGGAGAAGGGTACAAAAGAATTTCCAAGGCATTAGATATACCATAGAACACAGTGAAGACAGTCGTCATCAAGTGGAGAAAATATGACACAACACTGACATTACCAAAACCTGGACGTCCCTCCGAAATTGATGAAAGAACGAGAAGAAAATTGGTCAGAAAAGCTGCCAAGAGGCCTACGACATCAATAAAGGAGCTGCAGGAATATCTGGCAAGTACTGGTTGTGTGGTACATGTGACAACAATCTCCCTTATTCTTCATATGTATGGGCTATGGAGTAGAGTGGCAAGATGGAAGCTTTTTCTTCCGAAGAAAAACATCTAACCCCGCTAAATTTTACAAAAACAAATCTTAAGTCTCCCAAAAGCATGTGGGAAAATGTGTCCTGGTCTGATGAAACCAAGGCTATAATACCAAAAGATACAGTGCCTTGAAAAAGCATTCATACCCCTTGACATTTTTTACATTTTGTCATGTTACAACCAAAAATGTAAATGTATTTTATTTGAATTTTATGTGATAGACCAACACAAAGTGACACATAATGAAGTGGAAGGAAAATGATAAATGGTTTTCAATTTTTTTTACAAATAAATATGTGAAAAGAGTGGCGTGCATTTGTATTCAGCCCCCTTTACTCTGATACCCCTAACTAGTGGAACCAATTGTCTTCAGAAGTCACCTAATTAGTAAATAGAGTCCACCTGTGTGTAATTAAATCTCAGTATAGATACAGCTGTTCAGTGAAGCCCTCAGAGGTTTGTTAGAGAACCTTAGTAAACAAATCACATCATGAAGGCCAAGGAACACACCAGAAAGGTCAGGGATAAAGTTCTGGAGAAGTTTAAAGCAGCGTTAGGTTTTAAAAAAATATTCCAAACTTTGAACATCTCACGGAGCACTGTTCAATCCGTCATCTGAAAATGGAAAGAGTATGGCACAACTGCAAACCTACCAAGATATGGCCGTCCACCTAAACTGACAGGCCGGGCAAGGAGAGCATTAATCAGAGAAGCAACCAAGAAGCCCATGGTAACTTTGGAGGAGCTGCAGAGATCCACAGCTCAGGTGGGAGAATCTGTCCACAGGACAACTATTAGTCGTGCACTTTATGGAAGAGTGGCAAGAAAAAAAGCCACTGTTGAAAGAAAGCCATAAGAAGTCCCATTTGCCATGTGGGGGACACAGCAAACATGTGGATGAAGGTGCTCTGTTTAGATGAGACCAAAACTGAAATTTTTTACCTAAAAGCAAAACGCTATGTTTGTTGGAAAACTAGCACTGCACATCACCCTGAACACAGGATGTTGTGGGGATTCTTTTCTTCAGCAGAAACAGGGAAGCTGGTCACAGTTGATGGGAAGATGGATGGAGCCAAATACAGGGCAATCCTAGAAGAAAACCTGTTAGAGTCTGCAAAAGACTTAAGACTGGGGCGGAGGTTCGCCTTTCAGCAGGACAATGAACCTAAACATACAGCCAGAGCTACAATGGAATGGTTTAGTTAAGGGGTAGGCAACCTTCGGGAGGTGGAAATCTACTTGAACAACACTGAAGAAGTCAAATATCACCGGGCACAGTGTCCTTTGTTGTTAGGGCCCGTTCACAGCAGAACACAATGCCAGAAAGGCATGTTCCATGTGTGTTTCCTGCACTGTGTTCAAAATGCGTTGCCTTTGTGATCTACTGTGGGTGATGATATGGTCGTCTGCAGGACTTTTTTTGGGGGGGGGGCATCATTTTAAGGTCACCCTTGTGCCACCCCTTTTTGACAATTACATAAAGGGGAGGGGCTTTATCATTATTACATAAAGCATGATAACCCTCCCCCCCTTCCACTGCCACATTTGGCATTTTTTGGGGGGGAAGAATGTACCTGGGTTTGCTGTGGCGATCTGAGCCATGTACAAAATCATGCAAAATATGCTGCGACTGCAGCAAGCGAAGGTATAAATAAACATACAATTAGGCAATCGATCAATTACAAAAATAATCTACACCTGCATGGTACAGCATTGGCTTAAGCCAGTGGGGATCTTAAATTCTATATGGGCACAATAGCATCTTTATGGGCACAACAGCAGCTTTATGGGTGCAATAACATCTTTATGCTATGTTGCTGTGCTTAACCACTTGCCTACAGGGCACTTTCACCCCTGTCCTGCCCAGACCAATTTTCAGCTTTCAGCGCTGTCACACTTTGAATGACAATTGCGCAGTCATGCAACACTGTACCCAAGTAACATTTTTATCATTTTTTTCACACATATAAAGCTTTCTTTTGGTGGTATTTAATCACCACTGGGTTTTTAAATTTTGGCTAAACAAACAAAAACGACTGACAATTAAAAAAAAAAAAGTTTTGGTTAGCTTCTATTATTAAATTTTGCAAATAAGTAGTTTTTCTCCTTCACTGATGTGCACTGATAGGCTGCACTGATGAGGTGGCACTGATGGTCACTGATAGGTGGCACTGATAGAACTGGTTAAACAGCATGTTGCTTTTAGCGGGTGGTGCTGTGAAAAAGAATAATGTAGTTCAATGTGGCCACTGTATGGCAATTATTGGGTTAATTCAGGTAGTGAGGAGGCAATATATTACCTCCTCACCACCTCTTAAACAGCTCTGAAAAGCGATCCAAGCATGGATCTTTTCAGGGAAGCAACAGTCACTTCTACACATGTGAAGGAGCCCTAAGAGTAGCCAAGCAAAAGCATGCAGGGAAGTAAAGTGTTAAGTCTTGTCACATGATAACAGAAGGTTCAGCCTGATGTCCAACCTTGATGACTGTGTAAAGTGATACACAGTCTATGATTCTATGCTGACAGGTCCCACAGTCAGGCAATTGGAGGCACATCTCACAAGCAGTTCACTGATAACAGAAGATAAGAGAGATCAGGCAGCCTGTGACAGCAGGGGAAGGAGATCCAGGTGTAAGCCCCACAATAAAAAAGGCTAAGCTCTGGTGAAGTGAACATTCTCTTATCATGTTTAACTTTACTTTCCTGCACTTTCCTCCCTAGTGTGTGGACACTAGGGATGAGCTTCGAGTTCGAGTCGAACTCATATTCGACTCGAACATTGGCTGTTCGCAAGTTCGCCGAACAGCGAACAATTTGGGGTGTTCGCGGCAAATTCGAATGCCGCGGAACACCCTTTAAAAGTCTATGGGAGAAATCAAAAGTGCTAATTTTAAAGGCTAATATGCAAGGTATTGTCATAAAAAGTGTTTGGGGACCTGGGTCCTGCCCCAGGGGACATGGATCAATGCAAAAAAATTTTTTAAAAACGGCCGTTTTTTCAGGAGCAGTGATTTTAATAATGCTTAAAGTCAAACAATAAAAGTGTAATATCCCTTTAAATTTCGTACCTGGGGGGTGTCTATAGTATGCCTGTAAAGGGGCGCATGTTTCCTGTGTTTAGAACAGTCTGACAGCAAAATGACATTTTGAAGGAAAAAACTCATTTAAAACTACCGCGGCTATTGCATTGCCGACAATACACATAGAAGTTCATTGATAAAAACGGCATGGGAATTCCCCAAAGGGGAACCCCGAACCAAAATTTAAAAAAAAAATTACGTAGGAGTCCCCCTAAATTCCATACCAGGCCCTTCAGGTCTGATATGAATATTAAGGGGAACCCCGGCCAAAATTACAAAAAAAAAATGACGTGGGGTTCCCCCTAAATTCCATACCAGAGCCTTCAGGTCTGGTATGGATTTTAAGGGGAACCCCGCGCCAAAAAAAAAAAACGGCGTGGGGTCCCCCCAAAAATCCATACCAGACCCTTATCCGAGCACGCAACCTGGCAGGCCGCAGGAAAAGAGGGGGGGACGAGAGTGCGGCCCCCCCCTCCTGAACCATACCAGGCCACATGCCCTCAACATTGGGAGGGTGCTTTGGGGTAGCCCCCAAAACACCTTGTCCCCATGTTGATGAGGACAAGGGCCTCATCCCCACAACCCTGGCCGGTGGTTGTGGGGGTCTGCGGGCGGGGGGCTTATCGGAATCTGGAAGCCCCCTTTAACAAGGGGACCCCCAGATCCCGGCCCCCCCCTGTGTGAAATGGTAAGGGGGTACAAAAGTACCCCTACCATTTCACTAAAAAACTGTCAAAAATGTTAAAAATGACAAGAGACAGTTTTTGACAATTCCTTTATTTAAATACTTCTTCTTTCTTCTATCTTCCTTCATCTTCTGATTCTTCTGGTTCTTCCTCCGGCGTTCTCGTCCAGCATCTCCTCCGCGGCGTCTTCTATCTTCTTCTCCTCGGGCTGCTCCGCACCCATGGCATGGGGGGGAGGCTCCCGCTCTTCTCTTCATCTTCTTCATCTTCTTCTCTTCTTCTCTTCTTCTTTTCTTCTCTTCTTCTCTTCTTCATTTTCTTCTCCGGGCCGCTCCGCACCCATGCTGGCATGGAGGGAGGCTCCCGCTGTGTGACGGCGCTCCTCGTCTGACAGTTCTTAAATAACGGGGGGCGGGGCCACCCGGTGACCCCGCCCCCTCTGACGCACGGTGACTTGACGGGACTTCCCTGTGACGTCACGGGGAATGCCACAGGGAAGTCCCGTCATGTCCCGTGCGTCAGAGAGGGGGTGGGGTCACCGGGTGGCCCCGCCCCCCGTTATTTAAGAACTGTCAGACGAGGAGCGCCGTCACACAGCGGGAGCCTCCCTCCATGCCAGCATGGGTGCGGAGCGGCCCGGAGAAGAAAATGAAGAAGAGAAGAAAAGAAGAGAAGAAGATGAAGAGAAGAGCGGGAGCCTCCCCCCATGCCATGGGTGCGGAGCGGCCCGAGGAGAAGAAGATAGAAGGCGCGGCGGAGGAGATGCTGGACGAGAATGCCGGAGGAAGAGCCAGAAGAACCAGAAGATAGAAGAAAGAAGAAGTATTTAAATAAAGGAATTGTCAAAAACTGTCTCTTGTCATTTTTAACATTTTTGACAGTTTTTTAGTGAAATGGTAGGGGTACTTTTGTACCCCCTTACCATTTCACACAGGGGGGGGCCGGGATCTGGGGGTCCCCTTGTTAAAGGGGGCTTCCAGATTCCGATAAGCCCCCCGCCCGCAGACCCCCACAACCACCGGCCAGGGTTGTGGGGATGAGGCCCTTGTCCTCATCAACATGGGGACAAGGTGTTTTGGGGGGCTACCCCAAAGCACCCTCCCAATGTTGAGGGCATGTGGCCTGGTACGGTTCAGGAGGGGGGGGCCGCACTCTCGCCCCCCCTCTTTTCCTGCGGCCTGCCAGGTTGCATGCTCGGATAAGGGTCTGGTATGGATTTTTGGGGGGACCCCACGCCGTTTTTTTTTTTTTTTTTTTTGGCACGGGGTTCCCCTTAAAATCCATACCAGACCTGAAGGGTCTGGTATGGAATTTAGGGGGAACCCCGCTTCATTTTTTTTTTTTAATTTTGGCCGGGGTTCCCCTTAATATCCATACCAGACCTGAAGGGCCTGGTATGGAATTTAGGGGGATTCCCACGTCATTTTTTTTTTTAAATTTTGGTTCGGGGTTCCCCTTTGGGGAATTCCCATGCCGTTTTTATCAATGAACTTCTATGTGTATTGTCGGCAATGCAATAGCCGCGGGTAGTTTTAAATGGCTTTTTTCCTTCAAAATGTCATTTTGCTGTCAGATTGTTCTAAACACAGGAAACATGCGCCCCTTTACAGGCATACTATAGACACCCCCCAGGTACGAAATTTAAAGGGATATTACACTTTTATTGTTTGACCTTAAGCATTATTAAAATCACTGCTCCTGAAAAAATGGCCGTTTTAAAAAATTTTTTTTGCATTGATCCATGTCCCCTGGGGCAGGACCCAGGTCCCCAAACACTTTTTATGACAATAACTTGCATATTAGCCTTTAAAATTAGCACTTTTGATTATTCATGTTCGTATCCCATAGACTTTAACGGTGTTCGCGTGTTCGAACGAACTTTTTTCCTGTTCGCATGTTCTGGTGCGAACCGAACAGGGGGGTGTTCGGCTCATCCCTAGTGGACACCTTGCTGATTCCAGGAGGGGCACTTGCCCCCCCTTGCCCCCTCCTGCAGATGCACATGGGTGATGATACATTGTTAACCCCAAATGTAGATTGCAAATGCAGTGGACACAAAAAAAAAAGTTTTACAAGACAGTGTGTCATGAACAGGTGTGACCAGAACCGTGTGATCTGCGACAGAGGACACCAAAACGTATATGAGTGAAAATATAATAATTTATTAAAGTAAGTGAATAATATAGTACAACCACCTCCAGTTTGACACAGTGCAATAACCAACCACAGACAGAGACCCACAAATAACAACAGACAGATAAGTACAATAAATGGGAAATACCAGGATCATAAACAATAGCCCGGCCAAGGTCATACACAGCAGATCAGCAGATGGACAGGGGGTGTTCTAGAGACATAAACGTAAGCCAGGCCAAGGTCATACACCGGGAGATCAGCAGATGGGGTAAGCAACACAGGACAGGGAGAGGATGGATGGATCAGACTGCAGGCAGGGATGCAAGGTAACAGGTGGGACAGGATAGGGATCGGGACAGGGAGACAGGATCAGAAACACGGGTCACAGGTTCAGGGCACAGGAACAGGTTCAGAATCAGGATCAGATCACAAGCTAGCAGGTCAGGGCGCAAGGAAGAAACCAAGGTAAACCCGTGAGTGCTTGCCGGGTATTTATAGGACTGTGATTGGCCTCAAGTGACACCTGATTGTAGGAGGTACTGTCTGCTCCACACTGCCAGGATCCATCCACTGGTGGACGCCAATACTGCGGCCCAAAGATGACATAACATCAGCAGGGAAAAGCTCTCCTGACAGTCCCAAACTGCCAGGAGACACCTGCTGGTGGACCTCAGTACTGCATGCCAAATAACAGATATTACCAGCGGATGGAACATTTCCTGACACAGTGCAGGGTTTGGGAGTGCGTTACGCTCAGAATGCAGGGTTCAGGAGTGCGTTACGATTAGAATACAGGGTTCAAGAGTGTGTTATGCTCAGAATGCAGGGATAAGCAGTGCATTACGCTCAGAATGCAGGTTTCAGAAGTGTGTTACGCTCAGAATGCAGGGATCAGGAGTGCGTTACGCAATACTGTACCCTGGCCTAGGCCGACAAGGCCCAGGCCTAGGGCAGCACTTTGCAGGGGGGGGGCAGCACGGAAAGAGTCCCCGCTGCCTTGCGCTACACTGTTATGCCCTGTACACACGTTAGGATTTTCCAACAACAAAACCGTGGATTTTTTTCCAACGGATGTTGGCTCAAACTTGTCTTGCATACACACAGTCACACAAATGTCAGAAATTCCGAACGTCAAGAACGCGGTGACATACAACACGTACGACAAGCCGAGAAAAATGAAGTTCAATAGCTAATCTGCTTGATTCCGAGCATGCGTGGAATTTTGTGCGTCAGAATTGTATACACACGATCGAAATTTCCGACAACGGATTTTTGGCATGGTTATATCTTCTTAGTCCTCTCCATCAAATTATCAGAAATTTGTGCTTAAAGTAGAACTATAGGCAACACTTTTTTTTTCATTTTGGATAGAGTAAAGGAGGGTTATAACCCCTGTCAGTTTATTTTTTACCATCCCTGTCCCATTGCAGAGATTTCTCTTCACTTCCTGCCCCATAGCCAAACAGGAAGTGAGAGGAAATCTATGCAAATTAAGGGAATCCATTGCTCCCCCAGGCCCTCAGAACTAGTGTCTCCATTCGAAAATTTCAGGGCAGGTCTTAAAAAGCAAGGGGTGTGGGCTTGACAGGAAGAGGTGGGTCATATTTAAATTAGGGGGTACACGAGTTTAATCAGGGCTAGGGCAGCACAAAACCTAAATTACTGACGTTACGCTCAGATTTCAGGGTTGGAGGGGGTGAAGTGAAGGGTGGTAGAGGGCACTGCTATGGGGGTGGGCGCTGATATGGTGGTGGTACTGCCCCCTTCACATCACCCCTCCCCCCCACACACACACACACACACACACACAATAGTGTCCACTCTTCCCTCCCTCCCCTTCCCTCCCATGGCATCCTGCCTGTGCGTGCACACACAAGAGTGAAAGGCAGCACAGTTCTGGACAGGGGGTGGGAGTAGGATCTGGCTGAGTGACTTTTAATATTAACAAGCTGGTGATTGGTTGCTTAGGACCTAGCAACCAATCCCCTGCAGGTTAACTTAAAAAGTTAACTTGGCCAGCTCCACCCCCCCCGCCCTGAGCTTTGCTGCCTCTCGCTCTCCGCTTTCCACTGATGACAGCGGCGGAGGAGGCTGGGGTGGGGGAGAGATGAGGACCGAAGGCGTGGCAAGAGTGGAGAGAGATCCCAGTCTACCTGTCACCTACCCGCGGTTGACGGGTAGCCCGCGATCGACGGGTTGCCGACCCTGGGTTTAGATCAAAGCATATTCATGTGTTAGCATGGCCCAGTCAAAGTCCAGACCTAAATACAATTGAGAATCTGTGGCAAGACTTGAAAATTGCTGTTCACAGATGCTCTCCATCCAATCTGACAGAGCTTGAGCTATTTTGCAAAGAAGAATGTGCAAAAATGTCACTATCTAGATGTGAAAAGCTAGTAGAGACATCCCCAAAAAGACTTGTAGCTGTAATTGCAGGAAAAGGTGGTTCTACAAAGTATTGACTCAGGGGGGCTGAATACAAATGCACACCACACTTTTCACATATTTATTTGTAAAAAAAATGAAAACCATTTATCATTTTCCTTCCACTTCACAATTATGTGCCACTTTGTGTTGGTCTATCACATAAAATCCCAAAAAATACATTTACCTTTTTGGTTGTAACATGACAAAATGTGGAAAATTTCAAGAGGTATAAATACTTCTTCAAGGTGCTGTATGTTTGGCTTAAAAACAACACTGCACATCACCAAAAGAACACCATACCCACAGTGAAGCATGGTGGTGGCAGCATCATGCTTTGGGGCTATTTTTCTTCAGCTGGAACAGGGGCCTTAGTCAAGGTAGAGGGAATTATGAACAGTTCCAAATATCAGTCAATATTGGCACAAAAGGTTTAGGCTTCTGATAGAAAGCTGAACATGAAGAGGAAATTCATCTTTCAGCATGACAACGACCCAACGAATACATCCAAATCAACAAAGGTAAAGCTTCAACAGAAGAAGATTAAAGTTTTGGATTGGCCCAGACCTGAATCTGATTGAAAATCTGTGGGGTGATCTGAAGAGGGCTGTGCAGAGGAGATACCCTCACAAATTTGGAGTGTTTTTGCAAAGAAGAGTGGGCAAATATTGCCAAGTCAAGATGTGCTATGTTGATAGACCCATACCCAAAAAAGACTGAGTGCTGTAATAAAATCAAAAGGTGCTTCAGCAAAGTATTTGTTTAAGGGTGTGCACACTTATGCAACCATATTATTTTAGTTTTTTACTTTTACTTCCCTCCACCTAAAATATTTGTTTGTTGTACAGTTTATAGGTCACATTAAAGGTGGAAAAAATTCTGAAATGATTTATCTTTGTCTCATTTTTTTACATCACAGAAACATGACATTTTAACAGGGGTGTGTAGACTTTTTATATTCACTGTACCTCTGTGCAGTCTATCATGAATGCGGGTGCCCGACTCCTCTAGCTTACAAACTCGGTGTCTGCCAATCCCTCCACTGGCTTCTGATTGACCAGCAAATTTAATTAAAAATACTAACAACAACTTACAAAGCCATTCACAACTGTGTCTCAAGCTACATCACCAATATTGACTCAATATATTACTCAAACCGCCCTCTCCGCTTCTCCCAGGACCTCCTGCTCTCTTGTTTCCTCCTCCCATGCTCGCCTCCAGGACTGCTCCAGCGCCTCTCCCATCCTCTGGTACTTTTTGCCTCAAGCTTTCTATCTCCTACTATGTCCCCCTTTATTCTTGGTTCACACTGATACGTATCTGATGCGATCCAAAATTCATAGATTCGTGTGTCATCTAAAAATACATTGTTTTCTATCAAAACCATTCACGTCGATCTGGTGTGAAATGAGTTGAGTTGAAATCGCATTAAATTTGCACCTGTCAAAACACAAATCGCACTATGAAATTACATCAATGCGCACTACATCAGCGTGAACCAAGCCTCAGGCAATCCCTGGAAACTCATCTCTTCAGGGAAGTTTACTACGCCTCAAACTAACAACTGAACTTTTAATTCTTCCATCTGCTCATCCCTCACAGTTATTACCTTTTGTACCACTTGCCCCACCCTATTAGATTGTAAACTCTTATGAGCAGGGCCTTCTTAACCCTCTTGTATTTTATCATATTGTGACTGTACTGCCTCCCTTTTATATTGTAAAGAGCTGCGCAAACTGTTGGTGTCATATAAATCCCGAATAATAATAATAGTAGTGATAATTATTATTGCTGTCAGTGGAATGATTTAAGACTTAGGATTCCCAGGATTTTGGTTTGGCCCTCTTGTCCTGATTATACTTGTGTTGGCTGGCAGGTGTACATTTATCACCAGACTGAATAAGAAAAATAAATAACCTTTGGTTAAAAAAAAGCTTGGCGTTCAGCTTCTTCGGTCATGACATCTCTTTGCAGCAGATACTCTTTTCTTTTATTGCCAATTTCTCTCCACAACCACTGACTTGGCTCTGAAAGCCCTTTTAATAAATCATATTCCTGGCTTTATCTCCTCTGTCAGTATCTCCTGGTCAGCCAGAATGTGGTCAGAAAGCCACATAGACCCCGACTGTTTATTCTTGCATTCAGCATTGCGTGTGCTTATTAGAAGTCCCTGGCTGGAAATGTACACCGAGGCGCCTGAGATGGTCACCAGGAAGTATGGCGAAAAACTTTTGGTACATAATATGAGGAGGTTGAGAATTGTGAGGTTAGCTAGTATGTTGGTGGTCATATAGGAAGCTGCTGTCACCCTATGCCCTGACCACACAATGATTGCTCTCTCAGGCTCTTGTCTCTCAAGCTTACCCTTTCGCTTCCCGTCCCCTCTTTCCAGCACTAGCCGGGTGGTCCCTGATCACAGCCACAGTACGTCACCTTTTTTCCTACCGAGCCTTTATCCTCTTCCCTGTGGGAACTGGGGTGCCAGTGACACAGATCTGAAAATGGCCTTTTCACTGGGCGTCTGGGGCAAAGAGTGTGAATATAAGAGACTTTCAGCTTTCAAAGGCACGCTGCCTACTCAGAAAGAGAGCGGAGAATGTGATCCGACAGGCGTGCCTGATTAACCCTTTCACATAGAAGGGCCAGGGGCTAACCTGTTTGATGACGAACTCTGGGTGACTTTAATAAAGCGGTTTCTGTTTTTGTTTTGTACGGGAGGAGTGGGCCAAACTGCGCTATTGTAGCTCCGGGTAAAGGAAGCTGGGTATTAATCATCGCTGGATGGCATCCAAGCATTAACCACTTCCAACATGCAGCTAATGGCTATTAAAGGGAAACTCAACTTTCACTAAAAAAAAAGATATAACGGATATCATTTCTAAACATGCAGTTTTTAGTTTAATTATATTGAAAAATTCTCTTTCCGCTTCAATATCAAGCCAAATTAGTTTTCAAAACTGCCAAGAATTCAAATGTAATTTCCTTGTAGCCATACAGACTGCTTACTGGGGCTTATATGATGTTTGTGAAATAAAGAAATCTCCACTTCCTTCCTTTATGGTTGACTCTTTTTTTTTTTTTTTTTCAGAGGTCTGCATAGTTTTCTTTTCCCAAAGGTCTGCAAGTTTGAAATCACATTACAGGCATCCTCTGAATTAAGCCAGCCATAGATGGTTCAAATGTCGGCCGGTTCAGCAGAGACTGGCTGAGATTGGTACCATCTATGGGCAGGCGACCCATTGCAGGAAAGAAAATTGCATCATCTGTAGCCTGCTTTAGTTCTAGTTTAAGAGCCATTCTTCTGAAGGCTTATACTTGTACATGCAAAAAGTGATGCTTGGGCTGCAAATTTTCTAATTGCATAGTTGCCTGATGACATGGTGACAATGAAGGCAGATCCTCCTAGTTAACAGCTTGATCAAAGTGCTGGCAAAGCCTACATCAGTATCTCCCGAACAGAAAAAAGGTAAGAATCAGCAGAAACATTTGCTAACATGTGCGGTGGGGAAAATAATTATTTGATCCCCTGCAGATTGGGATGTAAGTGGGAAAACTTACAAAGAAATGAACGGCCGATCATTTTTATCATTGGCGTATTTTAAATGATAGACATAGAATATCAACCAAAAATCCAGAAAAAACACGATCCAAATGTTATAAATTGAGTTGCAGTTCAGTGAGTAAAAAAAAGTATTTGATCCCCAAGCAAAACATGACTTGGTACTTGGTGGAGAAACCCTTGTTGGCAAGCACAGAGGTAAGACGTTTCTTGTAGTTGGTTACCAGGTTTGCACACACCTCAGAAGGGATTTTGGTCCACTCTTCTTACAAATCTTCTCTAAATCCTTAAGGTTTCTTGGCTGCCGCTTGGCAACTCGAAGTTGCAGCTCCCTCCATAAATTTTCTATAGGATTAAGGTCTGGAGATGTGCTTCTTCTTGAGCCACTCCTTTGTTGCCTTGGCGGTATGATTTGGGTGCTGAAAGACCCATCCACAACCCATCTTCAGTGTTCTGGCTGAGGGAAGAATGTTCTCATCTAAGATTTTACAATACATGGCTCCATCCATTGGCCCCTCAATGCGGCAAAGTCAGCTGGTACCTTTAGCAGAAAAACAGCCCCAAAGTATAATGTTTTCACCTCCGTGCTTGACTATAGGGATGGTGTTTTTAGGGTCATAGTCAGCATTTTTCTTCCTCCAAATATGGCAAGTTGAGTTAATGCCAAAAAGCTAAATTTCGGTCTCATCTGACCACAGCACTTTCGCCCCATCCTTCTCTGAATCATTTAGATGTTCATTGGGAAACTTCAAACAGGCCTGTACAGTACATGTGCCTTCTTGAGGAAGGGGGCCTTGCAGGCACTGCAGGATTTGGTATTGTGTTACCAATGGTTTGTTTGGTGACTGTGGTTCAACTGCCTTGAGATCATTCACAAGCTCCTCCTGTGTAGTTCTGGGCTAATCCCTCACTTTTCTCATGATCATCCTTACCCCATGAGGTGAAATTTTGCATGGAGCTCCAGACCGAGGGCGATTGATGGTTATTTTGTATTTTAAATAATCGCACCAACAGTTGTCTCCTTCTCACCAAGCTTCTTGCTGATGGTCTTGTAGCCCATTCCAGCCTTGTGTAGGTCTACAATCTTATCCTTGATGTCCTTTGACAGCTCTTTGGTCTTGCCCATGATGTTGAGGTTTGAGGCCGGGTTCGTGCCTAGGGTCTGGTGTGTCCCTGTTCAATGGTTCAGGCTTGAATCACCAAATTTATGCCCAAATTCGCACCTAATTCAGACCCAAAGACGTGGCCACCCCGGACCTGCGTGAACTAGCTCCATTAAGAGGCAGTCACACTCTCCTGTCATGCGAATTGGATGCGTAGAAAAAATTCGCATATGTGTGAACCCAGCCTAAGCCCAGGTTCACACTGCTGCGGGATTGAAATCGTGCGAGTTCAGCTGAACTCACATGATTTCATAATCCCTTGTCAGTCCGACTTCGGGGGGTGATTTCAGAGACATCTGTGCGGGTTGATGGACAGATGTCTATTGAAATCGCACCCAAAGTCTCCAAAAGTAGTACAGTAACTACTTTTGGGAATCGGTGCAGCAACTCAAAGTCAGCGTCTCACCGATTCCGACAGTGCCATTGCCGCCGATTTGGCATGCGATTTGACAAGTCAAATCGCATGCTAAATCGCATCAATGTGAACCTGGGCTAAATGGAAGAAAGCGATTGTGTAGGCAGGTGTATTTTATACACATACCGAGTTGTCATTAGGAGGACCTTCTTAAATTTACAGGACTTATCTGTATACCACATGAGCACATACTGTAGCCAGTCTGTGGGAGCCAGAATTATTGCTGGTTGGTAGGGGATCAAATACTTATTTTACTCACTGAACTGTAACTCAATTTATAACATTTGCATCATGTGTTTTTTTTTCTGGATTTTTGGTTGATATTCTGTCTCTATCATTTAAAATATTAAATGTAAGTAAGCAAACTTACAAAATCTGCAGGGGGTAAAATAATTATTTTCCCCAATGTATAGACACCTGAAGGAAATTTTGTTCTCAACTAAAGTAGAGTTTCTCTTTTGACAGTTATGAATATGAGAGAACTGCATTGTCTGTGGGAACCAATCACCTTCCTTCCATGTTTCTAGAGCAGATTTAAAAGTGAAATGGTGGAACGGGTCACTATGGATAATAGATCTTTGGATCCTTGCTGAGATTAGTTACTATTTGAGACTTGATCTGCTTGGAGTCTGTATGATCTGTTGCCGTGTTTCTAAGGCCTTGTTCACACGGGCATATATCCATGCAAACGCTGTGTTTGCCCACATGGGGACGCAGCGGCTGCACAGACACTGCTCTCAATCTGTCCGCAGTGCGAATGTACAGCCCAAGCACAGATAGTGAGCATTTGGGGCCATACACAGCTGTCAAATTGGGAGCAGTGTCTGTGTCCATGCAGCCGCTGCATCCCAATTGACATAAATGGGACTGCCTGCACAGGGATGCATGTAACACCTGTGCATCCTTGTGTGGGCAAACACAGCCCTCGCATGGGTGTACGCTGTAGTACACCCGTATAAAAGAGGCCTAAGAGTTGCCTCCCGTTGTCTCCAGCTGTCCACTTGGCTTCCACATAAATTAGCCCTACGGGAGATTTACAATTTTGGTAAGCTCATAAATCTGCTACATTGGACACAATTTACTGAATAATTTGTAATGCATTGCATGTATAGAGTTATGTATTCCATGTGATTTCCTGATCTAATCATTACCATGCCAGTTTTGGCTCTGCAGTTCTGTAGGAAACTAAAAGTAGCAGGACCTAGAAGAACTTTGCTGCCCTCTTGTGTTCATCACCAATAATGCAGTGTACATAAAGTTGTGTAACAAGTTAATTGATGGAAAGCATACGCCAGAGTACAAAGTGCAGTACCTCTTTGATCTTTCTTTTTGTGATGTAACCTAATAGAGATGAATTCATTGTGCTATGGATTCAGCAAGGAGCTGGGAATTTTCTGAAGTAATTTGGTACTTGAAAAAAAACATGGAGTTTCTGCAGATTTTCTGGATACAGGTTCCAATGCGGTTAACCCTGGTGTTCCATAAAAGCTAAAACTTTTCAGTTTTTATGCAGTGCCTCTCATAGCCTAATTTTTCTTGTCCTAAGGGTGGCACCCATTGGAGTCTCCTGCTGATGAGGCCTGTCCTCTTCAAGGCTTGAAGCTGAACTCCAAGCAAATAACTGAATATATAGTGAAGTACAGTGCATCCGGAAAGTAATCATAGCACTTCACTTTTTCCACATTTTGTTATGTTACAGACTTATTCCAAAATTGATTGAAGTCATTATTTACCCCAAAATCTTACAAACAATACCCCATAATGACGTTGTGAAAGAAGTTTGTTTGAAATCTTTGCAAATTTATTACAAATAAAAAACAAATCACATGTACATAATGTATTCACAGCCTTTGCCATGACACTCAAAATTGAGCTCATGTGCATCCTGTTCCCACTGATCATCCTTGAGATATTTCTAAAACTTGATTGGAGTCCACCTGTGGACAGATCTGGGGAAGGGTACAGAAAAATTACTGCAGCATTGGAGGTCCCAATGAGCACCGTGGTCTCCATCATCCATAAATGGACCTCTATTAGTATTCCGATGTCAACCCAAAATTGGGGAATTTCTTTTACTTTCACTTTTGATAATATTGAGATTAGTGGCATTAGTGTCCTTTGTACCCATTTCAATCCACATCGTGGAGCTGATATCTGGTGAATGCATCTACCTCAGTTGTCACTCTAACATCTTAAATATTGTGATCTGTTATATATTATACCTCTGTTATCACTCATGTACCATGATTTTCAAGGCATTGTTATTATTGTTTTTATTTTTATTTTAGAATCTCATCAGTCCATTAACCCCCTGAAGAAGAAGCATGATGTTTGGAAGTTGAATCGTGTTGGGACATTTGTTCACAAAGAAAGGTCTTTGATGCCCTCTGTGTGGATTTGATGAATTTGACATTAATATTGACACATTGTTTGATATGATGAATTTTTTTATATTTATTGTGACCGCTGGTCTGTTTTTACCCACCTCAATACCGGGCACTTTCTCCCGCTTCCTGCCCAGGCTATTTTTCAGCTTTCAGCGCCTTCACACTTTGAATGACAATTGCACAGTCATGCTGCACTGTAACTATGTGAAATTTTTATCATTTTCTTCACACAAATAGAGCTTTCTTTTAGTGGTATTTAATCACTGCTGGGGGTTTTTTTACCAAAAAAAAAAAAGACTGAAAATTTTGAAACAAATAAAAAAGTTTTTCTATATTTCTGTCAGTAAATTTTGTAAATAAGTAATTTTTCTCCTTCACTGATGTGCACTGATGAAGCAGCACTGATGGGCATTGATAGGCTGCACTGATGGGCACTGATGAGGAGGCACTAATATGCCGCACTTATGGGAAATGATGGGCACTGATAGACGCCACTGATGGGCACTGATAGGCAGCACTGATAGGTGGCACTGATAGATGGCACTGGTGGGCACTGATAGGCGGCACTGGTGGGCACTGATAGGCGGCATTGATGGGGTGGCACTGATGGATGACACTGATGGGCAGCAGTGATGAGCATTGATGGGCAGCACTGATAGGCGACACTGATAGCCAGCACTGACTGGCATCACTAATGGTCACTGATTGGTGGCACTTCTGGGCACTGGTGGGCACTGATTGCTGGCACTGATTGCTGTATTGTATTGCTGGCACTGGCGCTGTATTGTAATCAGGGCACTGATGATCAGTGTGGGAGTGCAGAGTAGCACAGGTGCCTGGCAGGATCACCAGCGGGGAGGCAGGTCCGGAGTTCCAAATGGAACCAAGCAGGGTACTCAGCAGAATGAGGAGCAGGGAATGGCAGACTTGGCTGGAGACTGGAGCAGGCTCGTGTCTGGGTGTCACGCACAGGGATGCAGAGGTGAGCAGGCAGAGAGGAGGTTCCAGTGGGACTGGAACGCAGGAAGGTCAGGCAAGCCGGGTCATACACAGACAGGTAATACTGAAACAGATGCAGAGGCAGGAGCAGGGTTACTTGAACAAGCCGGGTTGGTATCAGGCGGGCAGCAGAGGTACCAGAGGTGAAGGCAGGTGCAAGGTCAAAGACAAGCCGGGGTCAGATGCAGGCGGACAGCAGGGGTAGTCAGAGGCAAGCCGGATAATCACAGGAACAGGTGCAGAGTCGCAGGTATCACACAGGGAACGCTGTAGATCAGACAGCAATGTTTCTGTGTGTCAGCCTGGTTTAAATAGCCCGTTAGGTGCCAGGAATCGCGTGCACGTGCATTGGCACCCGCAATCGCGCACCAGCTTGCACAGATCTTCTGTTTCCTTACAGTGGAGGATCACGTGGTGAAAGTAGATCACATATGCATTTGGATTACTGTGATTTCATGATTACAGTGACATTCTTTTTTCTTTGGGACTTATTTTTTCTTATTCATTAATTTAAAATACATATTTTTATGTGTGTGTGTTTTTTTTAAACGTATTTTGCATTTGATATATTTTATTATTAGCGCTGCATATTTTTTATTCTAATATTGATTGCACAGTTTTTGCCTGACTGGTTTTGCTAGCAGCTAATGTATGTCAGCGTGTTATCTCCTCCCTTTGCATACATTCTATAGATATTAATATCGCAGCGACATATTATCAATCAACGTATTGTGGCACTTACATATCCTCATATCGACCACATAAATATGGATGGTTTTGAATATAGATTCATCACACCCACCGTAGAAACTGAGTTGGAAGGAATATTTCTAAGACTCAAAAATCTTATGGTATCTGAACTGCATGCTCAATGGGACATAGCGTTTCTCGAGTAGTATGTTAAGAAGAAAATGGTACCGCGTAGTTTACGAGATGTTAACCCCAATAAATTGGAATCTGATATAGAAGCTTGGTTTTAATACTTTAACAAAGCGAGGACCAAATTTTTGAGCTTCCTAATTGGTAAAAAAAAGAACAAACTTTCTTCAGTTGATAAAGAAATTTGGGAGATTAAGGATAAACTTCTCCCTTTAAAGAAGGTGCAGAATATTTAGCTTTCTCTTCTAATCTGAGGAAGACTCTGGAGAAAGAAGAGAAAGAACAGAGACTCAAAAAGAAAAATAAATATATGAGGGATATAGGTGACTACTAATCAGGTTATGTTTTTGGCTGGCAAAAAAATGAGGTAGTTCCAATGGAAGTGGTTAAACAGAATACCAACAATGGTGATAGAGAACAAGGTGGGAAAAATACAAGTAACCATCCCTCACAGGGTGGATCCAGGAATGGACCCACTTCAAACAACAATTCCTTACCTTACTCTCAAAGCAATAACCAGCACCATCAACAAAATCGAAATTCAAATCAGAACTACCAGTATGATAATCAACATTCTAATCCATACTACCCACCTCCTGTAAGAACACCCAAACATCAAAAATCGAATTATCATCTTAGACCCCCACAATCGTTCCTTATCATTCTCCTTCAGGGGGACACCCAGACATGTACCTGTCATGGCTCTACACATGTATATAAGAGTATAAAGAGGACCTGTCATGGCTCTATACATGTATAGGTGTATAAAGAGGACCTGTCATGGATCTATATATGTATATAGGAGTATAAAGAGGACATGTCATGGTGCTATACATGTATAGGAGTATAAAGAGGACCTGTCATGGCTCTATACATGTATAAGTGTATAATGAGGACCTGTCGTAGCTCTATACATGTATATAGGAATATAAAGAGGACTTGTCATGGCTCTATACATGTATATGGGAGTATAAAGAGGACCTGTCATGGCTCTATACATGTATATAGGGGTAGTATCTCACAAACGTGAGTACACCCCACACATTTTTGTAAATATTTTATTGTATCTTTTCATGTGACAACACTGAAGAAATTACACTTTGCTATAATGTAAAGTAGTGAGTGTACAGCTTGTATAACAGTGTAAATTTGCTGTCCCCTCAAACTCAACACACAGCTATTAATGTCTAAACCGCTGGCAACAAAAGTGAGTACACCCCTAAGTGAAAATGTCCAAATTGGGCCCATTTAGCCATTTTCCCTCCCCGGTTTTATGTGACTCGTTAGTGTTACAAGGTCTCATGTGTGAATGGGGAGCAGGTATGTTAAATTTGGTGTTATTGCTCTCACTCTTTCATACTGGTCACTGGAAGTTCACCATGGAACCTCATGGCAAAAAAAATCTCTAAAGATCTGAAAAAAGAATTGTTGCTCTACATAAAGTTGGCCTAGGCTATAAGAAGATTGCCAAGACCCTGAAACTGAGCTGCAGCATGGTGGCCAAGACCATATAGTGGTTTAACAGGACAGGTTCCCCTCAGAACAGGCCTCGCCATGGTCGACCAAAGAAGTTGAGTGCATGTCCTCTGCGTCATATCCAGAGGTTGTCTTTGGGAAATAGAGATATAAGTGCTGCCAGCATTGCTGCAGAGGTTGAAGGGGTGGGGGATCAGCCTGTCAGTGCTCAGACCATACGCTGCATACTGCATCAAATTGGTCTGCATGGCTGTCATCCCAGAAGAAAGCCTCTTCTAAAGATGGTGCACAAGAAAGCCCGTAAACAGTCTGTTGAAGACAAGCAGACTAAGGACATGGATTACTGGAACCATGTCCTGTGGTCCGATGAGACCAAGATAAACTTATTTGGTTCAGATGGTGTCAAGCGTGTGTGGCGGCAACCAGGTGAGGAGTACAAAGACAAGTGTGTCTTGCATACGGTCAAGCATGGTGGTGGGAGTGTCATGGTCTGGGGCTTCATGAGTGCTGCCGGAACTGGGGAGCTACAGTTCATTGAGGGAACCATAAATGCCAACAGGATGACATACTGAAGCAGTGCATAATCCCCTCCCTTCAGAGACTGGGCGGCAGGGCAGTATTCCAACATGATAACAACCCCAAACACACCTCCAAGACGACCACTGCCTTGCTAAAGAAGCTGAGGATAAAGATGATGGACTGGCAAACCATGTCTACAGACCTAAACCCTATTGAGCATCTGTGGGACATCCTCAAACGGAAGGTGGAGGAGCGCAAGGTCTCTAACATCCACCAGCTCCCTGATATTGTCATGGAGTAGTGGAAGAGGACTCCAATGGCAACCTGTGAAGCTCTGGTGAACTCCATGCCCAAGAGGGTTAAGGCAGTGCTGGAAAATAATGGGGGTCAAACAAAATATTGACACTTTGGGCCCCATTTGGAAATATTCACTTAGGAGGTACTCACTTTTGTTGCCAGCGGTTTTGACATTAATGGCTGTGTGTTAAATTATTTTGGGGGAACAGCAAATTTACACTGTTATACAAGTTGTACACTCACTACTCTACATTGTAGCAAAGTGTAATTTCTTCACCTCATATTACACCCACCCCTCCTCCGCACGCCTCTCCTGCCATTTTACCTTTGCTGACACGGCTCCCGCCAGGTACACACCTCCAGATCTCAGCTGTCAATCATCACCGCCGGGATACACCCCCTTCCCACATGCCCACTGCGTGCCCGCGTATGTCACTCCATTCTGGGGGCTGATTGGCTGGGTAGCAGAAGGCAGTGCGGGCTGGCCGGTCTCATCAGAGGTGGATTGGTTCATTGTTCTGTGTTTGTTATTTTATCGCACAATAGAGATGGCAAAGACACATGCCATTCTTTTTGGATTTAATTGGGAATTGTTTTATTACTTGTTCCAGTTTTTTTTTCAATTATTGTGATCCCTCTGTGGAGATTTCCCTCACTTCCTGTCTGTGTGACAACAGGTGGGGGCTTAGAGTGGTTTTAACTGGGACAGGAAGTCATAAGATCATTGGAGAGCTAAAGTCACACCACACACAATTCTCCCAGAATTCCCCTCACTGGAGTCCAAGCCACACCCCCTGCCACCAAAATGGTGTCACCGCCCTATAAATTCGCCCTCCAGGGGTCACATGTCTAGATATAATACTACGTGGAGGTCCCCGCTGCAGAGAATTCCCCTCACTTCCTGTCCTGACACGAAATAAAGACCGATCTCCTTAATGGGGGAACAAGCCAATCTCCTGTATCATGTCTGCAGTCTCTGACCGTCTCTTGTATCATGTTTGCAGTCTCTGACCATCTCCTGTAGCATGTCTGCAGTCTCTGAGCATCTCTTGTATCATGTCTGCAGTCTGTGACCATCTCCTGTAGCATGTCTGCAGTCTGTGACCATCTCTTGTATCATGTCTACAGTCTCTGACCATCTCCTGTAGCATGACCGCAGTCTCTGACCATCTCCTGTACTATGTCTGCAGTCTCTGACCATCTCCTGTACTATGTCTGCAGTCTCTGGCTGTCTCTTGTACTTCGTCTGCAGTCTCTGACCATCTCCTGCACTATGTCTGCAGTTTCTGACCATCTCTTGTATCATGTCTGCAGTCTCTGACCATCTCCTGTAGCATGTCTGCAGTTTGTGACCATCTCTTGTTTCATGTCCACAGTCTCTGACCTTCTCCTGTATCAGTATAGTGGTGAACCACAAAGAGAAGCAATTAGATTCTCAATAAGGAGTTGCCAACATCCCAAATTATGTAATAGAGGGAACCCTCAAAAAAGTGTACCCCCCGGGACCTTGAAGGCGAACAGTCAAAAGTTTATAAAAACATATAAAAACATATTGCTTATTAGAAAAAAGTTTTTGCTTAAAAAAAGCATATTTATAAAAACATAATAGCAATCTATACAAAATATTCGTGCAGAACAAGATTTGCATATAATACATTTTCTACTATTTCAAAACCAAATACAAATTCCTCCATAGGCCTAACATGTTTCAGGACGATGTCCCTTCTTCAGAGGCGTTTTTTAGAATTTTTCCTGTCAAGGGCACGTGGCCTGGTATGGATGAGGAGAAGAGGGCTGTGCATGCTAACCCCCCTCCTCCCCTTTCCTGGACTGCCAGGATGCTCACTCAGGAGGGGGTCTGGGTTTTGGGTGGCCATGTTTTTTTTTTTCCATGGGGTTTCACCTTTAATGGTGAGCAGCATTTTTTACAATTTTCTTATGAATGGGAACACGTAACAACAGGTCTGTCTTTAATATTGATTGGACCCTGGGCAAAAATTTTCTTGGGCCCCCCCCATGCAGTTTTGCTCTCCACCTGCTCTGAGACATACAATAAATAGCAGCTAGACTCAAAAACTGAATCAGATCAGGCAGCGATTGGTTGCCAGAGGTTACAGTGTATCATTATCGCTCACTGACTGGTTGCTAGAGGTTACAGCACACATTGCAGCTCATTGATTAGTTGCTAGAGGTTACAGCACATGATTTCTACTTGTTGATTGGTTGCTAGAGATTACTGTACATCAATACTGCTCACTGATTGGTTGCTAGAGGTTACGGCACATCATTACTGCTTACTGATTGGTTTCTAGAGGTTTCCAGCACATCATCTCCTCACTGCCTGCACACCATGGACTGCGGAGGTGAGGGGACCCATTAATAGACAGAAAACTGCTAGGGGTTCTAGGACTCCTGGGATCAGTGGCAGTGTTGGTGGGAGGGGAGGGTGTGATCAATGGCAATGCTGTTTTTTTACTGACTATCAATATAAAGAGGAGTTTCAACACTGGACACCAATGTAATAAGGGTTTACACTGACCACTAATGTAATAGAAGCATTCACAGTAACCACCAATTTAAGGAGGGATTTACACTGACCACTAATGTAAGGGGGACCTTCACACTGGCCACTAGTGTGAATGAGAGGATTCTACACCAAGCACCAATGTAATGAGAAGATTTACACTGACCACCAATGTAACTGAGACATTTAGCCTGCGCTCACATTTGTGTGTGTCAGTAATGCATGAAAAATCGCTTTTTCTGAAATCACAGAAACATGCTGCCCTTTAGCAGATACACAGCAGTGCCAATAATTGCACCCACCTTCCTTACCTCCATACACCCCCTCCTTGCTCACCTGAGCACCCCAAACTGTAATTCCTTCTCTGCCTACCTCTGCACATCCCACACTACCCTCCCCCCCACTAATTTGCTTACCTTTGCAGAACAGGCTGATGGTAGGCTTAATGACCACAGTTGTAGGCAGGACTTTCAAGCATGCTCCTTTATCTCCCCCGTGGGTAGCATTCAGTATAGAAGATGGTGGATATGACCTCAGGGGGGCATGATATACATATGAATACCACGTATATTTACAAATAAATGCTGCCAGTCTGCCGGTATTTACATACAAATGCTGCCGTTATTTGCATATCAATGCCGGTATTTACACGTAAATATAGGGTCTGCAGGTGAGTCATCTGTACACAACAATAGGGCAGAGCTGGGCAGCATTACTAACAGAACTAGATCCTCGGGATACAGCACAGGACTAAAACCTCAAGAGTCGAGGGAATTTAAATTGGGATAGTTGGCAAGTATGAGGCAGCTGCTTTGGGCCCCACAACAATGATAGGGCCCAGGGCAGCTGCCCCTTTTGCCCTGCCTTAAAGACGGCCCTGCGTAACAAATATAAAGTAGGTGTAAAAAGGTGGCTGAAAAATTGGAAATACCTTTTAGGTGTGCTCAGCAGATGGATGAGGGCTGATTACAATTTCCTCCAGATAGATGAGATGGCAGACGCCAATAGATCATGCATGTTTTTTCAAGCCGTACCTGGTCCCTGGGAGGGCTAATGGGAAGATCCTCTGTTTACTGGAGTGGCAGCCACCACCAGTGTGGGGACCTGAGTCGATACAGCTACAGTATCTCACAAAAGTGAGTACACCCCTCACATTTTTGTAAATATTTTATTATATCTTTTCATGTGACAACACTGAAGAAATTACACTTTGCTACAATGTAAAGTAGTGAGTGTACAGCTTGTATAACAGTGTAAATTTGCTGTCCCCTCAAAATAACTCAACACACAGCCATTATTGTCTAAACTGCTGGCAACAAAAAGTGAGTAGACACCTGAGTGCAAATGTCCAAATTGGGCCCAATTATCCATTTTCCCTCCTCGGTGTCATGTGACTCGTTAGTGTTACAGGGTCTCAGGTGTGAATGGGGAGCGGGTGTGTTAAATTTGGTGTTATCGCTCTCACTTTCTCATACTGGTCACTGGAAGTTCAACATGGCACCTTATGGCAAAGAACTCTCTGAGGATCTGAAAAAAAGAATTTTTGCTCTACACAAAGATGGCCTAGGCTATAAGAGGTTTGCCAAGACCGTGAAACTGAGCTGCAGGACGGTAGCCAAGACCATACAGCGGTTTAACAGGACAGGTTCCACTCAGAAAAGGCCTCGCCATGGTCGACTAAAGAAGTTGAGTGCACGTGCTCAGCATCATATCCAGAGTTTGTCTTTGGGAAATAGACGTATGAGTGCTGCCAGCATTGCTGCAGAGGTTGAAGGGGTGGGGAATTACTTTAACCATGTCCTGTGGTCTGATGAGACCAAGATAAACTTATTTGGTTCAGTGTAGCAACCTGTGTTACAGCCATATCAGGCCCCTGGGAGAACTGATTAGAAGACCCTCCGGTTATGGCAGTGGCAGCCAGCCGCCACCAGTGTAGGAACCTGCGTTGTTACAGTTATATCGGTCCCCTGGGGGGGACTGATGAGAAGACCCTTTGGTTACTGCGTTGGCCGCCAACATCATTGTAGGGTCCTGTGTTTGTACAGACATACCGCATTCTTGGGAGGGCTGACAGGAAGGCTCTTCGGTTTCTGGAGTGGCAGCCCCTACCAGTGTAGCAGCCTGTGTTGTTACAGCCATATCGAGCCCCTGGGAGGACTGATTAGAAGACCCTTCGGTTACTGCAGTGGCCGTTGCCACCAGTGTGGGGACCTCTGTTGGTACAGCTGTACCTGGTCCTGGGAGGGCTGATGGGATGACCCACCTGTTGCTGGAGTGGTATTTGCCAGCACTGTAGGGACCTGTATTGGTACATCCGTACTTGGTTCCTTGGAAGGCACGTCAGGATTTCCATTGAGTCTTCTTCTAGGAACAGCCAAATGTCTTGTTTGCCCAGATACATTTGCAGTTGGTGATCCAGAAGCTCCATATCAAAATGGTAGGCTGATGGGAAGACCCTCTGGTTACTGGAGTGGCAGCCATCACCAGTGTAGGGACCTGTGTTGGTACAGCCGTACATGATCCCTGGGAGGGTTCCTCAGGCTTTTTGTTGAGTCTTCTTCTAGGAACAGTCAATTGTCTTGTTTGTCCAGATACATTTATAGTTGGTGATTCAGAAGCTGCAGAAAGGGAAATAAAGGGCTGATGGAGGACCCCCCCAGTTACTGGAGTGACAGCCGCCACCAGTTTAGAGACATGTGTTGGTACAGCTGTACCTGGTCCCTGGGAGGGTTCTTTAGGCTTTCCACTGAGTCTTATAACACTCTATCCCCACACACAAAACTTGGACTATGCAGAAAAGGTACTGTGGCACTCCTGTTGGTAAAGAAAGCTGGTGGTATTGCTCTTTTGAAGGTGCTGATGAGAATCTTTCAAGAGAGTGATGACATAGTGGACTCTGGTGATGATGGCTTGACTTGAAGACCCTCTCCCTCATATTCACTAGCAAATCATCCTCATCGCCTAGTTTAAAATTTCTTCCAACATTTTGGCCATCTTTACTCCTAAAAAAGCTGCACCTCTCCCATTTAAGTGCAATCCGTCACTGCTATAAAGATGGTAACCGCCTGGAAAGTCAGCCCACTTTGCCATGAAACCAACCTCTCCTCCCTGCCCCAGTTCCTAAGCCACTTGTTAAGCTCCATAAGCTCCTGCTGCCTCTATGGTGTGGCTCGAGGTACAGGCGGGATTTCTGAAACCTTGGAGGTCCTTTTCTTCAATATAGCACCTAAGTCCCTATAATCATTTTTTAGGGTGCCCCAATTTCCTATAACTTTGTCGTTAGTACCAATATGTATGAAGACAGCTGTGTTCTCCCCAGCTCCATCCAACAATCTGTCCATCTGTTCTTCAACAGCCCGAACACGAGCACCCGGTAAACAACATTCTGTTCGGTAATAACAGTCTTTGTGACAGAAAGCCTTCTCTGTCTTATTGATTGAGTCCCCTACCATCAGTATCTTCCTATTATTTCCTGTAACCTTGCCCCCATCTTCCTTGGAGGAGATGTTCCCAAGGTTCCTCTGGCATTTTGTCTCATCTTGAATGTCACATTCTGGTGGAGTCACAATGTGAATGTCGCATTCTGGTGGAGTCACAATGTGAACATAGCTTCCTGGTGTAGTCTTGATGTGAACGTCACATTCTGGGTGAGTCTCAGCATGAGAGTCACATGCTGGTGGAGTCTCTATGTGAATATCACATGCTGGTGGAGTCTCCATGTGAACGTCCCATGCTGGTGAAGTCTCCATGTGAACATCCCATGCTGGTGAAGTCTCCATGTGAATGTCACATGCTGGTGGAGTCTCCATATGAACGTCACATACTCATGGAGTCTCCATGTGAACCTCACATTCTGGTGGGTTCTCAATGTGAACTTCACATTCTGTTGGAGTGTCAACCTGAATTTCTTCCAGCTTTTTGGTCATCTTCTCTCCCAACAGAGTGGCACCCTGCCCATTTAACTGCAGTCCGCCCCTGCTATAGAGTGAGTAATTGACTGAAAAGTCAGCCCAGTTCTCCATGAACCCAAACCCCTTCTCCCTGCACCAGTTCCTCAGCCATTTGTTAAGCACCATAAGCTCCTGCTGCCTCTCTGGTGTGACTCAAGGTACAGGCAGTATTTCTGAAAATATTCCCTTGGGGACCTTTTCTTCAATATAGCCCCTAACCCTGAAATCATTTTTTAGGGCACTCCATCTTTCTCGAACGTTGTCATTGATACCGTTATATACCATGACAGCTGGGTCCTCTCCAACCCCATCCAACAATCTGTCCATTCAATCTGCAATGTTCCAAACCCGAGCTCCCAGTAAACAACATACTGTTCGGCGATAATGGTCTTTGTGACAGATTTCCCTCTGCATCCTTCCAATAACTGAATCCCCTACTACTAGTATTTGTCTTTCCTTTCTTGTAACCTTGCCCCAATCTTCACTGGAGACATTCCCCTGGCATTTTGGTGGAGTATCAACGTGAACGTCACATTCTGCTGGATTCTCTGTGTGAAGGTTACATGCTGGTGGAGTCTACGTGTAAATGTCACATGTTGGACCGATCGGCGGCTCTCCCTGTCAGAGGGGGGGTCTGTGCTGATAATCAGCACATTGATTATCAGCACAGACCCCTCAGATGTGCCAATCACATGCCAATAAGTGCCCAGCAGTGTCCCCATAATAAAAGACTGCCAGTGCCCACCACAGTGCCAATCAGTGCCCACCACAGTGCCAATCAGAGCCCACCACAGTGCCAATCAGTGCCCATTACAGAGCTAATCAGTGCCCAGCAGTAACACTTGTCAGTAACACATCAGTACCTCATCATCAGTGCTGCCCATCAGTGCCACCTGTCAGTGCCAATCAGTACCACCTATTAGTGCCAATCAGTGCCGCCCGTAAGTGCCCATCAGTGCCACCTATCAGTGCCCATCAGTGCTGCATATCAGTGCCACCTATTGGTGCCCATCAGTGCTGCATATCAGTGCCGCCTATCAGTGCCACCTATCAGTGCCCATCAATTCTACATATCAGTGCCCATCAGTGCCACCTTATTAGTCTTGCCTCATCAGTGCCCATCAGTGTCACCTCATCAGTGCCCATCAGTGCCACCTCATTAGTGCCCGTCAGTGAAGGGGAAAATAAAATTTTATATATGACAGTAACTGAGAAAAATTTTTTATTTTCAAACGGACTGACGAGCAGGATATCATCAACAGGTGAGTCATTGTGGAGAGATAGGAGAAAATGTCTATGGAAATCGCAAAGGAGGACAGGGGCATGTACATCCGAGGATGAGACCCAAGAGCGTTCCTCTGGACCGTACCCTTTCCAATGCACCAGGTACTGTATGCGTCCTACGGGAGTCAACAATGGACTGTACCAAGGCACCGAGGTGGTAAAGCGATTGCAGACCAAAGGTTTTAATAAGGAGACATGAAATACATTTGAAATCTGAATATTAGAAGGAAGGTCTAATGCGTAAGCCACTGGGTTAATCCTGCAAAGAATACAGAAAGGCCCAATAAACCGAGTTCCCCAACCTGGTAGGAAGGCGCAGGCAGGCGTCTGTGGTCAGCATGGGGTCTGTACCTATCATTAGCATGTCGCAAAGCCTTTATGCTCCTTTAATGCAGGAATACTCTGCGGAACAAAAGAGTCAGGCAACATGGAAGGTTGGAAATAATAGTTCGCCATAATCGGGAAGTAGAATTCAAGGCACTATTGTGAGCAAACTCCGCCTACGGTAAGAGGTCTGACCAGTTGTTATGATGGTCAGAAATATAGCAATGTAGGAATTGCTCCAAGGACTGATTGGCTTGTTCTGTGGCCCCATTACACTGCAGGTGATTTGCAGAGGAGAAATCAAGCTGAATTCCCATCTGTGCACAAAACGCTCGCCAGAACCGGGACACAAACTGACTACCCCTGTCCGAGACAATCACCTTGGGTAGGCCATGTAAGCAAAAGATCTCCCGAGCAAAAATGGAAGCCAGTTCCATAGAAGGTGGGCAACTTCTTAAATGGAATACAATAAGACATTTTCAAGAACCGGTCAACCACCATAAGGATAACTGTGTTGCCCTAGGAGTTGGGTAATTCCACAATGAAATCCATAGACAGGTGGGTCCAGGGCCTCTCTCCATTGGGTATGGGTTGTAGGAGGCCCACTGGAAGGTGCCGTGGAGTCTTATTCTGAGCACACACGGAACAGGCAGCTACGAAGGCAGTTACATCAGCACGTAGACTAGGCCACCAGAATTGTTGGGAAATGGCCAAAAAGAATGGTAAGTCTGGAGCACAGCAAAATGGAGACTCTCTAGGGGAAAGCAGTGGTCACAAGGTTTCTCAGGAGGAGCATGAACCTGAGCAGCAAGAATTTTGTCACCCAAAGGAGAAGTGAGACTGGTGCGAACCGTAGCCAGAATACGATCAGGAGGAATCACAGGAACCGGAACCGACTCCATCTTGGAAGTGGAGGAAAATTGTCGTGGCAAAGCATCAGCCCTTACATTCTTAGGGCATCAGCCCTTACATTCTTCTTACATTCTCGCGCCTGATGTAATCAGTGCAATATTATACAATATAATATATCCTATATAACTATTGCATACATGTATTAATTTGTCTAATCCCTATAGTTGCTAATCTGTAAGAGTCTGATAAGCACAATGATATAACAAACACCTCTGCTTAGTAAACAAGTTACATTTATTTCCCAATAAAATAGGAATGTACTAAAACAGCAAAATTAGGAAAAAACTAACATAAAACTAATATAAAGGTATTACAAGAAATTGCAATGTTGCAAAGCTTACAATTAGAACACAATACCAGACTTATACTTAACACATCCTATCGGCTGGTCTCTAGGTGTTGAAAAGAGGGAGCTCTGCTTGCAAACATTCCTTTTTCACAAACACACCTCATCCAAACCCCCTCCCATTGCCTGCCAAACTTTGCTTTTGGACGAATCACAGTATCTCTGGGGCGTTTCCTCAACAGGTTATATTACTGACCGTCTTGCCATAACTGGCCTCTGGGGGCAGTGTTTGTCCATGAACTGCCATTATCCGACCGGAGTCAACTTTCACAGATATCTGGGTCCTTGATCTCCTGTATCCCAACTAATTTATTATCCCTGTCAGTTAGGTTCTCTTTGAAGTTCGCTTGCAGAGCAGAGGGGTTCTTATAGCTCTACGAAAATCGGTCCCATTTATCTGCAATAAACAAATAGCTGACCCCAATGGCAGATATCTACTCATACAGGGTTCTGTTCAAGACAACGAAGTAACCATTATGACCTATTACGCCCCGAACGAAAATCCGGGCCCATTTCTGTCTCATGTTTGTTCCTTGTTACAGGTCCACCAAAAAGGCACCCTCCTGTTAGCGGGTGACTCGAACGTGACGCTTAATCCGGCCATTGATAAATACCCGGCGGACCACAAATCCCCCCCTCCAGCAGCGAAAAAATTCTGGCGGGCCCTACAAAATTTGGACCTAGTAGATCTATGGCGAGAGTTTCATCCCATGGGCAGGGACTACACCCACTATTCTCATCCCCACCATTCTCACTCTAGAATTGACCATACGTTTATGTTACGGAAACACCTTCCTTTAATAGGATCGGTATCGATCCTAACAGTCCCTTGGTCTGATCACGACCCAGTTCTAACTGTCTGTCGTTCTCTACTCAATAAACCACAACAAGCTCCCTGGGTGATGAATGATTCACTTTTGTCATTCAAACCAATCCTCAATGAAATCAATGAAGCTTCTATGGAATATTTTAGTCTTAATGCAGGTTCGGTCTCGTCCCCAATAACATTATGGGAGGCTTATAAAGCAGTCCTCCGGGGTCGTGTTATTCGAATAGCATCTCAGCGTAAGAGAGAAAGACTTCAGGCACGACGTAAGTTAGAAAAGATCTTAGAGGATTGCTCGACGACCTTTAAACTAACCCCCACCCCTGCTAACCGCAGAGCTTTAGACAAAGCCCGTACAGACTTGGATCTATGTCTGACAGATGAGGCAGACCGCACCTTACGTTGGGCCCGCCAGAAATGGTATTCTAAGGCAAACAAACCTAATGCGCAGTTGGCTAATAGATTACGAACCTTCATTCCAAAATTTACTCCCATAAGCCTGCGCACCCGTCATAATATCCTTACGGGTAACCCTCAGCGGATTCTGGAAGAATTCCGTTACCGGCTTACTAAACTCTACTCCCCCCTAAATCATTCTTCAACACAGGGCCTGAATGAGTTTTTAGATAAGTTATCTCTACCTTCCCTATCGGAATCCCATATCTCCTTGATGGACCGAGATATACAGGTCTCTGAGATACTTCAGTGCATTAAGGAACTGAAAGTGGGCAAGAGACCAGGTCCAGATGGCTTCACTGCTTTGTATTACAAAAAATTTGCAGAAATCCTGGCCCCACACCTAGCGACTATGTATAACTCGATTAAAGGAGGTCACTCATTTACGTCAGACATGTTAACTGCCAACATAGTGATGATTCCTAAGCCAGACAAAGATCACTCCTCCTGGGCAAATTTTCGGCCAATCTCTTTAATCAATATTGATATGAAGATATTGACGAAAATTCTGGCCAACCGTTTGAATTCATTCCTACCGCGCCTTATAAAAAAAGACCAGGTGGGATTTGTCCCCCGCAGACAGGCAAGTGATGCCATTCGACGACTCCTCCAAATCCAACATATAGTGCATGAAAGGTCCCTGGGTACAATGTTTCTTTCCTTAGATGTTAATAAAGCTTTTGATACCTTATCCTGGCCCTATTTGACACAGGTCCTTGCACACTACGGCTTCGGCACCTCCTTTTTGGGCTGGGTTTCAGCCCTATATCACTCCCCTCAGGCTAAAGTGCGTTACTATGGATATGAATCGCCCACTTTCCCTATTAAAAGGGGAACACGGCAGGGGTGCCCGCTCTCCCCCCTTCTATTTATACTAGCACTTGAACCCCTGGCGGAAGCCATACGCTCTCATCCAGATATCTCAGGAGTAGAAATAGCAGACAACGCGCACAAATTGTCCCTGTTTGCGGATGACATTTTATTAACAATTACTAATCCCAGAATCTCCCTCCCCAATTTATTCTCTCTATTAGACTCCTTCGCCTCGTTTTCGGGCCTTTCAGTCAATCCGGCAAAATCTAAAGCGATGTCTATTAATCTTCGGCCCCCGGTATTAGATGCCCTGCAGTCGGCATTTTCGTTTCAGTGGTCAACCTCTTTACCCTATCTGGGTATTAAACTTACCCCAAAATACTCGGGACTATATCAAGCTAATTTTCCTCCGCTTTTTCGAAAACTGGAGGCTATGTTAGCCTCTTGGTCCACAATCCCGATTTCGTGGTTCGGCAGAATAGCGACAGTACGAATGACGTACCTCCCCAAATTGCTCTATTATTTTAGAGTTTTGCCAGTTCCAGTGCCTCCCCATATCATTCGAATACATCAACGTAAAATTATGCAATTTATATGGGGCCAAAAGAGACCTAGAATCAAGAGACAAGTGCTTTACGCGCGCAGAGTCAATGGGGGCCTTTCAGTTCCTAATTTGCAAGCATATTACATAGCAGCAGGTATCGCCCCACTATCTCATCTTCATGCAAAGCAACAAATGCCCCTATGGGCCACCATTGACTTGGTCGACGCACACCCAATACCTCTAGCTTCTCTTCCTTGGCTTCCTAAAGCACATCGCCCCCCTACAATAGGTCCCTGTCTAGCTCATTCCCTCAAATTGTGGGATGCGGTCAAGTATTCAGCAGGCCTAATTTCTCCTCATCTCCCACTACTTCGTATCCTCCACTGCCCTTTATTTCAACCGGGTTGTGATAACCCATTGCAATTTAAGTGGTGGTCCGACAATGGCTTCATAGATATCCATTCGTTGCTCACCCCTACCAAGATTATCTCTTTCGCTGCCTTACGTTCATCACACGATATCCCCCTTAGGGAGCATTACAGTTACCTGCAAATTAGACATTTTCTCCGACAGCTTACAATTTCTCATTCTGCCCCCTTTGTCATGACACCATTTGAAAGCCTTTGTAGATCACGCCCCCAATCCTCGGGTTTGATTTCTCTAATATATACCGCTATAAATAATTCCAAGACAATACCATTGAGACCCTATCATCTCCAATGGGAGGCTGAGTTTGGGAAACAATTAGATCCGGAGGACTGGCATAGCATGACGATAGCGTTATCAAAATGTTCCAAGAATGTTATCTTTTTAGAGAATGCGTATAAAGTCTTCTATAGATGGTATTATACTCCGGCTAGACTAGCAAGTTTTATCCCATCTTACTCTCCCCTTTGTTTTCGCGGGTGCTCACAGGAGGGCACGATGGCGCATATTTGGTGGACCTGTCCCAGGGTTTGCAGACTATGGGTTAGAGTATATGCACTATTACGTAATCTTTTTAACACCAACATAAAGCGGGACCCTTTTGAGGCCCTTTTATGGAAACCAATTGCAGAACTTCTTCGTCCTGAACGTCAGTTAGCAACACAGATTTTCACTGCAACTAAACTCACCATAGCAAGAGCCTGGAAAACCCCGAACCTTAGTTTTGAAGCAGTTAAAAACACTGTGAATGATATCATGGTAAATGAGAAACTTACGGCCATATTGATGGACACTCATGATAAGTTTCTCAGGATATGGCAACCCTGGGTGACTTACAATCGCCCATCAAGATTTGATCAAACGCTTCTTTCTCTATAACAAGCCTCCGTTCCCCCCACCCCAGGTTCCCCTTCCCCTTTCTCTCCTTTCCTCCCCCCTTCTTTCCCACTTTCAATTTCTCTCTCCTTCTCCATTAAGGACCGTAAATTTAATAAATTACACAAATTAGTGCATTCAGAGGTATTTGATCCTCTTTAAGGTTATTCAATTTAATCTGACTTTAGTACTGGTTCTTTTTGTTTTTATATTTTATATTTCTATTTTTTTTAAAATTTTTTTTACTTATTTCTTCATGAAACGTCATGTATTACAACAACATCTCGTTTAGAAACCTTAGTTATTCTTGTACGTTCGCAATTATCTTAATATCTGCTGATACCATACCACTACGCTAGAATAAGCGGTTGAGAATATGTCATGGTATGTCGCCTGACCTCGGCATTGTTCCGCCCGAGTCCAGGCTTAAATTTTTGAATAATAGCTTCACTCGCCGGATACCGGCAGTCTAATACCTGTTAACTCATGATGTATCCATCACCGTTTTGTACTTATTTGTCGATGTATATTTTTTTTCAATAAAACCTTTTGTACAAGAAGTTCGCTTGCAGAGCAGCTAATCAGACAAATCCCATAGACAGTTTAGAGCCAGCATTGTCATGCACAGCTAGAAGCTTAACGAGCTACATTCCAACTGGGGGGGCAGTATCCTGTCCTCCTGGAAGTGTGAAACTCTCATTCTTTCAAAAACCATGGGAGCCTGGCTACTCTTGGGAGTAAGGAAACATATGTACAAAATCCAGAAATCTGTTATTCATGTTGAATTCCAACATATGCCGCTTTGCGCCTAAAGGGCGCATACCACCCTTCTTCAGACACGGCTCCTATTGAACATCCATAACTGTCTTAACATGTGTCCCAAAATGTGTTTCCGAACCAGTACCTATGGAATAGTCCTCAACTGTATTAACGTATTGCATTTTTCAACAGGAACATCTCCTATGGAATAGTACATAACTGTCTTACTGCGTTGCGGTTTTCAACATGTGCTTCAGAAACAGCTCCTATGGAACAGTCCATAAGGGTCTTACCGTGTTGCGCTTCCCCACACGTGCCGCTTTGTTACTGGGTGACACACCAACATCACTCTTCCGTGACAGCTTCCATGTCACCATTCTGTGTCTTCTTCTTTCTGATATCTTCAGGACGGGGTGCAGTACAGACAAAGGGGTGTCCATTCACTCCCCATTCACCAACACACAATCAGAGCAACATATCCACCAGCTTTCCAATATAGAGTCTCGAGGAGGACCTTTTGCCCATATTATTAGCCTAAAATACACCTTTATCACACTATACCAGGGATATGCAATTAGCGGACCTCCAGCTGTTGCAAAACTACAAGTCCCATCATGCCTCTGCCTCTGGGTGTCATGCTTGTGGCTATCAGAGTCTTGCTATGCCTCATGGGACTTGTAGTCCTGCAACAGCTGGAGGTCCGCTAATTGCATATCCCTGCACTATACCATAACATGAAATCAACCCATTACCATAATATATACATATATACCTATGATCCATCAGACTACGCATCCCATTCCCAACCTCCTATAACTCCTCAGTGCAGATACGGGCCGGGATTAGGCAGGTTCGCTCACAATGGCCTTTCCTACCGCAATTCTGGCACGTCAGTGGTATTTCAGGTTTCTGAACTGGCAGCAAAGCCTCTACCTTGTATGAAGAGACCTTACCGTCAATTCGTCCCTCCGCTGGTTTAGATAAATGCGAGACCTCCTATATAAATGTCGAGTCCAACAACACATACCAACTTGAACCAATGATGAAACTGCAGCAATAAGTAATACTACAATGGGATGTATCAAATAATTCAAAATACTGTTGGCCTTACTGGAATGTCCGAATATTACCTCCCACCAAGACCCTCCCACATCATTTTCTAGTTGATGTACTACCTCCTTTATTACATTCTGGTCATGGTAGATGGCTATAGTAGCATTAGCTCTCTCTGCTGCAGCATCCTCATAAGGCTCTCATCTCTATCCCAATCTGTTAACCATTCCTGTATCTTCCTTCTCATACCAAGGTTCAGGGCTCTCAGATTAACAGGGCGGTTCTGGTTGACATCCAGAGACAGATTGGCAATATGCGGTACCACATAATTCCATTCCTGTGTCTGGATTTCAGAGACACTGCCAAGGGTACACCATGCTCCTCTAGCTATTGTCAGGTTCACAGAACATCCTAGTTCCATGACTAACGTTACGTTAGTATCCTTTAGGACAAAGAAACAAACTCTCCTATGTCCGTAATAATACACCGGAGTTCCCTTCCCAGCAATGTTCTCCCCATCCAGAACACAGAGTGAGGAATCTTCCCAACATTTCTCATCCACCACTGTGTATTGACCTGGCATACAAAGGACATCATGGTCATGCCTCTGACAGAGGGAAATATCAACCTGCCTCCAGCTCCCATCCTCTCTGATCACGTGTGGGTAAGTTAGCCTCAGATGCAACAAAGTAGAATCCCCAGTCAGCAAGCCCATCAATATAATCGAATACACAGATTGAGTCTGCACTTCTGTATATGGGATCAATGAGGAAGCATAACATCTCTTATAATCCAAATTAGTACAGCCCATCCAGGCATTCGACCACCAACTTGGATTAGTGTAAGAGATGTGCTTTGGTAAAATCTTACTGAGCTGTGATGCCAACTCATAAGGCCACTGCCTCCCATACATGGGACTGTAAAATCAGCTTGATGTTGGTTGATAATTACGCCTGTCCCTGCGTGCACGCCAGAGCCATATTTTTGCCCTGTCACTATCTACCAACCTCTTAAAATGGCGGATAAAATTTTGAGCTACTTTTACCTGGATATTTATGTGGCGTTGTTGAATATTATCAAGAATGTCATTAATCTCTCTCTGAGCAACAAAGCCCAGTTTACTGTCTGAAGCTATAGCTGAGAGTTTGTTCCTCAGGAGATCGATGTTCACTCCATTAACGACATCCATCCCAGCTCCTATTCCCCCCAATATAGTGCTGAATATATCCCTCCTCTTTCGGTTACTCCTAGGAAATAAGCGTCCTGCATGGACCTCATTCTGCGTCCGCCCATCTCTGGGAGCAAGCCACTGATTTACTGACCGTACTTGATTCAGTGTATATTCAGCACATATAGGGTAATAGGAGTTTACCAACCATTGCGAGACATTGAAGTGCCATGTGGTGAAGGCATACTGTACCCTGGTAGCCAGCGTTTGGGACGAGCTCAGATCTATTTGTAGTGGTTCCCCTTTCTCTAACGGAGCATGCCCCTGTGTGTAGTCACTGGCATTACCTGTGCAGGGTTTTAACCTCTCAGGTGAGACATCAACCAGGCGTATCTCCCCCATGTCCAATTCTGGTGTCCCACATGCCCAGTAACCGAGAGCTTCTCTGTAGGACCGATAAGACAGAGATACCACCCCCACAAGGAAATTTTCACCCCATTGATGTGTCATCTGGAGCTCCCTAGTTTGGCCAACAGCCACCTTACTATGCCTAAATGTCAGCCTCCTGGGCCTCTGCGCCCTATTACTTTGGTCATGCCAATACTGGGAGAGAGGCGTTTAGCCTCAGACAAGAATGTGACATTCTTATGGTCAGTAAGAATGAGAACCGGCACAGTGGTACCTTTGAGGAGATGTCTTTCAGCGCTAAAATGATCGCTAACAGGTCTCTGTCATCAACCTCGTAATTGTACTCCGCAGGTGACAATTTCTTGGAAAAGTAGCCACAAGGATGCATAGCGCTCTCAGCTGTAGGACGTTGAGACAGAAGGGCGCCAACTCCAGTCTCAGAAGCATCAACCTCAAGGATAAAAGGTAACGTAGGATCAGGATGTGCCAACACAGGAGCCAAAACAAAGGCAGCCTTGAGACTCTCAAAGGCCTTAATGGACTCTGGAGTTCAACACTGTAGGTTACTGTTCTTTCTGGATATATCAGTCAGGGGATTGAAGAGAGACAATAAGTTACAAATAAACTTCCGATAATAGTTGGCAAAGCCAAGAAAACGCTGCAGAGGACGTAAACCCATGGGTCGGAAACTGCCGGGGGCATTACAAAGGCAAAAGGCATTACGAGGTACTCATAATGGCCTGTTCTGGTATTAAATGCAGTTTCCACTCATCGCCCTCCTTAATCCTCACAGAATTGTATGCACTTCTCAAATCAAGCTTCATGAAAACCATTGCTCCCTTGAGGCAGTTAAATAACTCCGTAATCTACGAGATCGGATAGGCATTCCTAATCGTGAAATGATTGAGACCTCTATAATCAATACAAGGTCTCAGTTCACCACTCTTCTTCTTCACAAAGAAGAAACCAGCACCAGCAGGAGACAAGGATTTGCGCTATGGCCTTATCCTCCAAGACCGGCAAAGGGTAAACCCGGCCACGAGGGGGTATGACACCAGATTGAAGGTCAATTGCACAATCATACAACTGGTGTGGAGGCAAACTACTGGCTTGGCCTTTGTCAAAGACATCGCTAAAATCCCGGTACTCCTCTGGCAGGGAGGAGAGAGAAGAAATGCCCAGGATCTTGGCTACCTTCTGGAAGCATTTCTTACTGGATTGTGGTGACCAGGAGAGAACCTCAGCATGGAGCCAATCAAAAGAGGGGTTATGCCTCTGTAACCAAGGCTAACCAATAACCAAAGGAAACTTAGGTGAGGAAATAACTTGGAATTGGATTATCTCATGGTGAAGATCCCCTATGGCCATGGACAACAGAACAGTCTCATGAGTCACATGGGCAGGCTGTAGAGGTCTCCCATAAAGAGCCTCAATGGCAAGTGGGGTGTCATGCAGCTGCACCGGAATCGAGTGCTTCGATACAAAGGCAGCATCAATGAACAGGCCTGCAGCCCCAGAGTCGATTAGAGCCTGTATCTCAACGGACGACTCAGCCCAAGCAAGGGTAACTGAAACCAGGGGCTTATCTTTCTGGATAACTGGGGACGAAACAATGCCACCTAAGGTCAAGACAACAGGTTTTTGCGTCTCCCATAGAGCCCAGGCCAAGGCTCTCTCAGAAAGCAAAGATATCACAAAACCTACTTTGCTTCTGTCCGTGGGAAACGTCTGGGGCAGCATTTCAAAGTATATCTCAATCTGGTTGAGAAACCCTCTGCATTGGACTGGATTGCCCCCAAATTGCTAGGGAAGCGGAGCGGAACCAGACATACCTCTTATAAAGGTAATACTCGAGATGGGTGCCTGCAGCAGGGACAGCCTGTAACACAGGTTGTACCAGAGCAGCCACGGTGGGAGATTCCAGGTGAGCTGTGTGACTCAGGAGCATTTGTAATGCCATGGCAAACTGATCCATGCGGTGATCCTGCTCATCCAATCTGGAAAAAATATTACCAACATTGACTGGATTGACTGCATCTTCTGAATTCATGGCCTTCGCCTACTGTCAGAAACCATGAATGAGACTGAGACAGAAGTACAGTTAAATCTCACTTGTTTATTAATAATAAAAAAGGTAAACAGAGTAAACGTAGTCAAAACATAGCCAGAGTTCAGGAACCGGAAAGGATAGTCAGACAAGCCAAAACATCAGGGAGCCAGAGATGAGCATAGTAGGACAGCAAGCAGGATCTGGAGCCAGAAGGAATGTCAGCCAAGTAAGTCTTTAACAAGAACACAGGAGAGCGTCTCTAGAGATGTGACCAGGGCGAAGGCAGAGATCATCTTGGCTGGACAGCTTAAATAGGCAGGATTGACGAGCAGGATATCATCAACAGGTGAGTCACTGTGGAGAGATAGGAGCTGGCAATTAGCCGACAGCTGAGCGACCAGCTCAGAGAAGGAAGGGCTGAGCCCAGCCCTGACACCATGTGAACATCACATATTGGTGGAGTCTCCATGTGAACATCACATGCTGGTGAAGTCTCAATGTGAACATCACATGCTGGTGGAGTCTCCAAGTGAATGTCACATTTTGGTGAAGTCTCAGTGTGAACTTCACATACTGGTGGAATCTCCATGTGAACGTCACATGCTGGTGGAGTCCTCGTGTAAATGGCACTTGCTGGTGGAGTTTCCATGTGAACATCACATGCTCGTGGAGTCCCCGTGTGAACGTCACATGCTGGTGGAGTCTCCGTGTGAACGTCACATGCTGGTGGAGTCTCCATGTGAACGTCACATGCTGGTGGAGTCTCTGTTTGAATGTCAGATGCTGGTGGAGTTTCCGTGTGAACGTCACATGCTGGTGGAGTCTTAATGTAACTTTCACATTCTGTCTCGCTCACTGGGGCAGACCTGCCTTGTGAGCTGTGTCTGCACTAAATACCGCGTACATCTGCAATAAAAAAAAATCGGATGTAGCGCCTTTACCTACATTTCATATATCTTTTATACAACATCAAATTATAGAGAGAAACGTTCAAAATTCCAGTGCCAGGGACAATAAATAAACCTGACATGACATAGACACAAGGATGACTAATGTTGGCCTTTATATAAAAATTCTGGTTGCCTGGCAGTTATGCCGATCCACTAAAATGAATTGAGTCAGAAAGGAGACTGATTCTTCACTTTCGGGTGCAAGGGAATAATCTGCTGTGCTTCTGTTTCTTATTATTAAATTAAACACTCAGCCTCTTTTATTGTAATCCCTCAAATTGTTGCGGTGGACTGATATAGAAGAGGTTGGGACCGGGAACCGCTGCATTGCAGATTACTCCGCCACACCCAAAAGTGAAAAAATTGTCTCCTGCACATTTTGGCTCGATTGCCATTTGATTTTGTCATGTGACACTCGTGACAAGATCTTGCTATGTTTGGGGTGCCATTTAGAATAATGTAATCCGAATGCTGGTTGTACGTTTTCCCATTATTTGGAATCGCAGGCAGAATCACAGCACTTCTGCCGGCCATTCCAAATCGCCAACTGTGAGTGGGGTCTAAGGCAGAATTCCAGGCAAATACTGTAGATGCTGTATGTGGGAGCTGCTTTATGGCACAGCCCTGCTGCAACCGACTGGGGCCCCATTTGTTCAGCAGGGGGAGGGGGGCATAAAGGGTCTATTTAATGCCTTTGGGGTGCAGACAGGCTAATCTTCTGCACTGCAGTTCCCAATATTTAAATTTAAGTTCTGGCCTCTTCTATATCAACCAATCAGGGACAGGTCGTGACTGTAATTAATGAGGAATGCACCACCTGCAGCCTAAAGGCATTAAATAACCCCCTGTCTGCCCCCTGCTGAAAAAATGGGGCCCAATGAAGTATTTTTGTTACTTATTTTGCCCTCTGAAGAGCAATATGTGATGGATTAGTTTTCAGAGGGTGTTTGACAGGCAGTGATGAAGTGTTATATTGCTTGCTGAATGCACAGCAATACAAAGCTGGATTTTTTTTAATGTTGGCAACTACAGTATGTATACTGTATGTGTTATGTGGGCAGCAAGGGGTTAAACATGTATGGAAGGTTCCCTTTTATTTCCATGTTGGACATTTCTGGCAGCTGGTTGGCGCCACCATCTTGCTGGTTAGCACTGAGGTCATCAGCCCAGCCTTTAATAAGGAGAATGCAGCTCACAGGTGGAGAGGGAAGTGGGGGGGGCTTGGCTCCCTGTATACAGCACCAAGAATTACTGTTTGCTTCTCTTCATTTAAAAATCATCAGATTGCTGTTTACAAGACAAAAGCCAGCAATGTCCATGGCAATCCCTATACATGTGTACATAAGAGGGGTGGTGACCCCTCAGCAATGTCAATCCCTATGCATGTGTACAAATGGGGGGGTGCCATCAATGTCCATGGCAATCCCTATACATGTGTACATATGGGGGGCGGACCGCACATCAATGTCTATGGCAATCCCTATACATGTGTACAGTACATTTGGGGGGGAGGGAGGGAGAGACAGGAGGTTTCGGGTGAGAAGTGAGTCGGGAGGAAGTAGAGAGGAGACATTGCTGGAAGTGGCAGCAGAGGAGAGATTACAGCGTCGAAACCACGCATCATCGTGACGAGGGGACATAAGGACCAGCCGTTTTCTCTCCCTTTTTCCAGTCACAGAGACCACTAAGGCTGATTTGACTCCTCTTGCCATATGGCAAATAGGGTCAACAACCTCTGGTAAGTAGGAATTTCTACCATATCCTGCACTGGTGTCCCATTGGAAATTTTTCATTTATTCTGTCTATGACATACAACAACCACTACCTTCCATTAATACTAGGATGATCCTATACACTTGAAAGACTTTTTTCACATTGGATGTCACAATTGTTTGTTTACGGAGGATTATTTCATTACTTGGACTATTTTGCATTTGCTTGCTAGTTTTATATGAAATGTACTCAATCCCAAAGAATTAATTTCCTTCACATTCTTTCCTTATTGTATTTCACTTATATGCACTTGTATCGTATCTGACCATTTTATTCGTACAGTTTTGAGTAGCCAGCGCTGTTTTCTTCACACTGAGTCACTCCAGTGGATCACTTTACACTTTATCAACTCAACTGTTTGCAACAGCAGCTGCACCATATATATATATATATATATATTTTATTATCCTTGTTTGGCGCGAGTGTATATATACTTTGGTATATATAGTATTCTTACAATCCCTATACATGTGTACATATGTGGGGGGACCTCCCATCAATGTCTATAGCCATTCCTATACATTTGTACATATGGGGGAGTGTGACTCCTCATAAAAAGGGAAGAAGGATCCAATGAATGGGTTTTATCTTGTATCTATCAATATCCATATTACCAATCCTGGCATCTCTAGCCTGGGGCAGTCCATTGGCTTTACAGCCGGATCCAAAACATCCAACAACAGCTCTGAAGCAGCCGTGCACAAAAGCCCGAGCCCTCTTTATTTTGGTGGCCTTCTTGGTATCTGCAGGCTGGTCACTGATATCTCCTTCCATAGCTGGCCTTACTTTACTGGGTTTCTCTTTGGTGTCTTTCAGAGGAACAAGCTGTTTACATTTAAATTGTCTCATTATTAAGAATAAAGAAATGCACTTTAAATGCATAGGAATAGAAATCGCAGTGAAATTGAATCAAATGAAATCAAATCCAATTAAATCGCAAGAAAAATCTCAGGAGAGATAAAAAGAGTTCTTCACTGGTCTGCCAAACCCTCCTACAATCCCTTATATTGGATCAGCTGACAACAACAACATCAAAACACAGTGCAGGTCATGTGACCTTTTTTTTTTCTTAAAAGAGCCTCTTCTTTGTTTGTGAGCTTTGTGAATTCAGCCTGTAGGCTCAGTATACAGAACTAATAGGGCTCTAATAGATCTAATATAGCTCCTGGAAAAACATGTTTTTCTTGAAGTGACGGTTATTGTGAATGAGATTTAAAGTGGTTGTAAACCCTTACAACACACTTTTTGCTACAGGTATGTGCCATTACCGGTGGCTCCTGTGCGCGTAACTCCGGGAGCGGTGTACGAGGACGGCTGCAGGGGCTTTGATCTCAGGTAAGTAATTCATAATTAGCTAGTATGCTATGCATACTAGTTCATTATGCCTTTGTCTTGCAGTTTTATCTTTCACTTTATCATTATTAAAAACCAATATTTTTTTAATTTTTAACCCTTTTACTACCAAATCATAATGTTTTCCATTGTTAACCCTTTAACTGCTAAGTAAAATGTGTGTTTTTTTCTTTCATTTATGAACCCTTTCTTTGCCAAACCAATTCCCCTCCCCCCCTTTCATTTTCAACCCTTTCACTGCCTAAGCATATATTTCTCCATTTTTAACCCTTTAACTGCCAAGTCAAATGTTTTCCTTTCATTTTTGAACCCATTCTTTGCCAAACCAGCCCTCCCCCTTCGTTTTTAACCCTTCTACTGCCAAACCATATTTTTTCATTTCTAACCCTTTCCATTAACCTTTCTTTGCCAAACCAAGATGTTTTTACCCTTTGATTTTTTTAACCCTTTTCACCGCCAAACCAAAATGTTTTTTTATAACCCTCCCCCTTCCCATTTTTAACCCTTTCCCTGCTAAAACCATTTTTCCCTTTTTAACTCTTTCACTGCCAAACCAATCTTTTTTTCCCCCCATTTCTCGCCCATATGTTAAAGTATAACTAAAGGAAAACCTGTTTATTTTTAGTTTTGGATGGAGTGGAGAGGGATTAGAACCCCTGTCAGGTTTTTATTGCTGTCTGCACCCCTTTAGGGAGATTCATTCTCTCTATTTACCATTACCAACACAAATACCATATTATTCCACCATATTATAGCTCTCTACTTACTCCAGTAGTTCATTTTGTTTTAAAACCCCTCCGGGTACACCTTGTGGGTAAACTGATTTGATCTCTAAATACTGATAGAATTTCTGTTAGATCTGTGTCTCTTTACTCTGATCATAAAGGTCTAACTATATCTATAAGCATTTGGAATTATTTTGACCCAGCTTTATACATGAGAGGAATTGATTTGGAAGCCTTGCATCGTTTGCTACAGTATGGGAATCATTATAATAATTAAAAATCTTTACTCTCTTTGCTCCATAATTATATACAAGACTGAATTCCATGACATCAATGACTTTTTCATCAGACTGTGGACTTGTGCGCCCCCTGGTGTATTGTTCCCACATTCGCCGGTACAGACTTGTACTGGTGGGTCTATACATTTGGCCACGTCCTGGGTAAGATTACGTGCAGTTCCTGTAACCACACCTGTATTTGATACTTTTCCATACCCATGAATGTTATCATTATTTCCTTTTTTCTTCTGCTTATAGAATTAAAGTTGATGCTTGCGCTATAATTTATAATAAGCTCCTGAAGAAGCGGAAGTTTGTCTGCGAAACATGGCGAGCGCTCGATACACAGATGTTATATGACAACTTAGATCTTTAGTGTCACTGCATCTGTGACTTTATAGCGTGCTTATGCTTTTTTTTATGTATGTCTGTTTTAAATTAATAATTTTTGTAATGTATTACATTTTTTTTACTTGCTCTGTCTATGTCAAGTCCAAGAAAGAAAATCACACATTTTGGGTTGTCACCAGAACAGGAGTTAGAGGGGAAATCCTTCAATGGAGACACTAGTTCTGGTGACAACCAGGGATTCCATCACTTTGGGGGATTTCTCTCACTTCTTTTCTGGCTATGGGAAAGGAAGTGACAGGAAATCCCCCCTGATGGGGACACAGGTGGCAAAGAAAACCTGACCGGGGTTATAACCCTACCTTACTGTATTGTAAATTTAAAAAAAAATGTTTGTCTTTAGTTCTGTTTTATCTGTTATCTAGTATGTGGGGGATGGTAGAGACTCAGTCTAAAAGAGGGTGCAGCATATTACACATGGGGCTCAGTGGGGGTGTAGTGTCTGCAGACACATGCCAATGCCACTGCCAGAGAATGGGGGGGGGGGGGAGCGCTCAATCAATTTGAGGGTAATTTTAACACTTCCACTGTTGGACATTTTTTTTTTCATTTTAGCACATGTGCTAATTGCTGATTTCTGCTCTCCCAGCATTCCATAGTTTGTGAATTGATGAAGGCCCCAGTCACACCTCTAACATACACCTGGATGGCAAACACCAAATAAGCATGGAGCAGCCCATTGATTTCAGTGTGCTGCCCTATGCGGGACAAGCGTGGCAAAGTAGCTCATGGCATGTTCCGGTTTGTTTTATTTGCCACGCATTTTGCCACATTTGTTGTATTGGGGGGACATTTGCAATAAATGGCACTACAAGCGGGTCGCACCTTTTGTTGCATGTTCCAGGATTGCGTGGAAACGTGCATTTCTGTGCACATTACCAGAATGTGTAGATGTGAATGGAGACGGAGATGATATGGTGGAAAGTTGTCACAGCGGCATGCGGTGTTCCGCCATATTTCTTTTTTTTTTCCTTTGTTCCTTGTTCCAATTTTTCCTTTTTCTCACTTATTGGGGTACTGATATGAGGACAACTAAGCTATGGGGCGCTCTGATGAGGCAACTAATCTATATGTGTACTCTGATGGGTGAAACTAATCTATGGGAGCAACTAATCTAAGGGGACAATCTGATGAGGTAACCGATCTATGGGGGCACTCTGATGGGGAAAGTGATTTGTGGGGGTACTCTGATGGGGGCAACTGATCTATGGGGGAATCCAAAATACAAAAATGTACTATACTGCAGATGACAGTCCTTCGATATGGTGGCTGCATTTGTTTTCTTTTTCCTTTTCACCTGGTGATCCTGCCAGTAACTCACTTCCTGTCCTAGGGTGACAACACTCACTGTACTGAATCTATGGAGATGTTGTGTTGTCACCGTAGGACAGAAAGTGTGTTTGGACTACAGAATACTTCCCCCTGTCTATAACATAGTGAGGTGATGTTTTGTAGTCCACATAGAGAACTGGGACTGAAAACAGTCCCGTGTCAACGAGACCAGAAAGTTATCAGCTCTGTTTATTTCCAGCAGGATCAAAAGTTACCTTTTTGCACTTATAGAATGGATAGAACAATACGGTATATTCATTCGCATTTATTCATGCAGACTTGTAAAGTTGCTGAGAGGTCCACTTTAAGGTCTGCCTGGAGTCCTGCTATAAAGCCTTGATTGCTGAGCTGTTCTTGTCCAGGATAGTGACTCTTACGTGTTCCCTTTTTGTTGTCACAGGAAGAATACCTGAGCTCCTTGTTGAGTGAATATCAAGAGAAAGATAAAGTGGAGCAACAGATCAAGACCGCTGTGTGCCAAAGCCTGCCGAAGATCTTTCAAGAGTAAGTACTACCAGATAACAACCCCTGCTTCCCCACAGTGACACACTTTATTTTCTATGAAATCTGGTGGCAAAATTGAAATGACCTTGCCTTAAAGAGGAGGTCCAGTCAAAAAAATAAAAAATTAAAAGTCAGCAGCTACAAATCCTGCAGCTGATGACTTTTAATTGGACACTTACCTGTTCCAGGGTCCAGCGATGCGGGGGATCGAAGCCCCGCTCCTCTCCCCCTCCGTTCAGCGGCGCCGGCATTGCAACTGTGGGCGCTGGGCTGTGGCTTCACAGCCTGGCACCCACTGCGCATGCGCGAGCGGCGCCGCACGCCATGGTTGGCCGCTCAGTCACCTGGGACCTGTAATGGGTCCCAGATGATTGACAGGAGGGAGGGAGCAGAGCTGAGCCCTTCCTGTGCCGAGGGGGAAGTAACGTCACCAGTCCAGGCACTGGAAGAGGCAGACTACGAGGGACCCCCTAGCAACAGGCATTTAGAGGTAAGTAAAAAAAAATATATATCCAAATGGTTTTTTGTATTTTTTTTTTAGGATTTTTAATGTAGTTTTTTTTTTTGGGTGGAACTCCACTTTAAGTGTGCATGTGGACTCCTGAGCAGTGGAAATATTTTGGTACTTACTGGGCATGGTAGCCTCCCCTATTCAACCCTTTAACCACCCTATTGGACTGTGTAGCTTCCTGTCATACATGTACTGCATTATGGCCACTAGATGGGGCTGAGAATCATCCTTTTTTTCTTATGATACTCATTGCCATCTTTCCCCATTCACATTGTTTTTTTTTTTTTCTTTTAAAGTGGAATTCCAGGATAGATTCAGCTAATCTTAAAACTGCTCCCACAGCCCTTCTAACACCTACAGTGGGGGGAAAAGTATTTGATCCCCTGCTGATTTTGTACTTTTGCCCACTGACAAATAAATGATCAGTCTATAATTTTAATGGTAGGTTTATTTTAACAGTGAGAGACAGAATTACGACAAAAATATCCAGAAAAAGGTATTTCAAAAAAGTTATAAATTGATTTGCATTTTAACGAGTGAAATAAGTATTTGATCCCCTATCAATCAGCAAAATTTCTGGCTCCCAGGTGTCTTCTATACAGGTAACGAGCTGAGATTAGGAGCACTCCCTTAAAGGGAGTACTCCTAATCTCAGCTCGTTACCTGTATAAAAGACACCGGTTCACAGAAGCAATCAGTCAATCAGATTCCAATCTCTGCACCATGGCCAAGACCAAAGAGCTGTCCAAGGATGTCAGGGACAAGAGTGTAGGCCTACACAAGGCTGGAATGGGCAGCTTGGTGAGAGGGTGACAACAGTTGGTGCGATTATTCGCAAATGGAATAAACACAAAATAACTGTCAATCTCCTTCTGTCTGGGGCCCCATGCAAGATCTTACCTCGTGGAGTTTCAATGATCATGAGAATGGAATAGAATCAGCCCAAAACTACACAGGAGAATCTTGTTAATGGTCTCAAGGCAGCTGGGACCATAGTCACCAAGAAAACAATTGGTAACATACTACGCCGTGAAGGACTGAAATCCTGCAGCACCTGCAAGGTCCCCCTGCTCAATAAAGCACATGTACAGGCCTGTCTGAAGTTTGCTGATGAACATCTGAATGTTTCAGAGGAGAACTGGGTGAAAGTGTTGTGGTCAGATGAGACCAAAATTGAGTTCTTTGGCATCAACTCAACTCGCTGTGTTTGGAGGAGGAGGAGGAATGCTACCTATGACACCAAGAGCACCATCCCCACCGTCAAACATGGAGGTGGAAACAGTATGCTTTGGGGGTGTTTTTCTGCTAAGGGGACAGGACAACATCACCGCATCAAAGGGACGATGGACTGGCCATGTACCCTCAAATCTTGGGTGAGAACCTCCTTCCCTCAGTCAGGGCATTGAAAATGGGTCATGGATGGGTATTCCAGCATGACAATGACCCAAAACACACGGCCAAGGCAAGAAAGGAGTGGCTCAAGAAGCAGCACATTAAGGTCCTGGAGTGGCCTAGCCAGTCTCCAAACCTTAAAGTGATTGTAATAAACATGATGTATTGAATTCCATAAAGGTAAAGCATCTACTCACTTCTACAAATTATGCCCTGTACACACGATCACACATTCTGACAATAAAATCCATCAGATTTTTTCCGATGGATGTTGGCTCAAACTTGTCTTGCATACACACGGTCACACAAAGTTGGTCGGAAATTCCGAACATCAAGAACGCGGTGACGTACAACACGTACAACGAGCCGAGAAAAATGAAGTTCAATAGCCAGTGCGGCTCTTCTGCTTGATTCTGAGCATGCGTGGCACTTTGTGCATCGGAATTGTCTACACATGATCGGATTTTGTTGTCGGAAAATTTTAGAGCCAGCTCTCAAACTTTGTGTGCCAGAAATTCCTGATGGAAAAAGTCCGATGGAGCCCACACATGGTCGGAATTTCCGACAACAAGCTCCGATTGTACATTTTCCGTCGGAAAGTCCGACTGTGTGTACAGATCATTAGAGTACCAATGGATCTTTTACATGTCTCCACTAGGGGAGGCTAGCTCAATGGTGGATTGGTTAAGACAGTCTGAAATCAGCATCATAAAAGTTAGTAAAGGATGTATATACCAGGTTCACTAACCCACATGGGTACTCCAAGTTCCTCTTGTGCAGGGCCATTAACAGAGCTTTGCGACGGCAACTGTCATCATTATTGTAGAGGTCCTATCCTGATTTTCTTTCCTTCTTTCCTGGATGGAAAGAAAATTGAGTCATTTATGGCTTTCTTTAGGATGGTGATCAAAGCTTGCTTTCCATTAGACTTCTCATGATAGGGGGAGTGGTGACAACACACAGGGATAAAACATCAAACATCTCCGTGTCTTCCCTGACAAATAGGCACAGGCATGGAGACTACATCACGGAGACATAAATCAAATTTATCTTAGTGTAAGGAGGGGATTCTATTCTTTTTTTTTTAAAGAACTATAATATGTCTGTCTGTGTGACCATTTAAGGTTCAAATGGTCCTTAAAGGGGCAAAGAAGAACTCCAAGCAAACCCCTCTTTTTAAATTCCTAGAATTGAAGGCCTGTTCCACTGACACCCATGACACCGCTGTAAGCATTCTACAAATATTTGGAGAGCCTATTAGGGATGATAACAGTGTCACTGGTGTATATGGAGAAACAGCAGTGACCCGTGTGTCACCAGGACAGGAAATGAAAGGAAATATACCCAATGGGGCAAAAGACAGCAATAAAAAGAAAAACTTTGCAGAGGATATAACACAACCTTATTCCATCCAAAACAAAACATAAATGTTTCAGCTGGAGTTCCAACTTATATGTCATGTTTATTGGTCCTTCAAAGGCAAATTAAGTCATCCAGCAAGGATTGTGACCAGGGCTGCTGTTAGAAACCACAAGGCCCCATACTGCCTATCTGACAGAGTCCCGCTCCCCCCCCCCCTCTCTCCCACTCTCCATCCTGAAACATCCCCTTGTGAGGGTAAAAGGGGCACCCAGGGGCCTGGACAGCAGGGATATGGGGTCATGGATGCTAGAATTGATCCCCCTGCAGCGCAGCTGGGGGGAGGGAGTGGAGGAGAAGCTGGCAGCTCAGCAGGGGGAGGCAGAAGAGGATCCGTGTTTGCAGTAGGGCATATCAGCAGGTGCCCGATCCCCCCTTTTAAACTGATGGGCGCCGGGCCCGGTACAGGAGGGCTGGCAGTACTGCCTTAGCAGCCCTGATTGTCACTGTGCTGTCTCCTATACAGAGAGCCAATAGAAGACAATCACAGATTTTTATTTTAGTTTTTTATTTATACTTCATAGCATACAACAAGGATGTACACACAAGAGAACAATGTCTTATGGGAGATAGACAACATCTGGAAGTGTAAATAATCATGCAATACATTAACCACAAGGTGTTAAAATTACATTAACACTGTTTAAAAAAAAATCCTATTCAAGTGAGTAATTGTAAACCCTAATGCCACGTACACACTAGCGGACTTTCCGGCAGACTTTGTCCGGCAGACCGGACCCCGTCGGACAACTCGATCGTGTGTGGGCTCCAGCGGACTTTTTTTCCCCAAAAGTTCGACGGACCTAGACATAAAATATGTTTCAAATCTTTCCGACGGACTCGAGTTCGGTCGAAAAATCCGCTCGTCTGTATGCTAGTCCAACGGACTAAAACCGACGCTAGGGCAGCTATTGGCTACTGGCTATCAACTTCCTTATTTTAGTCCAGTCATACGTCATCACGTACGAATCCATCGGACTTTGGTGTGATCGTGTGTAGGTAAGTCAGTTCATTGGGAAAGTCAGTTAGAAGTCCGCCGAAAGTCCGTCGGATAGTCCGTCGGACCAGTCCGGTCGAAAAGTCCACTCGTGTGTACACGGCATTACATATACACAGTGAAGTGACTGGCGTAAGTTGTACCTGTCTATCTGCAACCCTTTCTCCTCTGCAGCCCCCTAAAACACAGATCAAAGGCTTTTTCTCAGCTCCTGCAGGCAGGGGGCAGGGATCTGATATCACACACTGCACATCTTAGAGCACATAGCTGAGTGTAATCTGAGAACTGAGTAGAGGGAAAGGACACGTCTACACAGTCTCATAGGGACACATCCACAGCTGAGTCTGTCAATCACCTGTGGAAGGCGGGGACTCCTACGATTCTGCAGTGTTGGGATCCCCTGTCAGAAGTGACTAAGGCAGGGAGGAGAGAGGAGACAGAAATCACACTTGGTGCTCTGGGTTGAGGCAAGTATACACTATAGCAGCGATGGTGAACCTTGGCACCCCAGATGTTTTGGAACTACATTTCCCATGATGCTCAACTACACTGCAGAGTGCATGAGCATCATGGGAAATGTAGTTCCAAAACATCTGGGGTGCCAAGGTTCACCATCACTGCACTATAGTGAGATATGCTCTGTTCATTTTTTATTTCAGAGTTTTATAACCACTTTAACTGAGAGCGGTTCCTTCTATTGCTCTCAGCGTCCTCCAAATCTCCAAATTCCTTTTTTTTTTTTTTTTTGCTGCGATACAACTATCTGTTAGAAGGTGGCTATGTTCGTTCTCCATTGTCTCACTGTATGTAGGAACGTAGCCACCCTCCCTTGCATGCTCCTAAGATAGACTACAGACTGTGCATAGAAAATACGACCAAACAGAAGTGAGGGGGAAAAGGAGAGGTTTGGGGGGGAGGGGGTGATGGAGGACATTACAGGGAGGAAGAAGAACACAGTAAGAGACGATTTAATGAAAAATAGATTACAGGACCATTAAGTAGAGGATGTGTATGGATTGTGTTTAGAGAATAAGTGTCATTTTAGGGCAAGATTGGTATTACACAGCTCAGATTGGTATGCTGTGTATCACTGCATGATACTATAGCTGCAGATTCCTGTATCCACATGGTGTGGAGGTAAGTTTTAAGATGACTGAAATATGGAACAGCAAGCATATAAATCTGTGAAAGTCAAGTCTAAAGCGTAACTCCACTTTTGTTGAGAAAAAAACATTCCCCTCTGGTTGATCTACATTGTACATTGCAAGGATTTTAACAAACTTTGTTGCACATTCCTACCTTTGTTGTTCTGAAGAAATCCCTGTGTGTTTGTCTGTGTCAATGTGGGAAAGTGAATCTAATGGGCGTGGTTTCATAATTATCAATCAGCTGCGGCACGTGCAGGGCTCTAAATGAGGAAAACTGCTGTACCTGCATCCCTTTAGGCGTGTTCCTATTGGGAGTATCTCACCAAAAATGAAATTTTTGTTGCAGGGGATGCCTGAAATCTGACTTGTATCTTAGAGCAGACTTCTGAGAAAATTGGTGAGCCAATCGCACAAGCAGGGAATGATGTATCTGGGGGGGGGCGTTCTGTATACATTCTGTGTACAGAACACCTCCAGGTAGCCATATTGCATTTTACAGAAAATGACAGAGCTGCAGATTGAAAAGGAAAGGTAATTTTTAATAACATTCAGTTATAATATGACTTTTGTCGCAATTGTATACACTATATTATTTTTTCTTTATTTGCTATTTTTCCCCATGAAAGTGGAGTTACCCTTTAAAATGACTCTGAAGTAACATTAGAATACTTGATCAATATATTATAATACATTATGAGTTAGATGGAAAGGATAGTAGCATCTGCATAGGTACAGTGGGGCAAAAAAGTATTTAGTCAGCCACCAATTGTGCAAGTTCTCCCACTTAAAAAGATGAGAGAGGCCTGTAATTGTCATCATAGGTATACCTCAACTATGAGAGACAAAATGTGGAAACAAATACAGACAATCACATTGTCTGATTTTTGAAAGAATTTATTTGCACATTATGGTGGAAAATAAGTATTTGGTCAATATCAATAGTTCATCTCAATACTTTGTTATATATCCTTTGTTGGCAATGACAGAGGTCAAACGTTTTCTGGAAGTCTTCACAAGGTTGTCACACACTGTTGCTGGTATGCTGGCCCATTCCTCCATGCAGATCTCCTCTAGAGCAGTGATGTTTTGGGGCTGTCACTGGGCAACACAGACTTTCAACTCCCTCCAAAGGTTTTCTATGGGGTTGAGATCTGGAGACTGGCTAGGCCAGTCCAGGACCTTGAAATGCTTCTTACGAAGCCACTCCTTCTTTGCCCGGGCGGTGTGTTTGGGAACATTGTCATGCTAAAAGACCCAGCCACATTTCATCTTCAATGCCTTTGCTGATGGGAGGAGGTTTGCGCTCAAAATCTCACGATACATGGCCCCATTCATTCTTTCATGTACACAGATCAGTCGTCCTGTTCCCTTTGCAGAGAAACAGCCCCAAACCATGATGTTGCCACCCCCATGCTTCACAGTAGGTATGGTGTTCTTTGGTTGCAACTCAGCATTCTCTCTCCTCCAAACACGACGAGTTGTGTTTCTACCAAACAGTTCTACTTTAGTTTCATCTGACCATATTACATTCTCCCAATCCTCTTCTGGGTCATCCAAATGCTCTCTAGCAAACCTCAGACGGGCCCAGACATGTGCTGGCTTAAGCAGGGGGACACGTCTGGCACTGCAGGATCTTAGTCCCTGGCGGCGTAGTGTGTTACTGATGGTAGCCTTTGTTACGTTGGTCCCAGCTCTCTGCAGGTCATTCACTATGTCCCCCTGTGTGGTTCTGGGATTTTTACTCACCGTTCTTGTGATTATTTTGACCCCACGGGGTGAGATCTTGCGTGGAGCCCCAGATCGAGGGAGATGATCAGTGGTCTTGTATGTCTTCCATTTTCTAATTATTGCTCCCACAGTTGATTTCTTCACTCCAAGCTGCTTGTCTATTGCAGATTCAGTCTTCCCAGCCTGGTGCAGGTCTACAATTTTGTTTCTGGTGTCCTTTGACAGCTCTTTGGTCTTCACCATAGTGGAGTTTGGAGTGTGACTGTTTGAGGTTGTGGACAGGTGTCTTTTATACTGACAACAGGTGCCATTAATACAGGTAATGAGTGGAGGACAGAGGAGCCTCTTAAAGAAGAAGGTCTGTGAGAGCCAGAAATCTTGCTTGTTTGTAGGTGACCAAATACTTATTTTTCACCATAATTTGCAAATAAATTCTTTCAAAAATCAGACATTGTGATTGTCTGGATTTGTTTCCACATTTTGTCTCCCATAGTTGAGGTATACCTATGATGACAATTACAGGCCTCTCTCATCTTTTTAAGTGGGAGAACTTGCACAATTGGTGGCTGACTAAATACTTTTTTTGCCCCACTGTAATCATCCTAATCCTGGCTTTAAAAGGGATGCATTTTATTGGTTGCATGCTTGTTCCAGGCAGTGAAAGCAGGATACGGATAAACTGAACCCAGTCACCAGTGACACCTGCCATACTTGTTGCAGGGTCAGCACAGTGGAAGTGGCACAGTGTAGCAGGACGGTGATGGCACACACAGGCAGGGACAGGCACTTTTAGTGCCATGCTTCGAGTACATGGCAGAGTGCCTGGAGATCAGGGACAGTTGGCGGTGATGTGACTGGGATCTGATAATGTTCCCAGTGTGACAGTCCTATTTGGAGGCCAGGCCCGTCACCTTTCCCCTAGTTACACAATGTAGTCAGGCTGGTTGCGTCATGCTCAGGGCGGGGTCCTGTCCTTGGCTTCCAGCCAGCCTCACTCATGTGTTGGGTAATTGGTAGAAGAGAACACTGAGACTATATATACATCACTGTCCTGGAGTCCTACATTGGGAGGCCCACAAGTTCTATTTCCATACACCAGCCCCACTCTTATAACTCTGCTTGTGACTTCTTCTGTTGTCTATTTGGTTTCCTGAGACACCGAGGATGAGACATTCTGTACACTGTAATGTGTGCTTGTCTGCCGATTCTTACATGTCTGTCATACATATAAAAATCTGCATTTTTTTGCTAGAAAATGACATAGAACCCTCAAACATTATATATACATACATATACAGTATCTCACAAACGTAAATACACCCCTCACATTTTTGTAAATATTTTATTATATCTTTTCATGTGACAACACTGAAGAAATGACACTTTGCTACAATGTAAAGTAGTGAGTGTACAGCTTGTATAACAGTGTGAATTTGCTGTCCCCTCAAAATAACTCAACACACAGCCATTAATGTCTAAACCGCTGGCAACAAAAGTGAGTACACCCCTAAGTAAAAATGTCCAAATTGGGCCCAATTAGCCATTTTCCCTCCCCGGTGTCATGTGGCTCGTTAGTGTTACAAGGTCTCAGGTGTGAATGGGGAGCAGGTGTGTTAAATTTGGTGTTATCCCTCTCACTCTCTCATACTGGTCACTGGAAGTTCAACATGGCACCTCATGGCAAAGAGCTCTCTGAGGATCTGAAAAAAAGAATTGTTGCTCTACATAAAGATGGCCTAGGCTATAAGAAGATTGCCAAGACCCTGAAACAGCTGCAGCACGGTGGCCAAGACCATACAGCGGTTTAACAGGACAGGTTCCACTCAGAACAGGCCTCGTCATGGTCAACCAAAAAAGTTGAATGCACGTGCTCAGCATCATATCCACAGGTTGTCATTGGGAAATAGATGTATGAGTGCTGCCATCATTGCTGCCGAGGGTGAAGGGGTGGGGGGTCAGCCTGTCAGTGCTCAGACCATACGCTGCACACTGCATCAAATTGGTCTGTATGGCTGTCGTCCCAGAAGGAAGTCTCTTCTATAGATGATGCACAAGAAAGCCCGCAAACAAGCAGACTAAGGACATGGATTACTGGAACCATGTCCTGTGGTCTGATGAGACCAAGATAAACTTATTTGGTTCAGATGGTGTCAAGCGTGTGTGGCGGCAACCAGGTGAGCAGTACAAAGACAAGTGTGTCTTGCCTACAGTCAAGCATGGTGGTGGGAGTGTCATGATCTGGGGCTGGATGAGTGCTGCCGGCACTGGGGAGCTACAGTTCATTGAGGGAACCATGAATGCCAACATGTACTGTGACATACTGAAGCAGAGCATGATCCCCTCCCTTCAGAGACTGGGCCACAGGGCAGTATTCCAACATGATAACGACCCCAAACACACCTCTAAGATGTCCACTGCCTTGCTAAAGAAGCTGAGGGTAAAGGTGATGGACAGGCCAAGCATGTCTCCAGACCTAAACCTTATTGAGCATCTGTGGGGCATCCTCAAACAGAAGGTGGAGGAGCGCAAGGTCTCTAACATCCACAAGCTCCGTGATGTCATCATGGAGGAGTAGAAGAGAACTCCAGTGGCAACCTGTGAAGCTCTGGTGAACTCCATGCCCAAGAGGGTTAAGGCAGTGCTGGAAAATAATGGTGACCACACAAAATATTGACACTTTGGTCCCAACTTGGACATTTTCACTTAGGGGTGTACTCACTTTTGTTGCCAGCGGTTTAGACATTAATGGCTGTGTGTTGAGTTATTTTGAAGGGACAGCAAATTTACACTGTTATACAAGTTGTACACTTACTACCTAGGTGGCACTGATAGGCCGCACTGATAAGCAGCACTGATAAGGTGGCAGTGATGGGCACTGATAGGTGGCAGGCAATGGGTACTGATAGGCGGCACTGATAGGTGGCACTGATAGGCAGCACTAATAGGTGGCAATAATGGGCACTGATAGGTGGCAGTAATGTATACTGATAGGTGGCACTGATAAGTGACAGTAATGGGTACTAATAGGCGGCACTGATAGGCAGCACTAATAAGTGGCAGTGATAAGCACTGATAAGGGGCACTGATAGATGGCAGTGATGGGCACTGATAAGAGGCACTGATAAGAAGCACTAATAAGTGGCACTGATAGGTGGCAGTGATGGGCTATGATAGGCTGCACTGATAGGTGGCATTGATGGGCACTGATAGGCAGCACTGATAGGTGACAGTAATGAGCACTGATAGGTGGCACTGATAGGTGGCAGTGATGGGTACTGAGAGGCGGCACTGATAGTTGCCACTGATGGGCACTGATAGGTGGCAGTGATGGGCTCTGATAGGCTGCACTGACAGGTGGCACTGATAGGTGGCACTAATGGGTGGCACTGATAGGTGGCAGTGATGGGCACTGATAGGCTGCACTGATAGGTGGCACTAATAGGCAGCACTGATAGGCTGCACAGATAGATGGCACTTATAGGCAGCACTGATGGGCACTGATAGGTGGCAGTGATGGGCACTGAGAGGTTGCAGTGATGGGCTCTGATAGGCTGCACTGATAGGTGGCACTGATAGGCAGCACTAATAGGTGGCAATGATGGGCACTGATAGGTGGTAGTAATGGGTACTGATAGGTGGCACTGATAAGTGGCAATAATGGGTACTAATAGGCGGCACTGATAGGCAGCACTGATAAGTGGCAGTGATGAGTACTGATAGGTGGCACTAATAAATGGCAGTGATGGGCACTGATAGGTGGCACTGACAGGAAGCACTAATAAGTGGCACTGATAGGTGGCAGTGATGGGCTCTGATAGGCTGCACTGATAGGTGGCATTGATGGGCACTGATAGGCAGCACTGATAGGTGACAGTAATGAGCACTGATAGGTGGCACTGATAGGTGGCAGTGATGGATACTGAGAGGCGGCACTGATAGTTGCCACTGATGGGCACTGATAGGTGGCAGTGATGGGCTCTGATAGGCTGCACTGACAGGTGGCACTGATAGGTGGCACTAATTGGTGTCACTGATAGGTGGCAGTAATGGGCACTGATAGGCTGCACTGATAGGTGGCACTGATAGGCTGCACAGATAGGCAGCTCTGATAGATGGCACTTATAGGCAGCACTGATGGGCACTGATAAGGTGGCAGTGATGGGCACTAAGAGGTTGCAGTGATGGGCTCTGATAGGCAGCACTAATAGGTGGCAATGATGGGCACTGATAAGTGGCAGTAATGGGTACTGATAGGTGGCACTGATAAGTGGCAGTAATGGGTACTAATAGGCAGCACTGATAAGTGGCAGTGATGAGCACTGATAGGTGGCACTGATAGATGGCAGTGATGGGCACTGATAGGTGGCACTGATAAGTGGCAGTGATGAGCACTGATAGGTGGCACTGATAGATGGCAGTGATGGGCACTGACAGGTGGCACTGATAGGAAGCACTAATAAGTGGCACTGATAGGTGGCAGTGATGGGCTCTGATAGGCTGCATTGATGGGTACTGATAAGTGGCAGTGATGGGCACTGATAGGTGGCACTGATAGGAAGCACTAATAAGTGGCACTGATAGGTGGCAGTGATGGGCTCTGATAGGCTGCATTGATGGGTACTGATAAGTGGCAGTGATGGGCACTGATAGGCGGCACTGATGGGTACTGATAAGTGGCACTGATATGTGACAGTGATGGGTATTAATAGGTGGCACTGATGGGTGGCAGTCATGGGCACTGATAGGTGGCACTGATAGGTGACACTGATGGGTGGCAGTGATGGGCACTGATAGGAGGCACTCATGGGTACTGATAAGCGGCACTGATTGGTGGCAGTAATGGGTACTGATAAGCGGCACTGATAGGTGGCAGTGATGAGGAGGCACTGATGGGGGCTGCACTGATAATCAGTGGAGATGTCCCTTTAATATGAGCTCTTCTCCCTTCCTACTGCTGTCAGCATGAGAAAAGGAATACCGATGACTGGCTTGTGTTTACATCGTGGTCATCAGTGATTGGACACAGCTGATCAAGTGGTAAAGGGTCGCTGTGATTGGCCCTTTACCCCGATCTGTGATCAGCTGTATCTGAAGGACTGGGCGTTCGCAGGGCACACAGGCAGCGGGTACAATCACCGGAGGACATCATATGATGCCCCCCCAGAACTGGACAACTGTGCTGTAGCCGTTTTTCAGCTATAGCGTGGTCAGGAAGTGTATAGAGGAAGTTGAACAATAACAGACTTACTGGCTGGATCCCCAGGTGACAATGAAGTGGAATTAAGCCCATTGTTTTAACAGTTTCCAAAACAGTTCAATTCAAGGCATGCCATGAATGACAGTTGCTTGTGCTCTAAACCGAACTGTCAAGCCATCAGATGTCTGGTGTCCTAACTGATCACATGTGAAGTGCAGATCAGAGAGGATAAGATGGCGGCTCCCTTGGCTGTATAGGAGAGGAGGGTTTAGTTCCCTGTAATGGGGCTCAGTATTGGTGAGTTGAGTTTTTCTGTATTCTGGACATATTCTGTTGATGATGATCACAGTCATCCCTCCCCCTTTGGAGTCTTTCTTCCAGGCTCCACCCCCCCCCCCCCCACCCACCACCATCATCATCGGTGATCAGAACCTCCGATGGTGTTCTTATTACTGTCAGCCCTGGTGATCCTTCCATGTCTTCTCCTGGTGTCACTGGGACAGGAAGTGAGAGAAATCTCCCATATTGGGGGTCACAGACTGGAATAAAACCAGACAGAAATGTTCCCTCTTCCCTGGTCTATATTACAGTATATCGGGGCTGGGATTTCTGGGTCTGTACTGCGGGGTGAAGAGGGACTGGGAGGAGGAGGAGGGAGATCGGTGACATCGGTGACATGCGGGCCGTACAACAACATGAAGGTCATCTTCTTCTGTCACTTTAACAATGCCGGGTGCGGGGGCGTGGTCTGATGACGGAAATGCGATGACGTTCCCGCCGCTGATTGGCGGCCCGGTTGTTCCCTCAGACAGAGCTGAGCGCGGATCGATCATTTGGTGACCGGAGAGCGGAGACATGAAGATCTGGACCTCCGAGCACGTGTTCGAGTGAGTACCGGGGGGGGGCGCTACCTTCGGAGGGGGGAACAGAGGTGAATACAGGGGGATGGGCCTCCATGGAACCTTCTAGAAGGATCGCTGTGTGTGGAAGGAGAAGTCCTGGGCCGAGCTGCAGGTTCCGGCCTGTACTGTGCGCAACAAAGGCTGTGTGCTTCCCGGAGGACTATAAAACCCAGCATGGGTCCTGCGGTGTCACTGGGAGGGGGGGACAGGTCCTGGAAGCTCTGCGGTGTCACGGGGGAGGACAGGTCCTGGAAGGTCTGCGGTGTCACTGGGGGGGAGAACAGGTCCTGAAAGATCTGTGGTGTCACTGGGGGGGACAGGTCCTGGAAGGTCTGCGGTGTCACTGGGGGGGGGGGGACAGGTCCTGGAAGCTCTGCGGTGTCACTGGGGGGAGGACAGGTCCTGGAAGCTCTGCGGTGTCACTGGGGGAGGACAGGTCCTGGAAGGTCTGCGGTGTCACTGGGGGGGGGGGGGGAGGACAGGTCCTGGAAGGTCTGCGGTGTCACTGGGGGGGGGGGGGAGGACAGGTCCTGGAAGGTCTGCGGTGTCACTGGGAGGGGGGGACAGGTCCTGGAAGGTCTGCGGTGTCACTGGGAGGGGGGGACAGGTCCTGGAAGGTCTGCGGTGTCACTGGGGGGGGGGGAGGACAGGTCCTGGAAGGTCTGCGGTGTCACTGGGAGGGGGGGACAGGTCCTGGAAGGTCTGCGGTGTCACTTGGGGGAGGACAGGTCCTGGAAGGTCTGTGGTGTCACTGGGGGGTAGATCCTGGAAGGTCTGCGGTGTCACTGGGGGGGGGGACAGGTCCTGGAAGGTCTGCGGTGTCACTGGGGGGGACAGGTCCTGGAAGGTCTGCGGTGTCACTGGGGGAGAGGACAGGTCCTGGAAGGTCTGCAGTGTCATTGGGGAGGACAGGTCCTGGAAGGTCTGCGGTGTCACTGGGGGGGAGGACAGGTCCTGGAAGGTCTGCGGTGTCACTGGGGGGGAGGACAGGTCCTGGAAGGTCTGCGGTGTCACTGGGGGGGAGGACAGGTCCTGGAAGGTCTGCGGTGTCACTGGGGGGGAGGACAGGTCCTGGAAGGTCTGCGGTGTCACTGGGGGGGAGAACAGGTCCTGAAAGATCTGCGGTGTCACTGGGGGGAGGACGGGTCCTGGAAGGTCTGCGGTGTCACTGGGGGGGAGAACAGGTCCTGAAAGATCTGCGGTGTCACTGGGGGGGAAGGACAGGTCCTGGAAGGTCTGCGGTGTCACTGGGGGGGAGGACAGGTCCTGGAAGGTCTGCGGTGTCACTGGGGGGGAGGACAGGTCCTGGAAGGTCTGCGGTGTCACTGGGGGGGAGGACAGGTCCTGGAAGGTCTGCGGTGTCACTGGGGGGGAGAACAGGTCCTGGAAGGTCTGCGGTGTCACTGGGGGGGGGGGAAGAACAGGTCCTGGAAGCTCTGCGGTGTCACTGGGGGGGAGGACAGGTGACAGGTCCTAGCAGGCCTGTAATTCTTCCCATCATTTGATTGTCTGATTACAGGATGTCTCCTGTGCCGGCATGCTCTGTCACCTCTGTATTGGTGCCAGCATAGCTTATCATTACATCACCTCCATTATAAGAGGAGTTATCACCATCCTACCACTACATGTCCCATCATGTCCATCCTCCTCCTCACAATGACAGAATATTTCCCAGCATGCCGACTCCTTCATCTCTGAGGTTCCCATGGTGACCAGTCTGAGCACTGCACAGCTCCGCTGGATCATCGTTCTGCAGCTCCTCGCTGTCTGGCAGTGATTGGACGATCTGACGGATGGATGACTGAGTCAGGTTTCTGCAGACTGTGCCATTCTCTGCATTCCCCCCCCCGGAGGAAATGATTGTGATCAGAAGAAGAGGACTTCTGTATTTTGATGATTTGGTTTTGAATGGGCGCTGCGGTTATTTCTTGCGGCATTACCACGGGAAATGACATTTGGTAACACCTGACATATAGAAGTACAGGCCTGCCAGCTCCAGTGACTGTCCCCAGCGCCCGCCATAGATCGGTGACTGGTTTCTATAGTAGAGGTCAGGGTGCTCCGCAGTCATTGTAGAGGAGAATGGACTGTGTAGGGGGGTGGATCTGATTTGAATCGCTAGTAAAAAGGCTCAATTTAAATCCTGGTTTTTAAAGAGCAGCTGTCATCTCTGTCCTGTAGAGGATCCTCCTCTGACCCGCTGGGGACTCACCGACAGTCCAATTCACTTTAATGGGAGGGCTGGTGATGGGGCACAACAAGGTGAGGGACGTGGTGGCAGCGGGTGATTGGATGCCCGCTAACGGGCACTGCCATGATGGATCTGAAATGACAGGTGCTCTTTAAATGCAAGGACCTATTCTTGCTGGTAGTTTAGAATCTTTAATATTTGCAAACCAAATGAAGGTTTAGAATAAGAAGCTGTCGGGTTAGTTAAAAGGGCGATATCAGAACCGATTTTAGGTTAATCACACATAGTTGTACTACTCAAATTCTTTTTATTTATTTTTTTTAAAACAATAACATTGCCAGTGCATGTTATCTCAGCTTGCAGAGCTTGGATTCAATCTGAATGAGTTTACCAGAAATATCAATATTGTAGAATATACAGCCTCATGCTACATAAATAAGCTCCATTTCATGCTGAATAAACTAAATTATTAATGTATCTTAAGTAGAAAACGATCTTTTAGATTTTTTTTTTTTAACTCCAAAAGCATTTTATTAAAATAAATTTTATAAAAATCCAAACAATTTGATTTCAAATCAAAAAAATCCAAATTGTGTTTTTTTTTTTTTTTTTTTTGCTTGTTTGTTTTTTGGATCATTGCTTTTGATCCACCCTGGTGTGTATTATTAATTTTATGTACCCGTCATCGTGAGTGATCACCAAATACTGCAGTCCAGGCCCAGTGGCTTCCACATGTCAGCCCCTCGCTGGCTGGATGAGAACGGCATCGCTGCCTGAAATGCTGCAGAATATATCACCGCCGTTCCATCCAACCAGTAAGAGGGCCTCACATAGAGCCAGGCTGCTATCCCCCTCCTCTGTCTAGCCATGTATAACGATCCTGTTGTTTTCTAGCTGTCGCCAACAATAGAATGGCTAGCGTGAGATCAGCCTGAATGAATGTTGGTATCTGGGGAATGTCTCCAAGCTAGGACAGCCGACTAGTGATTTTAGAGATCAGCGATACCATTCTCTACAGCGGAGCAACCAATTAGATCTGAGCTTACTGTTCCCAAATCAGGAAATCCTCAGATTAGGCCGTCTCGTACTCTTGCGGTGTGTGAACACAAAGATCTGTGACGTGTCAGAGTGAGGTGTGTTGGGGCAGATCATTTGTTTACATGGGCTCCCTATAATGTGACAAAGTGCATGGTACATCCTTTAGTTGTGAATTATTAGAGTTATAAAGCGTGAATAATAATAGTTGTGTGCCAAAATGTACATTATTATTATTATGTGCTGGTAAGGTGCATTGGGGTGCCTCTATGATTGGATAAATGGCGCAGGAGCACCCCATAGCACGACATGTATGTTTTTGTGCATTGCAATAATGTGCATTCTTGCATCTGATCACGATTTTTTTTTTTTTTTTTTTTTTGGCACGTGCACACTAGGGATTTGTGTACTATTGGTGCAGTAAGCACTGGAGCCTTGTTCTCACCTAATGCATTTCTTTTTTTTTTTTTTTTTTTTTTTTTTTTTTTTAGTGTGTGTTTTGCAGAAAATCACTACAGTCCATTTACCGTGGTTGCTTATGAGACATGTTCACATCTGTGCATTCTTTTTAGCTGCTGCATTTTTGGAAGAGGTCAGGGATTTTTTTTTTTCCCCCGAAGGGTTGCGTTTTGAATGTGATAGACTTCAATGGACCCGCACCAAAACTGCAAGCATTGCGTTTTTAATGTTTTTTTTTTTTGTTTTTTGTTTTTTGCTAATGGGAAAGTATGACGGTACTGTTCATGTAGTGCAACTTTGATGTGACTATAAACCCTGGCATTCAAGTAGCATCAAAGTAGTGCAGGAAACTGTGTCCAAAGTTTCATGTTAGAGATAGTTGGGATTAGCTGTAATTATTACAGTTAGAACCCTAATGCTTACCACTAACCCCAATCCTAATGACTACCGCTAACCCTGACCCCAACATGCGACTGTGGACTTGTAAAGGTTCCTGCAGGACTTTGATGTGACTTGAGTGCCAGAGAGTGTAAAGTCACTTCAGTCACACTACATGAACAGACGTGACGTACTTTGCTATTAGAAAAAAAAAATGCATGTTCAAAAAATGCGCTACAAAAAATGCATCAAGCGCAACCTAGCTTCACTCCTCAAAGTACAGTCAGCACAAGTCACATTTGGTGATTTGAGGTGTCTGCAGACCTTTTTGGTAACTCTCGGATGACTTCAGCCAGCCGTACATAGATCGGAATTCAGCAGGGACCAGCTGACTTTCAATCCAATAAGGTTTAGGGAAGGGGCTGGGTTCGCGCTTGGCTATCAGTAATTGGACTGCTGCACTTAAAGTAATGAATACCCCACTAAACAAATACTATACGGAAAATGACTGTGCTGTCCCCAAATATATGAATTTCATGCTGAGTTCACACCATTGCGAACTGGATGTGGATTCCCCGCATCAACCTACAGTCCATTTACCATGGTTGCTTATGAGACATGTTCACATCTGTGCATTTTTTTTTTAGCCGCTGCATTTTTGGAAGGGGTCAGGGACTCCGCCCCCACCCCCCCCCCCCCCTCTCCCACCCCGAAGCAGGTTGCGTTTTGAATGTGATAGACTTCAATGGACCCGCACCAAAACTGCAAGCATTGCATTTTTAATTTTTTTTTTTTTTTTGCTAATGGGAAAGTATGACGGTACTGTTCATGTAGTGCATTCATGGTATAATGGAGGGTGATTGAGGTCAGCTTGCTGTGTGATCTAATGACAAGCTAGATAGACCAGCTGGTTGAACAAACAAAATGCACAATGAGGTTGATTTACTAAAGGCAAATCCACTCTGCACTACAAGTGCACTTGGAAGTTCAGTCGCTGTAGATCCGAGGGGCACATGCAAGGAAAATAAAAAACAGCATTGGATGATAAAATAAGCAGAGCCTCCCCTTATTTCAGATCTTCCCCACAAATCTACACAGCCACTTGTATGAAGAGTGAATTTGCCTTTAGTAAATAAACCCCAATGCATTGGCTGCCTTTCAGGTATGTGGAGACTTTTAAGTGACTTCCAGATGACTGCAGACCTTCAATGACTGACTCTTTATTATCAGTCATGTTGCAATGTGGAATACCTGGTAACCTTCTCTGTGTATGTGAGTGTACACATTCCTCAGAATCCACCCGACTGGTTATTCCAAGGCGGCACGTGTTTGCTGAGTGTTCATAATGTGTCATGTGAAAGGTCTCTAGTCCATAAAACTCTGTAAATGACAGCATTATAGACTGATACTAGTAACTTGTACTAATCAGACCTGGAGGCACCTTGAAAGATAATACAGGGCTATGGGGGTTATTTACTAAATGAAAATCCACTCTGCACTACAAGCGCACTTGGAAGTAAAGTCGCTGTAGATCTGAGGGGGACATGCAAGGAAAATGTAAAACAGCATTTTAGATTGCACATGATTGGATGATACAATCAGCAGAGCTTCCCCTCATTTCAGATCTTCTCCTCAGATCTACAGCGACTGAACTTCCAAGTGCACTTGTAGTGCAAAGTGGATTTGCCTTTAGTAAATAAACCCCTATGTGTTCTTCCCAGCTACTGGATTCCAGGGGCAGTGTCTGCTTGGAGTTTGTATGTTCTCCTCTGGGCACTCCTGTCATCCTCCATCAGCCACAAAAAAAATCTATCGGTAGTTTTATCCACTTCTGGCTAAATGGTCCCTAGTGTGTTTGACACTGCTAAGTGACATTAAGCTGGCCATACACTATACAATCTGATTGTACAATTTCCTTTTTGGATTTATCAAATGATGTAATATGAGGACACACATAAACAATACATTCAAATTGTACCAGATCAGGCAGGCCCTTGCACTACATAGGAGATTGTACAGTCAGATTGTAGTATATGGTCATCCTAAATCTCGGTATAAATGCACAGCTTTTTCATTCAGTCGGCGGGTTGAACGAATAAACTGACAGATCCCCGGATCCACATGGGTGATGTGGCTGCAGAGATCTCCCTTGCTGGCTATTGTATTCTGATGGGGGATCTCCCCGCCTGTCCTGAGTCACAGATCGGCGCTGGTTTTCCAGCCGGACCGTTTGATGGAGGCAGGTTGGGTTGTTGGACGGTTTCTGTTTGGTACACAGCCTGAAATTTGTCAGGTTAACGGAGAACCAGCTGGATTCCGGTGCTTCTATACCCAGCTTTAGAGTGCAAACGCCTCATCTCCTTGTTCAAAATCAGTTAGGATAGCCATGCATGCTTCGATTGTCAGCCCCAGGCTAAACAAGAGAAAATCAATTGATTCCCCCAATCGGTGACTGCATCCGATGAGGTGTACTTACTGTTCGCCTGATCGTTTTCAACCCACCTCAGTTGATTTCTTAAATCATCCGTTGTTGAGCCAGGTTATGGTTCCAGAAAGCCGTGCTGTGTGTCAAAGGAGTCTATTTATAAAACATTAATTGCTTAAAGGTTAGACGCATTTATGCAAGCTGAATGAAATGTCATCATCATTTTTCTAAGAGATGAAATCCTGTTTTATCAGCTCTGTCTAGTGGTCGGCACGGTATAATTTTCAGAAATACCGCAATGAGAAAACGTTATCGCTTTTTATCCACCAGATTGAGCTGATGATACAGGAACTAATCTCTTGGAAACATTCCAGGGACAGTTCAGCATGAACACTTCTGTAATTAGTGCAATGAATGTTTTATAAACAGACCCCAAAGTTTCCCACACCTGTACAGCAGGCAGTGTAGTACTAGTGGGTGTGTGTAGTACTAGTGGGGGTGTGTGTGTTCTAGTGGCGGTATGTTTTGCGCCTTTTTTTTTTTTTTCCCCCACCGCCATAACTTGGTTATCACGTCTCATTGTCCCACCACAAAACATTTTTCTTTACTGAAGAGGTTTAACAAGTCTGAAGTGGCTTCTTGAAGTTGGTCATCAATTCCGGGAAGATGATCTTAAAGTGGTTCTAAAGGTTGAAGTTTTTTTTTTAACCTTCATACATTCTATGCACCTCTCCATCCCTCTTTATACTTACCTGAGCCTGATCTCTATCCAGCGATGTGTATGAGAGCTCTCCCAGCTCTCTCCTTCCTCATTGGCTCAAACACAGTAGCCAGAGCCGTTGGCTGCGGCTGCTGTCAATCACAGCTAGCATTCAATGGACACACAGAGCACAGTGTGGACGAATTTATTTATTTATTTATTTCAGTTACTGATATAGCGCCGTCAATTTACACAGCGCTTTACATATACATTGTACATTCACATCAGTCCCTACCCTCCAGGAGCTTACAATCTAAGGTCCCTAACTCACATTCATACATACTAGGGACAATTTAGACAGAGGCCAACCTACCAGCATGTCTTTGGAGTGTGGGAGGAAACCGGAGTACCTGGAGGAAACCCACGCAGGCACAGGAAGAACGTGCAAACTCCAGTCAGGTAGTGTTGTGGTTGGGATTCGAACCAGCGACCCTTTTTTACTGCTAGGCGAAAATGCTACCCACTACACCACTGTGCCGCCCTACAAATGCCCCTCATAGCGGCTTGCTATGGGGTCCTTGGGGGGGGGGGGGGGGGGGCACAGAGCAGCGATGGGGGAATCTAGAAGAGGAGGATCAGGGTTGCTCAAAACCATTATACAGAGCAGGTAAGTATGACATGTGTGTTATTTGAAAAAAAAATCTTTTTAATAGTGTCATCACATACCATAGTGCTGCATTACAGGGTATACTGTTAATCATCATTGCTACTAATGTATGTACACCTAACAGGAAACACAGATAAGGCAGCACTGCTCGTTGGCTTACAATGTGAATCTTCCATTTTGTTTAGAGAAGTTGCATTTGGCCTTCAGGAAAGTTTGAATGTGACGGGGGTGGGGTGGAAGGGGTGTGTGTTTTCCATGATGGGGGGGGGGGGGGGGGGGCAGCTCCCTCATCATCCCCTCATGTGACTTCACATCAAAGGATTGTGCACAGTGTGACCTTCCTACAGCTCTGATAAAGAGGAAAGTGACTCCTCTGAGGACATTCCTGACAACTCCCGCTCTGCCGCCTTCACTTCCTATCTTATGAAGAGGTTTCCTGAGCTTTGCAGAATTCTCGCTGCACCTCTGCTCACTGACATCTGATTCTAATTATGTGGAGTCACATGGCTTTTTTTTTCCCCCAGCAGCTTCTCACAATAAGACAGCACAATATTAATTAGAGAACACTGAGGCAAGAACTTAATTATATTACATAATACAGTGATACACGAGAGCCTCCTCCCTGTACAATGTGCAACAGACAACAAGTACACAGTACATGGACAAGGTCACGCATTGTTCTGTTGTTATGACCACATGACTCAAAGCACCTATTTATCGTACATGATTATCAGGTTTGTAAGGTTGTTGCTATGGATAGACTTATTCCCCTGAGAGAATACTGCCATGAAGGTTGTCTGCTTTGTGAATATACTCAAACACTTATGAGATACAATAGGGGTTTATTTACTAAAGGCAAATCCACTTTGCACTACAAGTGCACTTGGAAGTAAAGTCGCTGTAGATCTGAGGGGGGACATGCAAGGAAAATAAAAAAACAGCATTTTTGCTTGATTGGATAATAAAATCAGCAGAGCTTCCCCTCATTTCAGATCTTCCCCTCAGATCTAAATCGACTGCACGTCCAAGTGCACTTGTGGATTTGACTTTAGTAAATAAACCCCTATGTATCAATCTTCTCTTTTATTTTTAGGGGGGGGGGCTTCTGGTTCTATTTAGAATGGGGATATCCCCTGAAGACTTATTATTTTCTTTGTTTTTCATTTTTATTCTGTATTTTGTATTCTGCTATAAAAAATTTTAAACAAAAAAAAAAAAAAGAAAAGCTGAATGGAAAAAAAAGACAAATAAGACAGTCCACAGAGTATGCAATTTATTTTCCCTTCCTTTAAACACGGGTTGCAGGAAAGAAATTTGCTTGATTTTCCCCCATGAACACAATTCATGGGGGAATCCCTCCAGCGAGCTGTTGTGTTCTCCTGACGGGGCGGTGCGTGGAACCGTTCCTTCAAGAGAAATCTGACATGCTGGTTGTACCCAAGTGGATTGACTAACTTGGGCCCAGTCAGTCTGTCCATAGATGGATCGAATCCTGGCCAGTCCCTGCTGAACCAACCAAAGTTCAAACCATCTATGGCCAGCTTACCCAAACTTCTCCAACCACACAAACAAGAATTCCCCCGTGCCAGGACATTTTATTCTGACAGTGACGCCCCAAGCTGTCAGAATATCCTGATCGGCAACTAATTGGCTACAGACACTAATCAAGAGGTTTTCCGGCACCTTTCTTTAACAGAAATCGATCAAATAATCAACTTCTGTCTAGTGGAGTCAGCCACATGCCAATCGAAATTCTGATGTTCCCTCCTGAAATGACCAAATTTCAATCGGTATAGAGCCTGACTGCCACATAATACGGCTTCTCCGTTTTGGACTTTGAAGATGAGCCTGCGGGTTTAATATTCACTCTGAATAACCAGACTAATGATAAGCCAACAAAAAGATGTGTGTGGTGGGGTGTTTTTTTATTTACTTTTTTTTTTTTTTTTCTCTTCATCCTAAAAAAAGAGAACAGGAGACAATAAAAACCATACAGAGGTTGTAACCCTTCTCTGCTCTATGCAATACAATCTAAAATGTTATGCTTTAAATGCAGGTTTGATACTGTACAGACCTGATGTATGTCACTTTTATGTATGTGTTTTTTTTTTTTTTTGTTTTTTTTTTACTTAATTCTTTTAATCCTGTTCTTGACAGCCACCCATGGGAAACGGTCACAACAGCAGCCATGCAGAAGTACCCCAACCCCATGAACCCCAGTGTGGTTGGCGTGGATGTGTTGGACAGACACGTGGATAACAGTGGGAAGTTACACAGTGACCGGCTGCTGAGCACGGAGTGGGGAATGCCTTCTTTAGTGAAATCAGTAAGTCCGATTCCATAGAAGCAGATGTGTTAGAAGAAACGCAAGTGTATCCAAATCCGAGAACTAAAATGTATAACACCGCAGAGTACCAGTCCTTAGATGTGGTAGCTGCATTGGTAACACACTTTCTGTCCTAGGGTAACGGCACTCTCCCACTATATTGGATCTATAGGGGAAACAATGTTGTCTCAGGAAAGGACACCCCCTTCCATAACATGGGGGTGTTCTGTAGTTCTGGCACACTTTCTCATATCATTGTTTTAGAAAACACTGCAAGGTTAACCGGAGAAAGGGCAGCACCGGATTTCTGGCAGGTCCTTTATTGCAATTATTGAACAGCTCTAACAAAATGCTTAAATTGTAGATTTTAACAAACCAGAAGGAAGCAAATAAAAGAAGTTAATTTAGTGTTTATATGGACTTTAATTCTCTTCGCCCACAGACATCAGTGGCAATTGCTGAGCGTAGGGTGTTTCCTGTGAATGGCTTTCACTGGTTACAAAGAAATTCTTGTTATCAGCAGATTCCCTGCAGTTCACTGTAACATGTCACCTTTCTTAAAGGGAACCTGTCAGGGTAAAAATACGGCTGCTGTTTTCTGGTTAGTGGAATCTAATGCTGTTATCCCTGTCCTTAAATAATTGCTGATCTTAAACAAGTGCAGTATATGCATATCAGTGGCTGAATGCAGGCTGCAAACGTGTAGTACTAGTCAAAGCCAAGTCCACCCATAATGTTAGTTTTAAGCAGTTACTTGCATATATTGAATAGTTCTGTCTATGGGACCTAATGGTGAAGTATTTCCAGCTCTATGCACTACTGCAGCTTTCAGAAAAGGGTCTAGTGCTTTATTTTTTTTTTTTAAAAGGTTTTTATTTGCCAGATGTACATACATAGAATAACACACTGCATGTAAGGTATATTGTCGGTTGCAACCGTCAAAATATAATTAACATTCAAGGGTAGTTTCGGATAAACATCCTATGATAAACGACATATCAGTACAGGTAGCAATTTTTTTAACTCTAAAATACCAGTTATTTTCTTTAATCGTAATGCAAATTATCAGCAATCCAATATCTGGTATAAAACATAAAATAAAGTAAAAAAATATAAAAGTATATATATATAAAGTTAAAGAACTAAACCAAAGAGGTATATACCTCCTAAACCAATTGTGCTGTGCACTGTCATCTCTCCAGTCCCCTGGAACATGTTCTCACAATCCTCATCCTACCCAGTCTATCATTTGGCTATATTTTATAATAGAATAATTTTAGATGTCACATGGTGTAGTTTCTTTTGTGTTTATCCATCTGCCCCATACTCTATTAAATTTTTTCTTACTTCCTCTTGCTTCATATGTCATTTTATACAGTGTAATATTTGCATTAATTAATCTTTTCCAAGCTCCTAAGGTAAGATGATCCCTCTTTATCCAATTCAAGACAATCAGCTTCCTGACATAGTAAAACAATAATCTTAAAAACATTCTAGTATTGTTGCTCATTACATCGTCCTCTATCACCCCTAAGATACCCAACAGTGGGCTACATATATTCGGAAGATCAAAGGTTTCTGCAACAAACTGGGTTACCTGTGACCATAAAGGTCGTACCCTACTACAGTCCCAAACCATGTGCATAAAAGTACCTTCTGCCACCAGGCATTTATGACAAATAGGGTCTGCTCTCCTGCCCATCTTATATAGTCTGTATGGGGTGTAATACATTTGATGTAGGTATCTTAGTTGGATCAGTTTATCCCTCGCAGAGATGACCGTGGACATATAGGAGGTTAAAACCTCATTCCAATGAGCCTCAGTCAACTCTGGTATAATGTCTGTCCATCTCTCTCTCATTTTCTTCTCCCTCGGCTGTGTTTTTTCCATAAGTACCGCATAATAAGTGGAAATACGTTTCGTATGGTCAGGTTCTGCAAGCATTGATTCAAGTTTTGTGTTTTCTAACAGAACCATCCCCGTTCCAAATTGTGCATGCGCAGCATGCCGCAGCCTGGAATAATGGAACGCCCATGTGTCAGGGACACCCATTTCCCTCTTCAATTGTGCAAATGTTTTAAATTCACCCCTCTCAAATAGTTGATGCACATATGTAAGACCAAATTTGGCCCACCTATATCCATCCTCCAAGCGAGAAAGGTCCTTTAGACGAGGATTGAACCATAGTGGTGTATTTGGTGATAGGCGTGGAGGTCCGTCTTGTATATGTTTTATAGAAATCTCAAGTACCCGCTTAGCTGATTGAAGTACAGTTACCCCGTCTTGAGTAGGTACCATCCCTCTAAAAAAGAAATTCAAAAGTGCTTCGTATGAGGTTGCGACAGCTGCCTCCACTGCAGTGGCAGCGTTATTCAGCTGTGGAAACATGCGCCAGTGGGCCTGAACTAGTTGAGACGCCAAGTAGTACAAGCGAAGGTCGGGTATCGCCAGACCACCCCTTCCTACTGGTAGCTGTAGAACAGCCAGCGACACACGAGCTGCCTTGTCTCCCCACAAAAAGGAGGTCAACAGGGAGTCAATGTATCGGAACGTCTTTTTAGGGATATATAGTGGGGCGTTAGAGAGTATATATAAAAATTTTGGGAGAAAAATCATTTTAAATAAGTTAGCTCTCCCCAACAATGTGAGTGGAAGATCTTTCCACTTCTGTACTCTATCCTTGAAGGCGTTGATTACAGGCCATAGGTTCATTTTTGTGAATGATTGCACTGGCAATTGGATCTGTATTCCTAAGTACTTAAACTGGTTTGTTATCGCTAGAGGGCATTGGGTGGGAAGTACTAAGTTCGGCTGAGGATCTAGAGGAAACAGTGATGATTTGGACCAGTTAATTCGGAAACCAGAGAAATTACCGAATTCCTGAATTACATTGAATGCATTAGATAATGAGAGTTCCGGATCTCCTAAATATAGGAGCATATCATCCGCATATAATGATACTCGTTCCTCCAGATCCCCAACCAAGAGCCCCCTGATGTCATCCCGACTCCTAAGTTTAACCGCAAGGGGTTCTATAGCTAGGGCGAAGAGGAGCGGAGACAAGGGGCATCCCTGTCTCGTCCCCCTACCTATCTTAAATGTATTTGAGATGAGCCCATTCACTCTAACACATGCCCGGGGATCGTTATACAGTAACTTAACCCAGTTCACAAATCTAGGTCCAAAGCCCAATTTACTAAGCAGGGAAAACAGATAATTCCATTCGACCGAGTCAAATGCTTTTTTTGTGTCGAGCGACGCCACCACTCTTTTACCTATATTTGTGTGTGAAATTTGTAAATTTACATAGAGCCTTCTAAGATTCATGTGGGTACAACGGCCCGGGATAAACCCAGTTTGATCTGAGTTGATCAATTTAAGGATTACTGACTGCAATCTACCAGCCAAGATTTTGGCCAATATTTTGACGTCAGTATTGATCAAGGAGATCGGTCTATATGATTCACATTCGCTTGGGTCTTTACCAGGTTTTGGTATCACAACAATAAGGGCCTCACGCATGGATTCCGGTAGTATACCTTCTTTTTCTGCATTTACAAACACTTTTTGGAGTCGCGGGATTAAGCTTTCTTTGTGTAGCTGATACCATTCCGCCGGGAAGCCGTCAAGTCCAGGTGACTTACCCGGCCTAAAGGAGGAAATAGCACCAGCTATCTCTTCTGAGGTAATGGAATGTTCCAATGCTACACTATCTTCTGGTGCCAAAGATGGAAGGTTCAGGTCCCCCAAATAGGAGGAAAGCTCCTGATCAGTACATCTTGATTGGGACTGGTATAGGGTGTCATAAAAGTCTACAAATGTGTTCAGAATATCTCGTGAATCCCTCACCAAGTCGCCCCCTGGTTGTTTAAGGTGCAGTACCGACGTGGGGGCATACAGAGGACGTGCCAAAAAGGCCAACAGGCGGCCACTTTTGTCGCCAAATTCAAATATGGATCTAGCTTGTTGTAGTTGTTTCTTCATAGTCTGGTCAGTCAGAAGTAATTTAAATTGCCTTGTCAAGTCTTGCCAAAACTGATAAGTCTGAGGTGAGGGGTTTTGTATATATTCCTGTTCAGCCGCTGCAGCATCACATTCAACCTGTTTAATATCTGAGTTTAAAGCATTTGCAAAGGCTCTCGTCTCTTTATTGAACACCCCCCTCATGGTGGCTTTAAAAGCCTCCCATTGATTATGTATCGAGGTTTCAGCACCGTTCTCCCTCCAGTAATGATTAATAGCTGTCTTGCAGCCAATTGTCACGTATTCCTCCTGTAACCATTGTGTTTTTAGGCGCCATTGTCGTCTTCCAATGGGCACATTCAAATTTAATGTGACTTCCATTGGAGAGTGATCCGACAGAGCTCTAGGAAGATACCTGACCCCGGATATAATTTGCAGACCATCCATGGAGGACAGGAGCATATCTATTCTAGTCAGTGTCTTATGAGTTTCCGAGTGGCATGAATACGTTCTGACTCCTGGGTTATTGCGACGCCATACATCAATAAGTGCATAACTATCGAGCCAGGATGAAAGGGTGTGGCGCACGCCAGAGGCACATCCATGCCTGTCAAGATCCCCATCCGACACTACATTAAAATCGCCCATTAACAATAGCGGGCCCTGTGCTATCTTCACAGTTTCATTTAGAATGCTTTCTAGTACTTGGAAGGAGAACGGTGGTGGAACATACACACACACCAAAGTTAAACATATACCAAACATTTGACACACTAATATGGCATATCTACCATTAGGGTCTGATTTGACCTGTATAATTTGTGCCGCTGCTTTCTTAGTAACCAGGATGGCCACTCCCCGAGAATACGTTGAATATTCGGCATGTATGACCCTCATAATGTTAGCTTTCTTTAAAGCCATGACTTTGGACCCCTGTAGGTGTGTCTCTTGTAACAGGACAATATGGGGTTTATATCTTCGGATAAAGTCAAAGACAAGAGACCTCTTTATCCTTGAGTTCATACCACGGACATTCCATGATAATATATTTATCTTACCCGCCATTGAAAGAGGAGTGATACCAGGACTCGCTTCCTAGGAGAGCATCGGCTAACCAGCTTTTGGCCAGCCACTTCAATCTGTGAGGACTAAAACAGAGAGAGACAACAGCACACAGCACGAACCAACAGAGCATAACTTCCCTTCCCTTCCCACCCTGCACACAGCCCCAACATGCCGTGCGCCCATATCCCATAACTATAACAATAATAAATGACCTCAGAGGGTCATAGGTCGTGGTCAACTTCTGAAGTTATAGTTCTTCAGCGGGGGGACCCACTGCTTACCAGTTTGTAGTGAATCTTGCGGTGGTAAGGGGAAAAACAAAAAGAGTGAACCACCGCCCCCTGCCCTCCCTGTATGTATTAGGGAAATAATTTCTGTAGCCAATACCGGCGACAAAAAAAAACAGAAAAGAAGAAAAAGAGAAAAAAAAAACACCTCCTCTTCTTTTGTATAAAAGGATCTTAAAAGTACAAGTTCCCAGCAATACACAGTTCAGTAATATACTCAGGGGAGTAGATAGTAAAGTTCCCCCCCAAAAAAAAAAAATAATAATAATAAAAATTTAAAATAATAAAAGGAAGGAGAAAAAAACCTCTTGTATCCAAGAGAAATTTAGTAGAATGAACTTTGAACCAACATGTAGAACCGAGCAGGACAAGCACGGTGTAGTTGAGGTGTCAGAGCTGAAGGACACTATTTTGAGTCTCATGACTGATAAGCAAAAGAAGATTGGAGAGGTATGCTGCAGTGGCATCCATCAAAAGGATGTGTGTCTTTCTTTCAGCGTCTATCTTCAGGGCTATTGCGCCCCCTAGTGTCCAGCCAGCGAGAGGCTTCAATGGGAGAGCTAAAGAAGGAAACTTTTCCCCTATCCACCACTCTCAGTTTTGCAGGATACAACATGCTATAGGCCAGCTGGAGATCTCTGAGTCTTTTCTTGACATGCACAAAACTGGCTCTCTGTTTCTGCGTAGCAGCAGAAAAGTCAGGGTAGATTGAAATTCGGTTACCATTAAATTGCAAGTCTCCTATAGTGCGGGCAGCGCGAAGGATATTTTCACGGTCTCTAAAATGTAGAATCCGGGCTATCATTGGACGCGGGTGAGACCCAGGAGAGGGAGGTTTAGATGGCACCCTATGAGCCCTCTCTATGGCGAATAAGCGTGAAAAGGTATCGTTCGCCATATTTTCCTTAAGCCACATTTCAAGGAAGTCTTCAGGTTGTTTGCCCTCTGCCTTCTCAGGGAAACCAACCAGGCGAATATTGTTCCTCCTTTGGCGGTCTTCCATATCACTGAGCTTATCTGTGTGAGCATTCACTTCAAGGTGGATGTGTTGAACTTTATTCTCCAAAGGGCGGACTACATCTTCCAGGTCACTAATTCTGTGTTCAGCTTCAGTGGCCCTTTCTCTAATATTCTGTACATCATTCTTTAAAAACGACATCTCAGCCCTTATGCCATCAATGTGTTCAGTCAGTGTGGCCTGGCAGGTACATATAGCTTCCATAATCTGTTTCAGAGATGGCTCCCCCTCCCCCTCCTCTGGCATTATATCTCCCATTTCTTCCTGTGGTAACCCATCCAGGGAGAGTCCTTTCCTCATTCCCTTAGTTCTAGGAGGCAGTGGGCTTACCTTGCCAGAGTGAGAAGGGGATTTATCTGGTCCGCTCTGCTGTGTATTGCTGTGGTGTCTTTCCTCTGCCTCATGGCCGCGGCCATCTTGAGATCCCCAGGCATACTGAGAGAGACGGTCTGCTGAGGATTCCATGGGTGCTCGCCCATATTTAACCATACTGCCGTGTTCAGCCAGGTCCAGAGAGGATATTGAAGGCTTTGGTGTGGAGAATCTGTGTCTCTGACACCCAGGATGTCTGAAGGATTAGTTGTCCTGCAGGGAGCTCTGTCTCAGTGCTGCTCACATATCAGCTGCTGGCTCCGCCCCCCGTCTAGTGCTTTATTAAAGTAATACTAACCACACTGTTTAATTTACATTGTCCCTTCTCTTTCTGTATGTGGATGATGGAATTGTAATTTAAAGGCGAAGTACAGCCAAAGCTTGTTTGGTTGTACTTCCCCCTATGGATCACAGAAGTCTAGTTCGTTCTTCACTCCTGTGATCCATTTATCCATTTTCAGCAGGCTGAAGCCCGCTGATATCACAGAGCCAGTCCAGGCTCTGGCAGGAGCGCGACACTGAAGTCGGGACCCGTCCACATGCCTGAGCTGGCCGCACCCGCCCCCTCCACAGCGTAGAGCTCCAGTGAGCTGACAGTCACCAGCTCTCTCCTCAGGGAGAACTGAGCGCTCGGTGTTTGAGCCACCGGGGGACCGATGCTGCATCCACCTAGAAAAGTTGTGCTCATAAGTTTACATACCCTGGCAGAATTTATGATTTCTTGGCCATTTTTCAGAGGAAATAAATAACACTTTTCTTTCACTCATCGTTAGTGTTTGGCTGAAGCAATTTATTAATCAACTGTGTTTACTCTTTTTAAATCATAATGGCAACAAACTACCCAAATGACCCTGAAGAAAAGTTTACATACCCTGGTGATTTTGGCCTGATAACATGCACACAAGTTGACACAAAGGGGTTTGAATGGCTTTGAAAGGTAACCATCCTCACCTTTGATGCGTGTGTATAAAAGGTCAGCGAGTTTCTGGACTCCTGACAGACCCTTGCATCTTTCATCCAGTGCTGCACTGACGTTTCTGGATTTGGAGTCATGGGGAGAGCAAAAGAATTGTCAAAGGATCTGTGCGAAAAGGTAGTTGAACTGTATAAAACAGGAAAGGGATATAAAAAGATATCCAATGAATTGAGAATGCCAAACAGCAGTGTTCAAACTCTAGTCAAGAAGTGGAAAATGAGGGGTTCTGTTGAAACCAAACCATGGTCAGGTAGATCAACTAAATTTTCAGCCACAATTGCCAGGAAAATTGTTTGGGATGCAAAGAAAAACGCACAAATAACTTCAGGTGAAATACAGGACTCTCTGAAAACATGTGGTGTGGCTGTTTCAAGATGCACAATAAGGAGGCACTTGAAGAAAGATGGGCTGCATGGTCGTGTTGCCAGAAGAAAGCCATTACTACGCAAATGCCACAAAGTATCCCGCTTACAATACGCCAAACAGCACAGAGACAAGCCTCAAACCTTCTAGCACAAAGTGATTTGCAGTGATGAGACCAAAATTTAGGTTTTTGGCCACAACCATAAACACTACATTTGGAGAGGAGTCAACAAGGCCTATGATGAAAGGTGTACCATTCCTACTGTGAAACACGGAGGTGGATCGCTGATATTTTGGGGATGTGTGAGCTACAAAGGCACAGAAAATTTGGTCAAAATTGATGGCAAGATGAATGCAGTATGTTATCAAAAAATACTGGAGGAACATTTGCATTCATCAGCCAGGAAGCTGCGCATGGGACGTACTTGGACAATCCAACATGACCATGATCCGAAACACAAGGCCAAGTCGACCTGTTATTGGCTACAGCAGAATAAAGTGAAGGTTCTGGAGTGGTCATCTCAGTCTCCTGACCTCAATATCATTGAGACACTCTGGGGAGATCTCAAATGTTTAGTTCATACAAGACAACCCAAGAATTTACAGGAACTGGAGGCTTTTTGCCAAGAGGAATGGGCATCTTTACCATCTGAGAAGATAAAGAGCCTCATCCACAAAAGACTTCAAGCTGTCATTGATGTTAAAGGGGGCAATACACGGTATTAAGAACTGGGGTATGTAAACTTTTTGATCAGGATCATTTGGGTAGTTTCTGTTGTCATTATGATTTAAAGAGAGTAAACAGTTGATTGATAATAAATGGCTTCAGCCAAACACTAACCATGAGTGAAAGAAGTTTTTGTGTTATTCATATTCTCTGAAAAATGGCCAAGAAATCATAAATTATGCCAGGGTATGTAAACTTATGAGCACAACTGTAACACAAATCCCATACTACTTTTAATTAAAAAAAAAAATCCCCCCTCCCCCCCCGATAATATACAACTACCACATGACTCAGATCTTCCCCAGCCTGTCTGTAGTAAAATAACTAGGAGGAGCGTCTGGTCCTCTGCTGCTGGTCACGTGTTTAAAAATAAAAAATGCTTTTGGAATACCGAGTACAAATAAATTAATATCCAACAGTTTTAAATTTTCACACAAATATATATTTGACATCAAATCTTTATTATTTTTTTGGCAATACCATGGTGTGGGTGGATTTCTGACAGTCACAGGTTGTCACGCCCCTCCAGCCTGTATCTTAGAATAACAGGGAGGAGAAGCCTCAATCAATCTTCATGTAATATCCCACCCCCCCCATTTTTTTTTTTTTTTATTTATTTATTTATTTTTGTGTGTTTAGAGACACTTTAAAATATTCTTCATAATGCAGAGTGAGAAAATGCATGCCACCCTGTGTTGGAGCTTACCAGGGGTGCTGATGTCTGTGCCTTCTCCATCCTTCAGTGTGACAGTGTTTGGCCTGGTGATTTGGCTGCTCTAGCATCCATACCCAGAAGCCCCACTCTACTAGAGCGAAAGTGTGGATTTGTAAATCTACTTTGCTAGGGAGTGGGCTGTCAGGAAATACAGTCACTTTCCCCTGAAGGGTCATAGTGTGCGTTGACAGGAGGATTAAAAATTTCCAGAATCTGTTTTCTATGAGTTCTATGTTTATTTTTTAGATTATTGGGGCAACCAGAACAAGGACGTACGTTCAAGAACATTCGGTGGTTGATCCTGTTGAAAAAACAATGGAACTAAAATCAACAAATGTAAGTGGCGCTTTTGTGTTAGATTATGTAATGAAAATGTAAAAAGACCTTCAACCTTGACCAGACATTACTACTTCCACATGACAGCTCTAGGTGGGGGGGGAGGGGGGCAGCGATGTTGCACACTGATGCCTGAACATCATATCACATGTGGGGTATGGCACAATGTTTCACCTTTGAACCTCTGACAGCAGACACAGCCACTCGGCCAGCTCTCGTCACTAATTTACACTCGTCATTTGCAGGGCAGGGATCATAACCTTCTGTCTGGTAGCTGGCTGAGTGTGCACTATTCCTAATGATAGAATGATGACATTTTTTTTACTGAGCTAAAATACAGCTCATTAATTGTAATGTGCCTATGCACACAGGCGTGTAAACAAGCGTGTATATTCTTCAGTAATTTATTTATTTTTACTTTAAAGAGGACGAAAAATTTAAAAGTCAGCAGCAAAGGTAGCTGCTGACTTTGAATACATGGGCACTTGCCTGTCCAGGGAGCCCGCGATGTCTGCACCGCATCCCCCCAAAAGGGGTCAAGTGTGGCACTGGAGGGGGGGGGGGGACGGGACAGATAAGCGGGAGTTGTTTGCTCGTTGTGTAACTTGTTGACTTGTCGTCTTGATTCTAGATCACATTCACAAATATGGTGTCTGTGGATGAAAGACTAGTGTACAAGCCACATCCTCAGGACAACAAAAAGTAAGTACAGAGCTGTGCTAAAGATCTCTAATCTAATTCAAAACATATACCGTGTTTATCTTTTTTAGTATTGTTTTATTTTGTTCTGTGTATTTGTATAGTCATATTTTTTTTTTAAATAAGCCAACCTATTCCATAGCTGTGATTTACTTAGAAACCCCCCAAACAATGACATGCCTACAGAGGCCCTGTAGAATAAAAATGTTAGTTGCAACTGTTTATTTTGCACAGTTGCGCAGCTGTTTATCAAACTCTTTATCAAATTTTAAGGAAAAAATACACTAAAATTATTTTTTATTGTTCACAATATAATACGCAATATATGGCCAAATATAACATATGGAATCACCTGGATAACTCTTACTGCTCAACACTGGCTGCAAAAGATGCTACCAAGCTCATAGCTGCAGGCATGAACTTGGTTTTACCACTAGAAGTCCAGGACATTTTAAAGGTTGGCAAGTGGTTAGTGTTACTAAACCCACACAGTAAAGCATGCTTGTTATACTCACTGTGGATTCTAAGGGGTTAATCCTCTGCATTGTGTCAAAAGGCTGTTTTATCCTATATGCACAGATCCTCCTCTTTTTCCACTGACTCCAAAAACAAGTTAATATAAGATAGTTTGTGGAGTCAGGGTGCACGTGCTCAGTTTGGTGCGTATTGCTAGAGGGTTTTTCTTTTTCTTGGGAGAGTGCATGTGATCAGCAGAGGGCCAATCAGCACTATTCAGACAGAGGGTCAGGGGTCCTTCATCCTGATAGGTCAACCAGTGCAGTATGAAAACTCCTACAAGCTTTAACCATACACTGATAAAAGTCACAAGACTGCTATATACTGCTAAGAGGTATTTAGCAGTTTATATTTACTTTAAATAATTGCATTCCCATGTTCTGAGTACTGTGGAAGACCAGATATATATTAAATGCAAGGTCCTGCTACCATATTTTATATGGTAGCAGTCAGCAATATCAGTCCTAAGCATATAAATTATTGCTTGATTCAGCTTTGGAAATGCCTTGACGTGCAGAGAATAGGAAGACGCTTTCTTGTTATGTGTATTTGACTGTATTTTTCTCGGACTTCAATGCAGTCTTTGTGTTTTCAGGACCGTTCTTACTCAGGAAGCGATCATATCTGTAAAAGGTGTCAGTCTAAGCAGCTATTTAGAGGGAATGATGGCCAATACCATTTCTAGCAATGCCAGTAAGGTAAGTATGTGACTAGCCTAAAATCCAGTACTTCCTGCCATTATTTGGGTGTGTCGTATTCCCCTGGATGACTTCCATTGATGTTTGTTTTTGTTAGGTGGGGTAGGAAAACAATCTGAAACAGATAAGCCTCCCTTATCTACTGTACTGCATCTAGGATTGTGCTCTCCATCCTCACATGTGTTTCAGTTGCAACTAGAAATTCTGGCTTTCTTTTATAATGACTTGTAAACAGCAGAATTAGTCCATCCGCAACTAGTGATTCGGGGTTATTGTATAAAGGTCAAGTAGGCAGTGTAAGCGGCCAAATATTTAGGAAAGACCTGCCTAAACCTTTATAGGAAAAGTAGTAATTTACATTTTGTACATCCATACAGAAGTTATCAGCTTACTTTAAATAGTCTTATGGCCCGTAAACACGAGCTGAAAATCAGACGACCGATCGTTTGTTTAAAAATTAAAGCGGAGCGCCACCGAAATTTTTTTTTTTAAAAGTCAGCAGCTACAAATACTGCAGCTGCTGACTTTTAAAACATGGACACTTACCTGTCCAGGGCGCCCGCGATGTCGGCACCCGAGGCCGAAGCGTCTCTCCGTCCTCGGGTGCTGCCGCCTCCATCTTCGGTAAGGGAATCAGGAAGTGAAGCCGTGCGGCTTCACTTCCTGGTTCCCTATTGCGCATGCGCGAGTCGCGCAGCGCAATACGGATGGTCCCTGCTGCCTCTGGGACCCGTGTGTTTCCCAGCAGGCAGCGGGGAGGGAGCAGGAAGTGGCGTAAATACCCGCAGATTCTGCGGGTATCTATGCCGGAAGTGGGTACAGATACCTGTAATATACAGGTATCTGTACCCCCCTCCCCCCTGAAAGGTGCCAACTGTGTCACCGGAGGAGGGGGGGAATCTAATGAGTGGAAGTTCCACTTTTGGGTGGAACTCCACTTTAACAAAAAAATTTATTTTTTAAAATAATTATTTTTTGCATGCTAGCCGCATACCGAAAATGGAGAGGTTACTAAAGTTAGGAAAATTCTCGTACGACAGAATAAAAAAAATCGTAAGTGATGCCATTTGTTGTAGTGTATTTTTGGACGACAACTGTACTGATTAAATGAAAATTATACGATCTGGTATCATACGAGAATTTTTCATGTTTGTCGGATAATATCAAATGAACGATCGTGATCGGCTCTGTACTAACTATCCAATTTATCGTAGGATTAGTTCGAAAGCGTTTTTTTTTTTGTTTGTTTTTTTTTTATGGGCCAATTTTTCGGATCGTGTGTACGAGCCTTTGGTCTTAGTTTTAAGATTGCTTTGTAAAACTTTTTTTTTTTTTTTTCCCCTATGTATAGTTTGTAATTACAACTGTACATGGGGCAGCTATTTTATTTATTTTTTGTCATTCGGCAGAGATCGTATACAAGGTATTCCATTGAGGTATAAAAATTAGCATACCTACCAGTCAGGGTCTGTCTAAAAGGGAAAACTTTAGACCCCTTATTCCATGCAATCATTGGTACTTTGAGACTATGTGAGTTAAAGTGATTATAAAGGCTTTGTTATTTTTAAAGGGGGAAAAAATTTTTTATACTTACCTACTCTGTTGCAGTGGATTTGCACAGAGCAGCCCGTATCCTCCTCTTCTCGGTTCCCTCTTTTGTCATCCAAGCAGCTTGCCATAGGGGCACCCGAGCTGAGGCACAGCTCTGTGTCCATTCAGATACCAAGCTCTGTCCCCTGATTGGCTAGCTGAATTTGACAGCAGCGGGAGCCAGTGGCACCGCTGCTGTGTATCAGCTAATCAGGAAGGGTTGTCTGATTTTATCTAAAGAGATAAGGGGGTGGATGTGAGGTGTGTGTTTAGTTTTTTTTTTTTTTTTTTTTTTTTTTTATATTAGTTTTGCATAATAGTAATAGTACAAAACAAGTTATCTAGAATATTGTTAGTTTTAGAAATGCTTGACTTATATGAATTTAATGACAGGTCCACTTTAATTGCTGTGTTTAGACTAGCTTGCTGCTTCAAGGGATTCTGGGTCATTTCTAAAAATTATTACTTATAACAGAACTTCTCTCTTGATTCTTTAGGGCCGGGATGCTCTGGAGTGGGTGATTGGCAAACTAAACTCTGAACTTGAGGATCTGAAGGCGGCAACAACAAGAGGGGGCATCAGGACGACCATGGCAGCAGCAGCCTATGTAGAGGAATGATGTTTACTCACGCCATAGCCATTGGGCGTTCCTACTGGAAATGCTAGGATATTCCTCTTGGCACTTCAATTATTTATTCTTATTTAAGAATGTAACTATTAAGTAGGATTTTTCAAATTGAAGCGTGGAGAGAGGAGGCAGCGGTGTGGGAACAATGAATGAAGGGGACCAGGTAGTTAAGTGACTGTACACAGTTGTACAGTGACTTTCTCTAAATACCTCCATCACCCTTCCCAGTATTAATACTTGACAGGTTTTGATGTGATCTCAGCAGCTTTATCTCCACCATTGGACCAAGAGCCATGTTGAACCAGCTTCTTTCATCAGGCTGTATTAATAAAGGTGTTCGAGAAAATTGTCCTGAACAGTCTAATGCCCAAGGCAGTTACTCACGAGCTTCCATTCTGTTTCCTGGTGCCATACAGGCAGCCCAAACTTGGCAGATGTTACATCAGACACTTCAGTAAATGAGTGCCATTTTCATCGCCTGTCGCTTATCTGCACACCTGCAATCTGACTAAACAGTGTACTAAGCTAGCTCCCAATTACAACTACCATAGTTAAAAGATGAGGGAAACGTAGAGAGTGCCATTCTGACCTTTTTGTACATGCCAGTTGCCTTTGTTTGGTGATGGACAAGTGCAGATCCAGCTGCAGTCAGTCACATAACGACTTTGACTTTTCTCTGACTTGGTCTTTTGACCTGCTCTGAGTCAGTATTGGAGTTGTTCAGTTGGCCTGGCAGCCAGGCGGGTAGCATTTTCAGAAGTCACTGAAAATTGATGGGCTGCTTTGCGGTAAAAGTGCATCCACAAACATGGCTCCTTCGTCCGATAGGTGATAAAGTCTGTTGATATTGCAAAGAAACACCGTGCTTGTAGCAGTTAATTTAAATCAATCGTGGCACTTATCCTCCAGGATTTTGAAGGCTATTAAAAACTTGACACTTTCTTATTTCTAGCAGTAAAGTTAATTGGATTTACAATATAAGTTATGTTGTCTTTTGGATAAAGTTTGGAGAACCTAAATGTGGTGCAGTTACAGCCCTAGAGCACCCCTACATACCCCAGGCTGCAAAGTCTGAGTTTTGCTGCACCCCCTCTGCTTCTTAAACATATAAATGAGTTTGCATCAAGGGTGTGGCTTGGCTTTGACTTTCTGGCTGGGAAAGTTGGTATTTGCATCCAGAGTGAGCCGAGTTCAAGGGCTTCGAAGACAGAAATAGCGTGCATGTAGGTAACCTCTAGGTTTCAGCTTCTAGGTTCTCCTAAATGTGGATAGCTTTAGCGACAAGTGTTCTTTTAAAATACTGTATGTGTTAGGATCAGTAAAACGGCACTCAAAATGGATTTTTCTGTATCCCCTGCAAATGAGGCATCACCACCTGTGCCACAGCTTGGAAATTTCAGTCTTGGCAGACATCCAATGTTGCCTACTGAAGTGTCTCTTCAACATTCCCCAAATTCAATACATGGTAGCAGGCGCAAATGCTGCATTGTGTGTTCTGTATTATTCTCTATAAGGATACATGTGGGGGAAGTCACTATTGCAGGGGACACCTGAAAAAGCCTTTCACAGCTTTGGTAGGGTTGGAGATGATTTTGCCGTCTTGGATAGCTGTGAAGACCTGAACAGGGATCACGCCTTGCCACCAAACCACTCTAAACAGACAAATCAGTTTAATCAAATAAGTGTTTTTCAGTCCAGGTTTTCAGCAAAACTGAGACTCCTACTCAGTGCTGTATAATGGTACTTCCATCTTTTTCTGACTGGGGATGTACATATCACAACAAAATAGGATACTGTACATCAGTTTAACTTTATGCTTTCATCCTTTCCCTGTATCAGTTCATTAGTTGGGTTGTTTCTGACCTATGTACAGCTAGGTGAATTCTGAAAATGTGGTGGTTATAAAGTAGATGTATGAGAGCTGATGTGATATGTTTAATGTTAAAAGCCCTCTTCATGTGGAACAGTATTGGGGAGCCCTTTCCAGAAATTCAGTGTAAACATTGGCATCTATAGCAGCCAATCAGATGCTAGTTGTTATGTTTTGTTATTTATTTTTTATTAATATTTTGAAAAACTCAATGAAGGGGATGTTGGCTGCACTGGAAAACACCACTTTTCTTTTGAAGAGACGGTCGTAATTGCTCAAGCAGGCAACAGTGTCATGGAAGGGTATCTGCTAACCCCCTTACTGCACTCTGTTGTAGCTCCTTGCTCCTCTTCAGCCGGCACTGAGATTGGCTCTGTCTGTGACCATGAGGAGCAGTAATGTTCAGTCCTCCAGTCACGTGATAGGGCCTAGGGATTGGCCTCTCAGAAGTGTGCCATCGCTGGTTTTCTTGCTTTCTGCTTGAGAAAGGAGCTGCAAGGGAGCGCAGGTTAAGTGAATATCGGGGGGAGGGAGAATACCCTTTCCAAAGTCTGTGCCATTTACTTGGGCAATGTGACAGGCTAAGCCCACCTTTTGTATGAAAATTCAGTATGCAGCAAAGGTGCCCCCACAGTATGTAGAAAAAAAAAAAAGTAAAATAAATTATTTTATTATATATAATATATTATACTTTTTTTTTTTTTTTTTTTTTTTACATACTGAATTTTCATACAAAGGTGTGTTCTATATACACACACATTTTTATTTATATAATTAATATATATAACACACACACACACACATTTTTGGGGAGAAATTGAGCTTATTTTCGAGGATGTTACAGTAGGTCAAGTGTGAATTCCAATGACATCAGCTGCGTCCTGCATTTAGGATGGGAGAACTGCTGGGTGCAGCATCTAAGGTGTGTCCCAGCAACTTACGAACTTCACCTTAAGCCCATTGAAATGGATGAATACAAGTAAAAAAGGATCTCTGGTGAGCATGAAGACAGTTTGGAGTTAAATTGTCTCTTGTATAGCTGTGGAAGTGTCACAAATTTTTTTTTTTTTTTATTCCTAATCTCTGAAAATGCCAGTTATATCAACATACTGCTTGAAATATTTTTCTAATGAATAGTATGGATAGCATGTAGCATTAATCCTGTTAAGTAGGAGTTTAAAAAAAATGCCACAAGGCTTCAACTCCCAGCATAGAGCTGCATAAATTTGGTTGTCGCCCAGTCCAGCAGCTATTTTGTGATTGGACTCCACCGCCTACCAGCTGGCTAGCAATATCACCGGGTGACCAAGCAGCAGCGGCCATTTTGTCAGCTGAAGATCGTTGCTTTATGACTGCGCTGTCAACGTCGCTGGCTAAATCGGATCATTTCTCAGAATGGCGGACTGGACTGTGCGTAAGCATTTGCATCATACAAATCCTGTCCTATGGTATGAGCACAGTTTTGTTTCACCCGTCTAGAAATAGTTTGTTTTATACCAAAAAAAAAAACAGCTGTTTGCTTGTGTGGCAGAAATGTTAACATGGCCTTAACTGTACAGACAATAAGGGTTAAATGACAAGTTTTATACAACTAGCACTCCTGAGTTTATTTTTATATTTTACCTTGTTGTTCTTGTTATGTATGTCATTTTGGACAAGCAAATGCCAGTAAAAACTGGAAATGTCTCCGACTTGTGTGTCTTCATTGTTCTGTTCTATTATAAATGTCGGTAAAAGGTTAAGAAGAAGGCCTGCAGGAACAAAACCAGACCAGGACAATACAGCAGAACAGAGTCCACAGTTTGGGGTGTTAATAATGGGGGTTTAAGGGTGTTTGTTTTGTGTTTTTTTTTGTTTTTTTTTGTTTTGTTTTGTTTTGTTTTTTTTTTTCCCTCCTGTTTCAGTGCCAATGGGTTTCATATTTGTGTAGAACGTGAAGCTCATAGGCTGCAGTGACCTATTTTGATTCAGTGAAAATGTGACTCCAGCCAAATAGTTTTTCTGCTTTTTGTATGGTGGGCAAGGGTTGGAACCCCTGTCTGCTTTTATTCCTGCCTCAGCAGGGAGATTCATCCTCACTTTTCATTCTGATGACTGTCAATAGACAGGAAGTGAGTGAAAATCTTTAATGAGGAGAACCGCAACAAAAAGCTCTAACAAAAAAAATAAAAAATGTGGTGATGGCCCGCTGGTGTGAATAGCTTCTGAATCGCTGATTCGGAAATGGTTATGGAAATTGGGAAAAGTCCCAGAAATGTATCGGCATTACGTGTTCTGCACCTATTGAAAACAGGGTTCCATTTGGAAACCAGGTAATGAGTGTTCACAAGGCTGGGTTAGTATGGTTTATTTACTAAAACTGGACAGTGCGAAATCGGGCTCACTTCTGCATAGAAACCAATCGGCTTCCAGGTTTTATTGCCACAGCTTAATATTTCAAGCTGAAGTTAGAAGCTGATTGGTTCATGTGCAGAAGTGAGCCTGATTTTGCACTCTCCAGCTTAAGTAGATAAATCCCAATGTGTCAGCTCTAAGGTTCTGATACACCTAGGTCACAATCGCAATGTAGTATTCACACTGACCTCTATGGAGATGCAATCTCTGCTCTCTGAATACAGGCCAAGCAGTCCTCGCTGATCTCTGACAGGGTTCTCAGACTATACCTAATATAGTGCCTGCAGAGTGGTGCGTTCTGGGAATTAAACTTCATCAGGGCATACTCAGCTGTGGTCAGGGCCTGACAAATCGCCCTGCATCCAGGAGTCCATGGGAAAACGCTCACATGTATTATTATTATACAGGATTTATATTGTGCCAATAGTTTGAGCAGCGATTTACAACGGAAAACCGTACAAATACAATTTAAATACGGGAGGAATCGGAGGGCCCTGCTCTTTAGAGTTTACAATCTAAGATCATTACTCTTTTGTATGATCTGTTATTTGCCAGTGTATGGAAAGGCTTCTGGAACTTGAATTTCTTCTGAAGATGCTGGGCCAAGGGGTTGGCTAAGCCAGGGCCATTTGATAACCCCAAAACCAATAAAACGTGTAACAATTATGTCACTCAACATATACAGGTTTTTCTGTATACATGTATAATCCAGATCATTTGAATATTTTTTGTAGCCTGGTATGTAGAGTGCAATAAAAGCAACCCTACAATAACACATTACTCAGGTACATGGAGTCTGGCAGTATAGTCAGCTTCACATTACCCCATTTTTAGTGGACCAAGGCTTAAAGCAGTATTAAACCCAATTTAACAATGACTGGGTGCTTACAATGGTCAGCCTATATTCACTTATGCAAAACTTTTTTCCTACTCTACAAGACTCTGGTCCAGCCGCACCTAGAGTGTCCACTTCAGCCCCGGGAGATTTTACCCCCTTCCTGACCAAAGCACTTTTTACAATTTGGAACTGCGTCGCTTTAACTTACAATTGCGCGGCCGTTCGCTGTACCCAAACGAAATTTACGTCTTTTTTTTCCCCCCACAAATAGAGCTTCCTTTTGGTGGTATTTGATCACCCCAGCAGTTTTTATTTTTTGTGCTATAAACAAAAAAAGAGACATTTTTGGGGAAAAAAAAAAAATATTTTTTATTTTTTGCTATAATAAATATCCCCAAATTAAAAAAAACAAATGTCTTCATCAGTTTAGGCCAATATATATTCTACATATTTTTTGGTAAAAAAAAAAAAAAAATCCCAATAAGCTTTTGATTGGTTTGCGCAAATGTTATCGCGTCTACAAACTATGGGAAAGATTTATGGCAGTTTTAAGAGATTATCTTTTTTTTTTTTTTTTTTTTTTTATATACTAGTAATGGTGGTGATCTGTGTTTTTTAGTGGTATTGTGATGGACACATCAGACACCATTGACATTTATACAGCGATCAGTGCTATAAAAATGCACTGATTACTGTGTAAATGACAATGGTAGGGAAGTGATTAACTGTGTGTTCTAACTGTATGGGGATCGCACTGAGTAGGAGAGGAGACATTTTGTTGTTCCTACATAGTAGGAACAAATGACATCTCTCCTCCTGACAGCGCAGGGATTTGTGTGTTTACATACAAAGAAGGGCAACAAAGCTAATAATAGGTCTGGAGGATATTAGGTATGAAGAAAGGTTGCGAGAACTGAACTTATTCTCTCTGGAGAAGAATGAGAGGGGATATGATTTCAATTTACAAATTCCGTACTGGTGACCCCACAATAGGGATAAATATAGCGATTTGCAGAAGAGAATTTAACAAGACGTGGCCACTCTTTAAAATGAGAAGAAAAGAGGTTTTAACCTTAAACTACATAGAGGGCTCTTTACTGTAAGAGCGGCAAGGATGTGGAAGTCCCTTCCACAGGTGGTGGTCTCTGCGGGGGGCATTGATAGTGTCATGTACCAGATAAGACCAGAACTGTGTGGATTGCAACAGAGGAAACCCAGACATGTATAAGTGAAATATAAATGATTTATTAAAGGTAAGTGAATAAATATAAACACAACCACCTCCATATACAAGTAAGGGGAATACCGAGATCATAAACAGAGCCAGGCCAGGGTCGTCAACGGGAGGTCAGCAGCTGGGGAAGGTAAACAAACAGGACAATGAGAGGATGGATGGATCACAGGAGGGACGGCTCAGATACAAGGCTCAGGGAACAGGATAAACAGGTTCCAGGAATCAGGTTAACAGGATGCAGGTCAGGGCTCAAGGACAATACCAAGGCAAGATGTGTGTACACTTGCCGGGTATTTATACTACAGCTGATAAAGTCAGGTGATCCCTGTCTGCAGAGGGTAATACCTGCTCCATACTGCCAGGATCCCTCCGCTGGTGGACGCCAGTACTGCGGCCCAAAGATGACAAAATACCAGCAGGAAAAACCTCTCCTGACAGCTCCAAACTACCAGGAGACACCTGCTTTTGGACCTCAGTACTGCACGCCAAATGATCGATATTACCAGCGGAGGGGACCTTTCCTAACAATACCCCCCCTCGAAGGAGCGACCTCCAGACGCTCCAACTAGCTGTTGCTGGGGTAAGTCCATGGCGTCCAGCTGGACAGCGGGCAAAGTCACATCAGGTTGGGCAATAAGTCTGTCAAGCTGAATAGCAGGCACAGGAACCTCAAGCTGAGTAGCAGGCACATCAAACGGGTCAGCGGGCACTTCAAGCTGGGCAACGGGCACTTCAAGCTGGGCAGCAGACAGTGGCACATCAGACTGGGCAGCAAACAGGAACACGTCAGGCTGGGCAGAGGACAGGAACAAATCAGGCTGGGCAGAAGACAGAGGCTCATCAGGCTGGGCAGCAGGTTCCAGATCGTCAAGCTGGGCAGCAGGCAATGAGACATCAGGCTGGAAAGCGGGCACATCAAGCTGGAAAATGGGCACATCAGACTGGAAGGTAGGCACTGTCTCTTCAAGCTGGAACACTGGCACGTCCAGCTGAAACACTGGCACTTCAGGCTGGGACTCTGGCACCTCCGGCTGGAATTCTGGCACTTTAGGCAGGAATTTTGGCACTTCAAGCTGGAACTCTAGCACTTCAGGCTGGAACGGATTGGTGGGTGTGGAGGCAGGTTGGGTTAATGGCAGGATCGACTTGGTTGGGAAAAACTTAAGTTTTTTTCTTTGGCTTAGTCACTGAAGCTCTGTAGGTGGGAGGTGCAGCATGCTGGAAAGGAGGATTGGGATATGGCAGAGAAGACGCCAGCAGAGCATAATAAGGAATCACATTGGGATTCATTCCAGCAAAGCCAACAGAACCAAGATGGTTCCTCTGTGCAGCTACTTCTGGTCAGGGATGGCCTTGGTATTCTGTCATGTACCAGATAAGACCAGAACTGTGTGGACTGCAACAGAGGAAACCCAGACGTGTATAAGTGAAATATAAATGATTTATTGAAGATAAATGAATAAATATAAACACAACCACCTCCAATATCACTCAGTGCACAACAACCAATACCAAACAGAACCCCACAAATAATAATAGTAACAGAACAAATATATACAAGTAAGGGGAATACCGAAATCATAACATGGGTGGCACAGTGGTGTAGTGGTTAGCACTTGCGCCTAAGCAGTAAGAAGGGTCGCTGGTTCGAATCCCAACAACGACACTACCTGCCTGGAGTTTGCATGTTCTCCCTGTGCCTGCGTGGGTTTCCTCCGGGTACTCCGCTTTCCTCCCACACTCCAAAGACACGCTGGATCCTGTCTAAATTGTCCCTAGTATGTATGAATGTGAGTTAGGGACTTTAGAGTGTAAGCTCCTTGAGGGTGTAGGGACTGATGTGAATGTACAATGTATATGTAAAGCGCTGCGTAAATTGACGGCGCTATATAAGTAACTGTAATAAATAAACAGAGCCAGGCCAGGGTTGTCAACGGGAGGTCAGCAGCTGGGGAAGGGAAACAAACAGGACAATGAGAGGTTTGATGGATCACAGGAGGAATGGGTCAGATACAAGGCTCAGGGTCCAGAATTCAGGGAACAGGAATCAGGTTTCATGTTCAGGAATCAGGTTTTCAGGATTAGGGTAACAGGATGCAGGATGCAGGCTGCAGGTCAGGGCTCAAGGACAATACCAAGGCAAGATGTGTGTACACTTGCCGGGTATTTATACTACAGCTGCTAATTAAAGTCAGGTGATCCCTGTCTGCAAAGGGTAATACCTGCTCCATACTGCCAGGATCCCTCCGCTGGTGGACGCCAGTACTGCGGCCCAAAGATGACAAAATACCAGCAGGAAAAAGCTCTCCTGACAGCTCCAAACTGCCAGGAGACACCTGCTGGTGGACCTCAGTACTGCATGCCAAATGATCGATATTACCAGCGGAGGGGACTTTTCCTGACAGTTTAAAAAAAAATATTAGATAAGCACCTAAATGACCGCAACATACAGGGATATTCAATGTAATGACATATAATCACACACATAGGTTGGACTTGTGTCCTTTTTTTTTTCTCAACCTCACCTACTCTGTAACTCTGAAACAATTCTGTAACTGCTTAAAATATGTTAGCTGGAGTTTGGCTTTTATTTGTTAGGGAATCTAAATCTACTACTTCATCTAATACTACCCTCTCCTCAGACTGACAATTCTGCTGTTCAAAGGTATCTCCAATGCCCCTACAGCCAGAGTGGAGACACCCTAAGACGCCTTTCATGCTGGGGCGATTTTCGGGCGCTTTTAGTGCTAGATATAGCCTTTGCTAAGCGCCTGAAAACTGCCTCCCATTCATTCCAGTGTGCCTTTTCACACTGGGGCGGTGCACTTGCGGGATGGGAAAAAAAAGTCCTGCAAGCAGCTACTTTGAGGTGGTTTGGGAGCATGGTATACAGCGCTGCCAAAACGCCCCTACCCATTGGAATGAATGGGCACCACTTTGAAAGCGCTGCAAAACGGGAGGTTTTTAACCCCTTTTTTGGGTTTAAAAGCACCCCGCTAGTGGCCAAAAAGTGCCACTTAAACAGTGATAAAGCGCTGCTAAAACGTGCAGCGCTTTAGCTCAGCCGCGGCCCTAGTGTGAAAAGGGTCTTAGACAGAAAGTGTGGTATTGGCCAGATCACCAAATTATAACATATGGGAAAGAAATCCTAAAAAATAAACTATTGCAACCACTACATTTAAGAATTGGTAAGCTACAATAAATAAACAAATCCCACAAAAATAAGATATATTGATCAGCTACTATAAATAAATACTCTACTACTTATGAATAATTTTACCAGTGCTGAAAAAAGTATTATAATAAAGAACTAATTTACAATTCTTGTGCAAAAATCGTATAAATAAGTTCAAGTGCAAAATATCTATACAAAGGTGCATGCGCTGAAAAAAAATCCTATTATTGAATATTCACAAAGTCCAATAGTATATGTTCTGAAAATTTCCACCACCACCTTGCATCAATCTTGCTTTCAGGTGCCCTGAACCACTCCTTTTTTGTTTTATTTTCAACAAAATAGAATTTTATTAAATAGAACACAAGGCATTACATGTTGCAAGTGAGTAGGCATACAGTCATAAATCAAGAGATGCAATCCTCATAACAAGAAATAATTAGTAGTAACTGCGTAGCCAACTAGTCTGTCAACAGAAGGACAGGCATTGCATCATACCTCACATTCATTACACTATCCAATAAATAAATAAATATATAAATAAACTGATAGACAAGAAAAAAAAAAAAGAGAAGAGCAAACCAACTGGAAGTACATATCAATCACCTTGTATTAGAAAGAACCCAATACCACCCGTTATTCTCAGATATCGTGTAAGGTATATCATTGCTGACAGGTCATAAGTAGTCTCATACGGTCACTCTGAAGGTAGTGCAGATAATTATCTAGCCCAGTAGTAATCTAAATCCAGCAGCGAGGGTGCCACCTCAGGGGTATTTAACCAGCCTTGCCAGATGTTTATATATTTTTTCGGCAATTTCCTATGATAATAGCATTTTCTTTCTCAAGTAAGGACGTTGTTAACCGCTTGGATCCACTGCGCCTCTGTCGGGACTTGTGCCAAAAGCCAAAGTCGAGCAATCAGCTTCCTAGCTAGGTATAAAAGTCTTGTGGGGGGCAATGTACACCAATGGGGGGTACAGTTCCTCAGTGAGACTCCCCAACAGACACATCAGCGAGTCCACCTCCAATTGAACTTGATATATTTTGTTAACTATTCTGTTCCAATATCTCACTAGCTTGGGACATCTCCAGAGCATGTGGATAAGGTCACCCGGGTGAGCCTGACATTTCAGACATATGGGAGTGTCTCGTCTACCCCATTTATGCAGCTGCAGCGGTGTACGATACACTCGGTGCAGTATAAACAGGTGTGAAAGTCTCTGTGCCGTGGATACCAACACCACTGGCCCCACCCCAAGAATTTGATCCCACTCTTCATCAACGGGACCGACATCTCTCTCCCATCCCTCCCTGCAAGGTACAAGGTCTGGCCACTTTGCAGTTTCCCAAAGATCAGGGTGGTTTAGCTGTTCCACATTCTCAAATGTGGAACAGCTTGTATGTGTGCTAAGAGATGGGTATAGATTTGAGAGATGATACCCTTTTTCTCTGGAGCAGTGTATATGGATTCCAAGAATGTGGAGTCCTCTAAACGCAGATTAGAGTGTCTTCACTGGCACCTCATAGCATGTTGTAACTGTAGGTATTGATAATGATGACCCTTCAGCATTTGGAACTCCCGACTGAGCTGGACATATGGCTTCATGACAGAGTTATTTAGTATTTGGGCAATGTATCTAATCTCTGTCCTTTTCCACGCTGGATGTCTAACAACCTTAACTAGATCTTTGTAAAAGCGGTTCCACCATATAGGCGTTTGGCAAAGGAACCCAGTCAATTCCAATGTATGCTTGACACTTTTCTATAGTTTTATCAGTAGCTGAACTGTGGGGCAATGAGAAAGGGAAACCCATTTCCATATGGGACAAGGCCGAGTAACCTGTGTCAGAGCCAAGTAGCAGATCTCTAGAAGAGTCCATCACGTTGGCTCGATCCCATCCTGTAGAGCAGTGGTCTCAAACTGGCAGCCCCCCAGCTGTTGCGGAATTACAAGTCCCATCATGCCTCTGCCTGTGGAAGTGGGAGTCATGCTTGTCAGCCTCGCAATGCCCCATGGGACTTGTAGTTTCACAACAGCTGGAGGGCCGCCAGTTTGAGACCCCTGCTGTAGAGTGTTGCAATTGGGCTGCAAAGTAGTACATTTGAGAATGTGGAACAGCTAAACCACCCTGATCTTTGGGAAACTGCAAAGTGGCAAGTTTAATACGAGCCACTCCACCTCACCATATGAGAGCCCTGAACTGCAAGTCTATGCGCCGGAACCAGTATTGTGCTATCCAGATCAGGGCATTATGCAAAATGTACAGTAATTGCGGGACCCAAATCATCTTTATGAGATTCACACGTCTGGTAACTGTAAGTGGTAGTTTAGCGTGTTTGTTTTTAAATGATTGAAGTATGGGTTTCAGATTCAAGGTAATGTATTCCCACGGATCTCCAGCCACCATTATGCCCAGATACCTGAATGAATTGACTACCTGTATCTGAGAAACATGACTTGTGCCAGTTTATGGCAAAGCCTGATAGGTGCCTGAACTGTTCAATCAGGTGCATCACAGCCCTTAAAGAATTCCTGGTATCTCTCAAATACAATAGAGTGTCGTCTGCGTATAGGGAGATTTTGTCCTCCCTCTGTCCCCTCCAAAAACCCACAATGTTTGGGAAGGCCCGCAACATCGCCGCCAGGGGTTCCACTGCAAGGGCAAACAGCAGGGGTGACAATGAGCACCGCCGGTCGTGTGCCACAAAACAGAAGAAAGGGCTCTAACAAGGTATCATTAATCCTGATTTTTACCGTAGGTGCAGCATATAAAAGTTGTATCCAGGATATAAATCTTTCGCACAGACCGAACCGAAGCAAAATCGCCCATAGGTAGTTCCACTCAACACTGTCAAAAGCTTTGGCGGTGTCGAGGGAAAATATAGCTCTGTTGCCCGGATTGTCTACAGGGATTTGCAAGTTTAAGTAGAGTCTGCAGATGTTTAATGCAGTGGATAGGGCAGGAGTGAAGCCAGACAGCGGAGGAGAGAGGTCCATGGGGCCAGCGAGGGACCCGAGAAGAGGTGGGTTGGGGCTGCTCTGTGCAAAACCACTGTACAGAGCAGGTAGATATATGTTTGTTATTATTTTTTTTTTTTTAATTGCTTTTACAAACGCTTTAAATGCTTCCTCCACAGGTGGTGTCCTCTTTAAGGTTTCTCCTTGTATGCAGCATGTAGATATCAAAACAAAAGCTCCCCCTAGTGAAAAAACTTTTTAAGCAGGCCTAATTATTAAAAACACATGACAATATACTTACAAACAAAGGATATAATCTTCAAAAGATACAGAAAATCACAAGATAAGCAAGGTAACAGAGTCAACCTTCAGACGCTAGCAACCTCAACCTTCATCGTTCACAGATCACACAATAATGAGAGATCCAGTCCAGAATTGCTCCCAGCATTAGGCTCCAATAGCTCTGAGGAAGGGGGTGCATTGCCTGAAACGCGTAATCCTGCCAGCTGAGTGACATATCTGGCAGGCTTCAGTAAGCTTTCAAAAAGCTTTCAAGCAGTGCTGAAGCCTGCAAGCAGCTTGTTTACAGTGGCAACCAGAACCCCCATTAGGATATGTTTATAACATTTAAAAACTGCAGCTAAATGGTACTTTAAAAGCTTCAACTGCTCTTATACAGTGCCTTGAAAAAGTATTCATACCCCTTGGAATTTTCCACATTTTGTTATGTTACAGCCAAAAATGTAAATGTATTTATGGGGATTTTATGTGATAGACCAACACAAAGTGGCACATAATTGTGAAGTAGAAGGAAAATGATAAATGGTTTTCACTTGTTTTTACAAATAAATATGTGAAAAGTGTGGCGTGCATTTGTATTCAGCCCCCTTTACTATGCTACCCCTTGCTACCAATTTCTCTCAAAAGTCACAGAAGTAGTAAATAGATTCCATCTGTGTGTAATTTAATCTCAGTATAAATACAGCTGTTCTGTGAAGCCCTCAGAGGTGTGTTAAAGAACCTTAGTGAACAAACAGCATCATAAAGGCCAAGGAACACACCAGACAGGTCAGGAATAAAGCTGTGGAGAAGTTTAAAGCAGGGTTAGGTTATAAAAAATATCCCAAGCTTTGACCATCTCATGGAGCGCTGTTCAATCCATCATCCGAAAATGGAAAGAGTATGGCACAACTGCAAACCTACCAAGACATGGCCGTCCACCTAAATTGACAGGCCGGGAGAGGAGAGCATTAATAAGAGAAGCAGGCAAGAGGTCCATGGTAACTCTGGAGGAGCTGCAGAGATCCACAGCTCAGGTGGGAGAATCTGTCCACAGGACAAATATTAGGAAGAGTGGCAAGAAGAAAGCCATTGCTGAAAGAAAGCCATAAGAAGTCCAGTTTGCAGCCATGTGGGGGACACAGAAAACATGTGAAAAAAGGTGCTCTGGTCAGATGAGACCAATATTTAACTTTTTGGGCTAAAAGAAAAATGCTATGTGTGGTGGAAAACTAGCACTGCATATCACCCTGAACAACCCATCCCCACCGTGAAACATGGTGGTGGCAGCATTGTGTTGTGGGGATGCTTCTCTTCAGCAGGGACAGGGAAGCTGGTCAGAGTTGATGGGAAGATGGATGGAGCCAAATACAGGGCAATCTTAGAAGAAAACCTTTTGGAGGCTGCAAAAGACTTGAGACGGTTGCGGAGGTTCACCTTCCAGCAGCATAACGACCCTAAACATACAGCCAGAGATACACTGTAATGGTTTAGATCAAAGCATATTCATGGCCCAGTCAAATTCCAGACCTAAATCCAATTGAGAATCTGTGGCAAGACTTGAAAATTGCTGTTCACAGACGCTATCAATCCAATCTGACAGAGCTTGAGCTATTTTTCAAAGAAAAATGGGCAAAAATGTCACTCTCTAGATGTGCAAAGCTGGTAGAGACAAAAAGATATTCTACACTTGACTCAGGGGGGCTGAATACAAATGCACGCCAGAGGCGGGTGGAGACAAATAGGTGCAGGCACTAGAAAAGAGTAGATGAGTAGATGGGTGACAGTCGGGAAGGGTAGAGGGGGAAGTGCCAGGGAGGCCGATCCAGGGCTGGAGCATCCCAATAAGTACGCTCCATTGAGTGACATTGGTGAAACCAGTCCGAGACCAGCACTGCTGGAGCTGAGGGACTCCCCTAGGTGCAAGGGGTAGAACTCCTCCAGTGAGAGTGGGGGGGAAGAGAAGTGAAATGAAAGACAGATTTTGGTGGTAGGGGACTCAATTCTTAGAAGGACAGAGAGGGCAATCTGTGACAAAGACTTGAAGCGCCAAACTCTATGTTGTCCACCGGGTGCTCGGGTTTGGCACATCACGGATCTGGTGGACAGATTACTGGGAGGGGCTGGGGAAGACCCAGCTGTCATGGTGCATGTTGGCACCAATGACAAAGTCAGAGGCAGATGGAGGGTCCTAAAGAACGATTTTAGGGAATTGGGAGCTAAATTGAGGAAAAGGACCTCCAAGTTAATATTCTTAGGAATACTAGCGGTTCATCGAGCCACACCAGAAAGGCAAAGGGAGATTACGGAAGTAAACAAGTGGCTAAGGAGCTGGTGTAGTAAGGAGGGGTTTGGGTTCCTGGAGGACTGGTCCGACTTCTCAGTCGATCACCAGTACTATAGAAGTGACGGACTGCACCTAAATGAGGACGGTGCAGATCAGCTGGGAGTAATGATGGTCAAAAAGTTAGATGGGTTTTTAAACTAGGCGATGGGGGGTGGGGGGGACTGCCCAGAGGTAGAGATAGCGCGGAACATATTCCAGAGGGTAGTATTGGGGGCATTAGTGGTAGGTTGACTAGAGCACATAAACCCAAGGTAAGTATAGTAACAAGTCCTAGATGCAATCTCGGAACACCCAATAAGTGGATAGTATGCGACTGGTCTAAACTATGTGGCATGTTCACCAATGCCAGGAGCCTGGCAGACAAGATGGGTGAACTAGAGATACTGTTGTACGAGGAGGATTTGGATTATGTGGGAATTTCAGAGACCTGGCTCAACAGCTCTAATGATTGTCTGGCACCCATTCAAGGGTATACCCTTTATTGCAGGGATAGAGAGGGTAAAAAAGGGGGAGGGGTATGCCTATATATCAAGAATAATGTACAAGTGAATGTGAGAGATGACATCACTAATTGAGCTAGGGAGGAGGTGGAATCCTTATGGGTAGATCTCAAAAGGGATGAAGCTAAGAGGGGAAATAATACTGGGAGTATGCTATAGGCCCCCTAACCAGTTCTCGTATCACAATTTGGATTAGCAGCAAGGATGGGAAGTGTTATCATAATGGGGGATTTTAATTATCCAGACATAGACTGGGCGGAGGGAAGCATGCATTCGTCTAAGGCTCGCCAGTTCCTAAATGTCTTGCAGGACAATTTCATGGTTCATATGGTAGACGCACCAACTAGAAATAAAGCGTTACTGGATCTACTGATTACCAACAATACCCGCTTCAGCCCTGGAAGATTTTACCCCCTTCCTGACCAGAGCGTTTTTTGTGATTCGGCACTGAGTCGCTTTAACTGACAATTGCGTGGTTGTGCGACGTGGCTCCCAAACAAAATTGACGTCCTTTTTTTCCCACAAATAGAGCTTTCTTTTGGTGGTATTTGATCGCCTCTGCGATTTTTATTTTTTGCGCTATAAACAATATAAGAGCAACAATTTTGAAAAAAAAACGCATAATTTTTTACATTTTGCTATAATAAATATCCCCCAAAAATATATAAAAAAACATTTTTTTTCCTCAGTTTAGGCCGATCGTATTCTTCTACATAGTTTTGGTAAAAAAATAAAAAAAAAAATCGCAATAAGCGTTGATTGATTGGTTTGAGCAAAACTTATAGCGTTTACTAAATAGGGGATAGTTTTATAGCATTTATATTAAAAAATTTTTTTTACTAGTAATGACGGCGATCAGTGATTTTTATTGTGACTGCGACGTTATGGCGGACATGTCGGACATTTCTGACACATTTTTGGGACCATTGTCATTTATACAGCGATCAGTGCGATTAAAAATGCATTGATTACTGTGTAAATGACACTGGCAGTGAAGGGGTTAACCACTAGGGGGTGGGGAGGGGTTAAGTGTGTCCTAGGGGCGTGATTACTAACTGTCAGGGGGATGGGCTGGTGTGAGACGTCACTGATCTCTGCTCCCAATGACAGGGAGCAGAGATCGAGTGACACTTGTCACTAAGCAGAACGGGGAGATGCTGTTTACATCAGCATCTCCCCGTTCGTCCTCTCCGTGAGGCGATCGCGGGTATCCCCGCGGCGATCGAGTCCGCAGGACCCGGGACCCGCGACCCGACTCATGGAGCTCCCGGGCGGCGCGCACGCAATGGCACAGCCAGAAATTCAAATGGACAGGTACGCCCATTTGCCCAGCTGTGCCATTCTGCCAACGTACATCGGCGTGCGCCGGTCGGGAACCGGATACAGACCTGTTCACGGATGTGGAAATACGGGGCAATTTAGGAAACAGTGATCACAGGTCAATTGGCTTCAGTGTAAATCACACAAATAGGAAACATAAGGGTAAAACAAAAAGACACTGAATTTCAAAAGAGCCAACTTCCCTAAACTACAAACCTTGCTAAAAGGTTTTAAGAGCATATTAAATAAGGGCATTAGCCAATGCATCCCATTGGGTAATAAATTTAAAAGAGCGAACAAAAGTCCCGAATGGCTTAACTGCAATGTAAAAATGCATATAAAAGCAAAGGAGAAGGCCTTCAAAAAATACATGGTTGAGAGATCATCATCAGCATTCAGACTTTATAAGGAATGCAATAAGAAATGTAAGGGTGCAATTAGGACGGCTAAGATAGAACACGAAAGGCACATAGCGGAGGAAAGCAAAAATGATCCCAAGAAATTCTTTAAGTATATAAACAGTAAAAAAGGAAGGACAGACCATGTTGGCCCCATAAAGAATGAGGAAGGACATCTGGTTACAAAGGATGGGGAGATGGCGAAGGTATTGAATTAATCCTTCTCCTCAGTCTTCACGAGAGAATCGGGGGGAGGGGGGGGTTTAAGAACCAAAACTGCAGTGCTTATCCTCATGATACATCACAGGAAGCACCTCAATGGTTAAAAGAGCGTGGATCTATCCATGATACATAGAGGGGGTGGCTGGAGAGAGGGGGCAGCGTCCGTGTGCCCTTAATGAACGGGCCGCCCCTGGTAAACAGTTATTACCTTTTGTAGCACTTGCCCCACCCTATTAGATTGTAAGCTCTTATGAACAGGGCCCTCTTACCCTCTTGTATTTTATTGTATTGCAACAGTACAGTCTTCCTTTATATTGTAAAGTGCTGCTCAAACTGTTGGTGCCATATAAATCCTGTATTATAATAATCTGAGGCGTCTTCTGGACGAAGGAAGCACTTCTCCTTGGTTAGTGCAGTCAGGTGGTTGTGTAGACCAAAGCGCCGCAACATGTGCGTTTTTAACCCCTTCTTTTGGGTTAGAAGCGCTGCGCTAACAGCCGAAAAGCGACGCTTAAAGCGGGGGTCCACCTATCTATCGTTTTTTTTTTTTTTAGTTCATTCACAAACTTTTCTTCTCAGCATTACATACTCACATATTGTGTGTAATATGTCCGCCTGTGTCAGATTTCGTCGGAAAGAATAACTTATATTATTCACTGCAGGCGGTTTCCATCTTCATTGTGGGCATTTGAAGCCCACAAGCATTTATTTCCTGGATGTGGTGAATGCTGTGCTCCCAGCATTCACTGCTCGTTCCCGCACATGCTCAGTGGCATCCTGGGAAGCCTGAGACTAGCTCCCAGGAGTCTGGGAGAGGGTAGAAACACGCCTACTCCCACGGGAGGAGAACCAGGAAGTGCAAAGAAGAATAGAAAAATAAAAGGTAATTACGGCAATTTAAATTTTTTTTTAAACGGCATGTCAGCATCTAGGCAAGGAAGAGAATACATACAGATATTGTTCAAAATTTGGGTGGAACCCCGCTTTAAACAGTGCTAAAGTGCCACTAAAACGAGGGCCGCTTTAAGACTAATGCAGCCGCGGCCCCAGTGTGTAAGGGGTCTAAATGAGGCATGTGACACACAACTGGTAAAATTGATGCACGATGGCACATTTATTGATTTATGAGGGTATACATAAAGAGACATGGCACATTACAGAAATTAAGGGTATTAATATGAGCTGATATGCTTACATTGACATCAAATTGTCAATTTAGCGCACTTATCTCACTATAGTAATACAAATTGTAAAATCCATGATTGCACTAAATTCCATAAAATTAATATAAAAGATCTAAATGTAAACGCATGATTGTATAAAGGCTGCATCCAAAAATCTTGACGCGTTTCGTGAATTAAGCTCCACTTCCTCAGGAGCAGGTGCAGGATGCATATCTGCAAAAAATATATATAAGAATACCAAAATAATCTGGTAAAAAAATGTGAGGAGGGGGAATATTATTTTATTGGGCTTTACAGTGTATGAACCACTACATCCGCAGCACAGGGCATCGTGGCCACTGTGTGCAGCAGGATCTGTAGGGGTGGCCAGGATGTTTGGAGTTAGTTTCCTCTTTTTTTTGTGAAAAGGTGTATTTCAGTGCAGATGCTCACAGGTGTACAGCTTGCTGCCTTCAAATCCATAATGTATACAGCTCTGACCACAGCAGCATTGTATTTTGTATTAACCACTTGCCACTAGTATAACATAGATATACTGTGGCAAGGTAGCGCTGCTGTGCCGGATCACGTACTAGGAACGTGATCTTATACTTCCAGGTCTGAGGCGCGCATGTGCGCCACTTGCGACCCCCTACCCGCTGTTATTAGACACAGCAGGAGCTGATCTGCGGGTACCGTGGACTCTATACCCGCCGTTCTGTCAGTACAGAAGGCATGGATCCTGTGTTTTTGTAAAGCAGGAACATGGATCCATGCCTTCCCCTAGTAAAAGCACCTTCCACGCAGTAGTAAAACACTAGCTAGGCAGTTAAAGCCGTTGTATAGGAAAAAAAAAAATTTAAAAAAAACCCTGTGTCAGGGCTGGGCTCAGCCATTCCTTCTCTAAACTGGCCGCTCAGCTGTCGGCTAATTGCCAGCTCCCATCTCTCTCCACAGTTACCCAGCTGTTGATGATATCCTGCTCGTCAGTCCTGCCTACTTAAGCCGTCCAGTCCAGAGGATCTCTGCCTTCGCCTTGGTCAACATCACAGAAACTATCTCCTGCAATCCTGTTCAAGACTTGCTTTGCTGACATTCCTTCTGGCTCCACATCCTGCTGGCTGTTCCACTACTTTGATCCCTGACTTCTGGCTTTGCTGACTATCTGTTCTGGTTCCTGAACTCTGGCTATGTTTTGACTAAGTTTGTTCTTTTCACTTTTATTATTAAACAAGTGTGATTGAACTGTACTTCTGTCTCGGTCTGAGACATGGTTTCTGACACCCTCTAAGGCAAAGGCATAATGAGCTAGTATGCACGGCATACTAGCTCATTATGAAATACCTTAGAACGAGGTCTCTGTATCACAGGTTGGTCTACGCCGAGGGAGCTGACATTTTGCCCTCGCCGTGTCTGCCGGACCTGGCCGGGAAGAAGACTCCTGCACGGATGCGTGGCAGTGATGTCATCGCGGCTCCGGCCACTCACAGCACCGGAGCCGTGATGACATCACTGCCACGCATCCGTGCGGGAGTCTTCTTTCTGGCCAGGTCCGGCAGCATCAGACCTTCAGCCGGGCATTTACAGTGCATGCGCCGCTGACGTATCTCCTTATCCGTACAGGTAAGCCTTATTATAGGCTTACCTGTACGTAAAAATGTAAAAAGTGGGTATACAACCACTTTAACCCTTTGATCGCCTCTGATGTTAACCCCTTCCCAACCAGTGTCATCAGTACAGTAACAGTGCATATTTTTGGGCACTGATCACTGTATTAGTGTCACCGGTCCCCAAAATCTGTCAGTCTGACTATCCACCGCAATATCGCAGTCCCGCTTTAAGTTGCTGATCGCCGCCATTACTAGTCAAAATATCCCATAGTTTGTAGACGCAATAACTTTTGTGCAAACTAATCAATATACACTTATTATGATTTTTTTTTTTACCAAAAATGTATAGCAGAATACATATTGGTCTATAGTAATGAAGACATTTTTTTTTATTATTGTATATGTTTTATAGCAGAAAGTAAAAAAAAAATGTTTTTTGTATTGTTCTTTTTTTGTTTATAGCGTAAAAATTAAAAAAATGTAGGGGTGATCAAATACCACCAAAAGAAAGCTCTATTTGTGTGTGTGTGGGGGGGGACATCATTTTTATTTGGGTACAGCGTCACAAATAAACACGTACAGCGTCACACAGCGTTCGCAATTCTGTCAAAGTAACGCAGTGTCGTATTGCAAAAAGGGGGGTTAATCTTCCAGATATCAAGTGGTTAATAACTGAGCCAATTATGGAGAAAATAAGGGAATGTATACAACAGAGTCGTTCCTCCAAACACAAAGGACACATTTTTTTTAACCTAGGACAATGATAACTAGCGGTGACCTTCCCAGTTTATCTGAGACAAGCAGTGTTTATATGTACTTTACAAATAAAGTTGTTTCGGGGAGAAAAAAAGTGCATGACCCGGAAGGCTTCTTACAAGCGGAAGTGTGGTATTACCTCGTTCTGTGATTGGTGGAAGAACACGCTGCTGCGCGTTCACAAAGCTGTGTCGTGACTGGCTCGTCCCCCTGTATCCTGGTCGCTGATTGGTTGAGCAGCGGTCGTTCGGCTTTCCATTTCCGCTGGATTTCTCCTCCTGACCTTCTGTCAGCACTGTGCACGGTGACCGCTCGGTGTAACCATGGTGGCGTACTGGAGACAGGCCGGCCTCAGGTGAGGAGAGCAGGGTACCGCACACGGCATAGAAGAGTTCTATTGAGCTGGGTGCTGACTCGAAACAGCCCCACGTCTCTTATTTATATTTGTAACCCAGAGAGCTGTGACCTCAGCGGGCTGGTGAAGAGAACCTGTTACCGCAGAGGAGGGGGGTCACCAGGGAAAGTGTGTGGAAATCCTACATCTTTCCCAGTGAGTGACCTCATTCCTCTCTGTACACCGCTCTGACATAAAGACTTTATGGTGACTCCGCCAGTGATGTCACTTCCTGTGTCAGGCTGACAACGCTTAGCCGCTGTCTCCCAATTATACGCAGTGTTCTTAGCCTGCCGTGCAAGCACCTTTCACCTGCCTATTAAACACCCCCTATTGACTTCAGTGCAAAAAAAAAAAAGTAGTCCCCCTATTGACGTCAGTGCAAAAAAAAAAAAGTAGTCCCCCTATTGACGTCAGTGCAAAAAAAAAAAGTAGTCCCCCTATTGACGTCAGTGCAAAAAAAAAAAGTAGTCCCCCTATTGACGTCAGTGCAAAAAAAAAAAAGTAGGCCCCCTATTGACGTCAGTGCAAAAAAAAAACAAAACAAAGTAGTCCCCCTATTGACGTCAGTGCAAAAAAAACAAAGTAGTCCCCCTATTGACGTCAGTGCAAAAAACAAAGTAGTCCCCCTATAGTCAATAGTAGTCCCCCTATTGACGTCAGTGCAAAAAAAACAAAGTAGTCCCCCTATTGACGTCAGTGCAAAAAAAAAAAAAAAATTAGTCCCCCTATTGACGTCAGTGCAAAAAAAACAAAGTAGTCCCCCTATTGACGTCAGTGCAAAAAAAACAAAGTAGTCCCCCTATTGACGTCAGTGCAAAAAAAACAAAGTAGTCCCCCTATTGACGTCAGTGCAAAAAAAACAAAGTAGTCCCCCTATTGACGTCAGTGCAAAAAACAAAGTAGTCCCCCTATAGTCAATAGTAGTCCCCCTATTGACGTCAATGCAGAAAAAACAAAGTAGTCCCCCTATTGACGTCAGTGCTAAAAAAAAAAGTAGTCCCCCTATTGACGTCAGTGCAAAAAACAAAGTAGTCCCCCTATAGTCAATAGTAGTCCCCCTATTGACGTCAATGCAGAAAAAACAAAGTAGTCCCCCTATTGACGTCAGTGCAAAAAAAACAAAGTAGTCCCCCTATTGACGTCAGTGCAAAAAAAAAAAAAAAAAAAAAAAGTAGTCCCCCTATTGACGTCAGTGCAAAAAAAACAAAGTAGTCCCCCTATTGACGTCAGTGCAAAAAAAAAAAGTAGTCCCCCTATTGACGTCAGTGCAAAAAACAAAGTAGTCCCCCTATAGTCAATAGTATTCCCCCTATTGACGTCAATGCAGAAAAAACAAAGTAGTCCCCCTATTGACGTCAGTGCAAAAAAAAAAAAAAAAAGTAGTCCCCCTATTGACGTCAGTGCAAAAAAAAAAAAGTAGTCCCCCTATTGACGTCAGTGCAAAAAAAAAAAGTAGTCCCCCTATTGACGTCAGTGCAAAAAAAAAGTAGTCCCTCTTTTGACGTCAGTGCAAAAAAAAAATAGTCCCTCTTTTGACGTCAGTGCAAAAAACAAATAGTCCTCCTATTGACGTCAATGCAAAAAAAACAAAGTAGTCCCCCTATTGACGTCAGTGCAAAAAAAAAAAAAAAGTAGTCCCCCTATTGACGTCAGTGCAAAAAAAAAAAAGTAGTCCCTCTTTTGACGTCAGTGCAAAAAAAAAAAAGTAGTCCCCCTATTGACGTCAGTGCAAAAAAAAAAAAGTAGTCCCCCTATTGACGTCAGTGCAAAAAAAAAAAAGTAGTCCCCCTATTGACGTCAGTGCAGAAAAAACAAAGTAGTCCCTCTTTTGACGTCAGTGCAAAAAAAAAGTAGCCCCCCTATTGACGTCAGTGCAGAAAAAACAAAGAAGTCCCCCTATTGACGTCAGTGCCAAAAAAAAGTAGTCCCCCTATAGTCAATAGTAGTCCCCCCTATTGATGTCAGTGCAAAAAAATAGTAGTCCCCCTATTGACTTCAGTGCAAAAAGAGTCCGAAGGACCCAGCAATCACAGAGCATGCCGGGTGTGCACCGCAGTGGGTTCTGGGAGGACGTCTATTGACTGGAGGAAAGTGGTTACATTTAAAAAAACCTTTTTAAAAACTGTCCAGTTCTGTTTTTGCCCATCACTAAAACCTACCAACAGAATCACCAAAACAATATATGCTTAAAATGGGGCTTCATTCATGAACACCCCTTTTAGCTTCCCCTCCCCCCTTTAAAGCAGAACTCCAGGCTATCCTAACTAATCTTAAATCTGCCCCCCATCCGAACACCTGTGTAAGAAAGAGGTGTATATACTTACTCCCTGCTGTCTGACCCCCTGTGTCAGACAGCAGGGAGAGGAAAGGCTGCTCGACAACGGGGTGACCTTACCCATAGGTTACAATGTTGTTGGCACTACCTCCTCTCCCCTGCAGCTGCTGGCTGACATGAGATCAAATGAGCGGACCAGATAGTAAGTATATACCGTATCTCACAAAAGTGAGTACACCCCTCACATTTCTGTAAATATTACATCTTTTCATGTGACAACACTGAAGAAATAACACTTTTCTACAATGTAAAGTAGTGAGTGTACAGCTTGTATAACAGTGTAAATTTGCTGTCCCCTCAAAATAACTCAACACACAGCCATTAATGTCTAAACTGCTGGAAACAAAAGTGAGTACACCCCTAAGTGAAAATGTCCAAATTGGGCCCAAAGTGTCAATGTTTTGTGTGGCCACCATTATTTTCCAGCACTGCCTTAACTTTCCTGGGTATGGAGTTCACCAAAGCTTCGCAGGTTGCCACTGGAGTCCTCTTCTACTCCTCCATGATGACATCACAGAGCTGGTGGATGTTAGAGACCTTGCTCTCCTCCACCTTCCATTTGAGGATGCCCCACAGATGATCAATAAGGTTTAGGTATGGAGACATGCTTGGCCAGTCCATCACCTTTACCCTCAGCTTCTTTAGCAAGGCAGTGGTCGTCTTGGAGGCGTGTTTTAGGTCCTTGCCATGTTGGAATACTGCCCTGCGGTCCAGTCTCTGAAGGGAGGGGATCATGCTCTGCTTCAGTATGTCACAGTACATGTTGGCATTCATGGTTCCCTCAATGAACTGTAGCTCCCCAGTGCCGGCAGCACTCATGTAGCCGCAGACCATGACACTCCCACCACCATGCTTGACTGTAGGCAAGATACACTTGTCTTTGTACTCCTCACCTGGTTGCCGCCACACATGCTTGACACCATCTGAACCAAATAAGTTTATCTTGGTCTCATCAGACCACAGGACATGGTTCCAGTAATCATGGTTACATAGTAGGTGAGGCCAAAAAAAGGCAAAAGTCCAACCCATGTGTGTGATTATATATCCGTATTACATTGTATATCCCTGTATGTTTCAGTCGTTCAGGTGCTTATCTAATAGTTTTTTGAAACTATCAATGCCCTCTGAGACCACCGCCTGTGGAAGGGAATTCCACATCCTTGCCGCTTACAGTAAAGAACCCTCTACACAGTTTAAGGTTAAACCTCTTTTCTTCTAAGTTTAATGAGTGGCCACAAGTCTTGTTAAACTCCCTTCCGTGAAAATTTTATCCCTATTGTGGGGTCACCAGTCCCGTATTTGTAAATTTAAATCATATCCCCTCTCAAGCGTCTCTTCTCCAGAGAGAATAAGTTCTCTCTGCGGGATATGATGCTGAGCACGTGCACTCCACTTCTTAGGTCGATCATGGTGAGGCCTGTTCTGAGGGGAACCTGTCCTGTTAATCCGCTGTATGGTCTTGGCCACCGTGCTGCAGCTCAGTTTCAGGGTCTTGGCAATCTTCTTATATCCTAGGTCATCTTTATGTAGAGCAACAATTCTTTTTTTCAGATCCTCAGAGTTCTTTGCCATGAGGTGCCATGTTGAACTTCCAGTGACCAGTATGAGAGAGTGAGAGCGATAACACCAAATTTAATACACCTGCTCCCCATTCACACCTGAGACCTTGTAACACTAACGAGTCACATGACACCTGGGGAATTTCTAATTGCGCCCAATTTGGACATTTTCACTTAGGGGTATACTCACTTTTGTTGCCAGCGGTTTAGACATTAATGGCTGTGTGTTGAGTTATTTTGAGGGGACAGCAAATTTACACTGTTATACAAGCTGTACACTCACTACTTTACATTGTAGCAAAGTGTCATTTCTTCAGTGTTGTCACATGAAAAGATATCATAAATTATTTACAAAAATGTGAGGGGTGTACTCACTTTTGTGAGATACTGTACATCTTTCTTACACAGGTTAGTCACCATCCGTGTTAAGAGAAGACGGGGAACAGTATTAAAACCCAATAACATTTTTTTTCTAGTGCAGCTTACAAATTCTTAGATGTGATGGCTGTATTAGTTTCCTTTTTTTTTTTTTTTTTTTTTTTTTTTAAGTCTCTTTCCTTTATTTTCTCCTGATGATCTGGCCAGTGAGTCTGTTTTTCAACAGAACAAGCTTTCCTCCAGATGTAGCAGTTAGGGGGTTGAGACAAACTATTTACCACTGACCGTTGCTTACAGTGATCAGCATTTATTTATATTAAACTTTTATCCCCAAATGAACAAAACTATTGTAACAGCTTATACAGTGTGTGCTGGAGTTTGGCTTCAATTTGTTGGTGTATCTAAATCTGCTAGTCCATCTAACACTCCCCTCCCCCCAGACTTACAATGCCGCTGTTCAAAGGTGCCCCCTGTGCTCCTTCATCCAGAGTGGGGACACACTTTAATACAGGAGGTGTGTTATTGGCCGGATGATTTGGTGAAAACAAAGGAGGGGGGAGTGTAAAAACAAAAAAAACAAAAAAGCAGCCACCACATCTAATTATTGGTGAGCTGCAATATATTACATTCGTGGTTTGGGGTTTAATAACACTTTAGGAACTTTTTTTTTTTTTGGTGGGCGGAGGTTTTCCCCTTTATACCAAAAGGTTTACTACTATTTCACTTCCTGCTTTTTGGCCCAGGCCATAATGACATTGGGCCCCGCGGCAGTATATATGTGTGGAAATATGAGGCCTGTTACCTGTGTGCAAGATAAGTCAACACTGAAAAGAGCACTTTAATATCTTTTTGCAAAGCATTGCAATCGGTGGATCAAAGGTACAGTGCCAGGCTCCTGTGGGCTCTACCTCCAGCTTTGGGTCCATACTGGGGTGTGGGCTTTCAGTTAGATCTGGAGGAAGTGTCCATGGGTCATGAGTGTGGAGATCACAAGCTGCCGTGCCTCCCACCATAGCAGAACAGTGGCTTAGTGATTTGCATACCTGCCTGGCAGCACTGGGATCATCGGTTCATATCCCAACCATGGCAAAACCTGCATAGAGTCTGCATGTTCTCTCTCTGCTTGGGCGTGTTTCCTCCCACACTCCAAAGGGGGTGTACACATGCCATGGCAGGAATTCTACCTCCTGTAGTGCTCAACAGGGACTGCCAAATGTGTCCCATTCAAGTGAAAGGGGCTGCACTGCACAAGGTTGTTGCTCAGTAGTCCAGCATTTACAGGGGGGGCGGGGAATAAGCAGTGGGAAGATGATACAACACTTCCTCACCACATGTTAAGTGGTTTCTCCAGAGTAATCCAGATGCGGATCGCTTTTCAGACAGCAAAGCTAGTGTAAACGAGGCCTTAATGTGTTTTGTTTATCCTACAGGTCCACTTTTAAATGAGTATTCCTTTCGTTTAGAATAGTCATTAAGGGCTTGAGCCCCAGTCAGGTTGTTGCTACTGTCTGTCCTCCCACTGGGAAGATTTCCCATCTTTTCCTTTCATGTTTAGCGGCACCTGAAAGTCAAGAAACTGGGGAAGTCACAGATTTCAGGAATAACCAACGTTTTTAACCCTTTCCTGCTACATCCAAAACAAAAATGTTTTGACAGGAGTTCTACTTTTATCAAATCAGAGAAGATGAAGTGCCTACGGCACGTGCTACACAAAGTATATAATAAAGTGATTGTAAGGGCTTGTTTGTTATTTTTGTTTTTAAATAACAAACATATGTTATACTTGCCTCCCTCTATGCAGTTGCTTTTGCACAGAGCAACCTGGATCCTCCTCTTCTCGGGTCCCTCTTTGCTGCTCCTAGTCCCTCCCCTCTTTGAATGACCCTCAGCCCAGCAGCCTCAGAGTCAGAGCTCTGTGTATCCATTCAGACAAGGAGACCTGGCCCTGCCCCCTCTCTTCCCTGATTTGCTGACTGACTTTAATTGACAGCCACGGGAGCCAATAGCGGCGCTGCTCTGTCTCAGCCAATCAGGAGGAGTGTACTGGATGGCTGAGGGGATCGTGGACATCGCTGGAGAGAGAAGAGCCTCAGGTAGGTAATTAGGGGGCGCTGGGGAGGCTGCTACACACAGGTTTTTATCTTAAAGGGTAACTCCACTTTCGTGGGGGGAAAAAAAATAGCAAAAAAGAAAAAAAAAAATAATATAGCGTATACAATTGCGACACAAGTCATATTGTAATTGAATGTTATTAAAAATGACTTTTCCTTTTCAATCTGCAGCCGTTGTAATTTTCTGTAAATGTAGTGCAATATGGCTACCTGGAGTTGTTCTGTACACAGAGTTGCCTGACCACTCCCCAGAAACATTGTTTCTCTAAGCGTCTTCCAGGACAGCCCATGAGACCTAGGGCTCCTCCTACCAGGACAGGAAAGGCGTTAACCCCCACCAGATAAGAGGGTGGTCCTCCAGGCCCCATGTCAGTATTAGTGTTTCCTCCCGGATGGGGAGTAACATGTTTCCTGGAGCTGGTTCCCCTAGGTCTCATGAGCACGGCTCCTGTGGCAATTTGGGGTGGTATTCCTACCTTCCTCTTAGGTCCCAGAGCGGCACATCCACCAGGGGAGTAGGCTTGCGGCTGCTGTCCCTGCTTCTCAGTGCATGGGAAATGCCAGCACCACAGTGTTCATCTGAGCTCCTGCCCACGAGCCACATGGTGGCAGTCTGCTTGTTTTCCCTTCTAAACAGCCTAGCTGGAGTGTGCAGTAGAAGAGAGGAAGCTGCGCGTGTGAAGGGGCGGAACTTGCGTTCCAAGCTGGCCCACAGGAAGTACCCGGCGGGGTCACTTCCAGGGCGTGTGACGGAGACACTAGTTCCAGTCTCTAAACGGTGTGAACAGGGACGCTGTTGGTTTTTAAAAACCGTGAAGCCCAGCAGACGCTGCGGACCACTACAGGGGTGGGATGGACTCCTCTGTGATACCTGCACAGGCAGCAGAAGCAGGCCCTAACACCAGCACCTCACAGGTAAGCCTGAAGTGTATTTTACTTGCACATCCTGTGAGTGTTCTCCCCCTTGTAACCAATAGGGACTAGGTGAAGGAGCACATTTTCTTTTTCTCCTGCATGGGGTGTTATGGAGTGTATGTGGCGTAAAATTTTTTGGGGTCATTCGTTCTCTTACAGGCCAAGACGCAGTAGGGGGAACCGTGTATGATTCGGACAGGAATTGCACCACATTCCTGTTCAAATCGCATGCAATTCTTTACAGTGTGATTTGAGGCCATTTATTTTGTATGGGCTCAAAGCGCACCACACGGGTATCGTTACTCTCGGTCAGTGAGTACTTGACCGTAAGTATCTGTACTCGCCGGTAGAAAAAAAAAAAAAAATATTGGTGCGACCCTAAAACGAAGTGTGTGTGTCTTAAGCTGGCAATACATTATACAAGGTTCTTCCTCAATTTCCTTTAGATTTACCTTTAACTCTGTAGAGCAAAGGCCCGCCTCATTGTATACACATTGAAAGTGTTTAGGTTTTACCTCATATATGGTTTTGGTAAATCTAAGGAGAATTGTATGGCCACAGAGATATTATATATATATATATATATATATATATATATATATATATATATATATATATATATATATATATATATATATATAATATCTCTGTGGCCATACAATTCTCCTTAGATTTACCAAAACCATATATGAGGTAAAACCTAAACACTTTCAATGTGTATACAATGAGGCGGGCCTTTGCTCTACAGAGTTAAAGGTAAATCTAAAGGAAATTGAGGAAGAACCTTGTATAATGTATTGCCAGCTTAAGACTCATACTTGTAGCTTACTTCCAACTAGTCTTAATGTATGTATAGAATACTTTGTTTTATAGCAGGCTTGTTTCTTTTTTTTTTTAGCTACATTCGCTACTCTCAGATCTGTGCTCAGGCTGTGAGGGCGGCACTGAAGCCCCAGTTCAAGGCAGAAGCAGACAAGGTATCGGCTACCAATGTGAGGGTCATCAAACCGAAGAAAGAATGATCAGTAAGTTAACTGTAACTGCTTATTCTAACTTGTTGGGCTCGTTCTTTATGTATCTAGGAAATATTCAGTGGAGCGGAATAAAATATATTAGACCATTGTAGTCAGGTAAAGCAGATCTGCACTGTATCTGAGCACCACAAACCAAAAACACTATTTAATTCACTTTTTTAATTCAAATCAAACTCTCACATCCATCTATGTCTCCATGCTTTATTTTGCTGACAAATCACTTCGAAAAATGCCCTCCTAGCATTTCGAGCCTTGGCGATCTTGAATAAGGGCAGATGATTCATGTAGCATTAACTACCTGGAATCCATCTGCCCTTAGCTCAGGCAGGAGGGTGTAATTGGCTGAGAAAACCCCTCCTCCCCTCCCGAGGACTCCTGCGATGTATGATATCATTTGAATAGGACAAAAAACAGAAAAAATGTGTAAGGTAAAAAAAAAAAGAATTTAAAGACCGGTTCACACCACATGCATAAAAATAGTCCATGTTGATTTAAGAGGGTGAAGTTCCCATTTAAATTCCGGCCAGAGTCAGCACAGTGACTTACTGGTTAGCACTATGACTTGCAGTGCCGGGTCCTCATTTTGAATCCCAGATAAGATGCTGGAGTTTTCATGTTGTGATTTTGCTTGTGTGAGTTTCTTCATTCTGTACAGCACAGCGCAACCTAATATGTAGCTGTGGCAGCGTAGAAATTGAGCAGACACACATTTTGGCTCAGCGTGTACAACATACCAGGAAGTTGCCAGCACTTCTTGGAATGTAGTATACAGTACTAGTATGGATGTGCTGCAGTCCAACAAATTGAATACCATTGTGTATCTATTTTTATTTCTATGTAATACTTTGTATTTTGTGTCTGTTATGTGTTGGTTAAGTGCTGTGTCTTTTTTTTGTTTACATTTAAATACTAGGCCCACTTTAAGATCACAATTCTGAGGTTATTCATAAGGCCTCATCAACACTGGACGTTATAATAACGTTATAAAAACAGCGGTAGCTTTGCAGTGAGTTTCTACAATGGCGTTTTTCAGCGTTAGCGTTTTTTAAGTGGATGAAAACTGTTAAACGCTGGTGTTAGAACACTGTATTGATGTTAGAACGTTTTTACAGCTATAAAACGCCTTTCAAAACCCACTAGTTTTAAGTTTTGGGGTTTTTTTCACTGCCAAAAAATGCCCCAGCCAAAAACAGTTGACAACAGCCTATGTGTGCATGGACACATAGTATAACATCCTGGAGAGTTTATTGGCTGTATAAAAAAAAAATGTCTGAACCCAAAAACAGGAGCTGTAAAAACGTCCAGTGTGCATGAGGTCTAAAAGTTGCAATGAAAGTGAAAGCAGTGAGTCGGTGCAGTAAACTCCCAAAGTATTTTCAAAAATGCATGTAGTGATTTTGCAGTAAATGCTATATATAGAAGTGCAGGTTACATAAGATGTATGTGGAGTCGTCAGTATATCAGTAGCACAATTAATGCTGTAAGGATGTCAGTTTGTGGAAGAGTTTGGTGACTCTTTTAGTAATCTAGATCAGTTTCTCAACTCCAGTCCTCAAGGTGCCCCAATAGGTCAAGTTTTCAGGATTTCCCTGGGAAGCCTGAAAACATGACCTGTTGGGGGCGCCTTGAGGACTGGAGTTGAGAAATCCTGATCTAGAATACCAGAGGGATTATCTGTAACAGGGGCAGGCAGCCTTTTGAGAATTTGAGACCTACCTGAACAGCATGAAAGAGATAAATGATCTCCAGGTTTTTCTCTTTTTTTTTTTTTTTTTTCTTTTAATTAGCTAGACATAACTAAATTAAGTTGTAAAGAAAACATATAAAAATATAATAAAACAAATGTCGCCATAAAAATATAAACTTTTGCCTACTTTAGGACAGTGGTTGGTGTCATCTCCATCCCTGCAGCTTCAGCTGTACAGAATGAATGAACAGGAAGAGCTCTGCACAGTATCCCTGTTCATTCAACACTGTTTACTATGCTTCACGTGTGAATGAACACAGTGATCATTACCGGTCACTTGCTGTGTTGGTTCAGAAAAGGAAGGGGCCGGTAAATTGCATGATTACCGGCCCCTTCCCTCCATCCTAAAAATCCCCCTCTCCCTGTACAGCAGCTGGCAGAAAAGGGGAGGAGGAGATGCTGGTGGGGCAACAGCACAGTGCAGGGGAACCTGGACAGGTGGGGAGGCGGGAGCAGCATTTACTGGAACTGATCCCCCTGTATTTTCCTCCTGTGGCAGCAGAATGCCAGGAGGAGGGAGAGGAGAAGCCGCTTTTCAGCTGCCACAGGTGGAGAATACAGGGGATTGGTTCCAGTAAATGCCACTTCTGCCGCCCCTCACATCCAGGGGTCAGCAAGGAAGGGACGTGATCTACTCGTCACCTGCCTGCGAATGACAGGTTGCTGACCTCCAGTCTATAGTAATGCTGGATACTGTTACTTCTCACAGCTGTCTGCATTTTTCGTCCTATTTATTAAAAAACAGGTTGCAGTGTGAGGGCTGTCGTGTTTCTCATAGAGTTTTTGCTTAGATTAGAGCACAAAGAATTTTACGCCTAGAAGAGAGGCCGGTCACACAAGTGATGGGCACTGTAACCAGGCTACCCTCCCAAATTTTTAGTCCCAAATCCCATTTTTTAAATTTTCAGTGTTTTTGAAGGAGCATAATTTTTTTTCTGTGGTTAGGCAAGATAGAGGCCTGTAAATTTGCTTTGATTTTAGTATCTGGTTGTCTTCAGCAGTGTGACTGCAGCTCTTACAGTGTTGTCATTTTTTGTGTCTTGTATTATTTATGACTATACTGCCCTCTGTTGGTGAAAATGAATTTCTTTATTCATATAGTTGATCAGTGAGTCCTCTTGTACTTACAGTAAATTTCCCTTATCGTCTTTCAGGACAGCACTTGAGAGAGTGACTCCTCCCCTTGCCAACAGGAAACACCTCTTCCACCAAACTTTAAAAGGAGGCTCCTTTCCACATCTTGTCAGTTTTTGTGTTTCCTCCGGAGGGAACACTTCGTGGGGAAGTCAGGGCTCTCAGGTGCTGTCCTGGGAGCTCAGGTTTCCTGGTTTTTTTCATCAAACACTTTTTTACCTCATGAGAGCTGTTCCTCCCATTCCACAGCTGAGGTGAAGTGCTGCTGGCTGGGCTCCCTCTCCCTCTTCATATGGGCTCAGGGTGAGTCCGACTGTCGTGGGCATCGCTCCTAGGCGGCGGCAAGACAGGCGGTGGCCGTTTACTGTGTTTTTTTCTCAGGTCCACCGCCTGTTGCTTATTGCACCGCCGCCATCTTGGGGATGGCAGCGGGGCTCCATCCGCCGGAAGTGAGGCATCCGGAGGGGGCGGAGCCCACGGAACAGGCGTGCGGCGTCATTTCCGCCAGAAATCGCAGAGGGAAAGGGGAGGAACGGGGCTGGTGCTTATTTGGCGGTTCCGGTCCGGCGCACAGGCGCTATTGGAGTCCGGAACCGGCGTTTAGCCACACAAACACAGCAAGCGCTCCTCGATGGAATCGATGGCGGCAGCAAGTGGGACAGGCACAGGCACCAGCAAGGCCCAGGTAAGGGGCAGTTGTATACTGTCCTCCTTGTACTGTGGGGTCTCTCTCTCTCCCTATCTCTCCCCCCCGGTGGCAGGGGCCTGTCTGGGCACATAAGGCAGTTTAGTTCTTACTGTGCACCTGTGGTGAGCATCCTTGGGTATAGGACAGGTTGTCTCATTAGGATGGTTTCTTCTTTTGTCTCACGGCAGGCCAAGAGCTCTGATCCAGTGGCAAAAAGAAAATGTCCTTCATGTAAATCCAAGCTACCTGAAGGATGGAAGAAGACGTTATGTCAAGCTTGTATTGATTTGCTAGTTAAAGAAGAAGCTTCTTCCGCTTGCAGCGACTTGATTGCATCTGTTAAAAAAGAACTTGATGCGACTATTCAATCATTTCGCTCTTCCCTAGCAAACCCATCCCTGAGTCAGCCTACTACCTCACAGTCCTCCCAAGGCTCACTTATAGTCCCGGCGGTGGAGACTGAGGCATCTCCTACCCCAGAGGGACATTTCCCCTCTCAATCTGAGGATTCTGATGAGGGTGAGGAAGGAGAAAATTTACCTTCAAAATTTAAATTGTCTTTAGAACAGGTAGATGGCCTGTTAAAAGCAATCTATACCACACTGGGTCTGGAGGAGGAAAGAAAGCCTTTCTTTCCCAAAGCCTTAAAAAGGCGTTTTCCTTTTGACGAAGATCCAGCGGCGGTTTGGAACAAAAACCCCAAACTAGATGCCGCGTTTTCCCAGGTCTCGAGGTCTACAGATTTGGCATTCGAGGACATGGGGGTGTTGAGAGATCCCATGGATAAAAGGATGGACCAGGTTCTAAAAAGGGCTTGGCAATCTATCATGGGAAATCTTAAACCTGCTATGGCAACTACAGTGGTATCCAGAAATATGGAGTTCTGGTTAGAGCAACTTAAGGCCCATATCTCAGCAGACTCACCAAAACAAGAGATTTTGGATTCATTCTCAACTCTGTCGGCCGCTGTCGCATTTATATCTGATGCATCAGCGGAATCAATTAAAATGACAGCTAGATCTGCTGCCCTGGCCAACTCAGCCAGAAGGGCTTTGTGGTTGGGGGACGCGGCATCCAAAAACAAGCTGTGTGGGATACCGTTCCTGGGTGACTTGCTTTTTGGGCCTGACTTAGATGCGGTTCTAGATAGAACAGCGGATAAAAAGAAGTCTTTTCCCATCAAAAAGAAAAACCCCAGGAGAAAAGAAAAAATTGGGCTTCGCAGAAGGGAAAGGGAAAAGGAAATGTCCTTTTCCATCCTCCTGCAGCCTCCGGTAAAACACAATGACTTGTGCGTACCGGTGGGGGGAAGGCTGCAAGGTTTCCTTCCCATTTGGGCCAGCATGACAGAAAGTCTATATATTTTGGACATGCTGTCCCAAGGTTACAGGATAGAGTTTTCGGATCGCCCGCCAGAAAGATTCTTTGTAACAAACCTACCAAGGGATCAAACAAGGGCTCTGGCCATGAAGAACCTTTTAAGGGATCTGAGGCACCAGAGGGTAGTGATACCAGTATCCCCAGAAGAACAGGGTCAGGGTTTCTATTCTCACATCTTTCTGATAAGAAAACCATCCGGAAACTTCCGTCTTATCCTCAACCTAAAACCCCTGAACAGGTCAGTCCTATACAAAAAGTTTTGTATGGACTCAATTTTCACGGTCAGAAGCATTCTGACAAAAGATTGTTTTATGGCATCAATCGATCTGAGGGATGCTTATCTTCATATTCCTGTAGCACCTCAGTCCCAGAAGTTCCTGAGGTTTGCGGTGAATATGGGCAAGGAGATTATACATCTTCAGTTCAGGGCCCTTCCCTTCGGCCTGTCGTCAGCTCCTCGTATTTTTACGAAGATAATGGCGGAAGCTCTCGCCCCTCTTCGACTCCAGGGGATTGCGGTAATTCCATATCTGGACGACCTCCTCTTTTTTGCCCCATCCAGGGAAAAGTTGCAGGAGGATTTGAGCAAATCCCGCAGTCATTTGGAGTCAATAGGGTGGATAGTGAATGTTCAAAAATCAAATTTCATCCCAGCTCAGCAGGTACTGTTTCTGGGTTATTTGATAGATTCAGTGGAGCAAAAGATTTTTCTCCCAGAAGAGAAAAAGATCAAGGTCCAAAAGGTAATAACGGCACTACAAACAAATCAACTGATTTCAGTCCGAAAGGTTATGTCGGCTCTGGGGACATTAACCTCTTCAATGCCAGCCATCCAATGGGCAAGGCTGCATTTCAGGACTCTACAGAGGTTCCTTCTAAGGTCCTGGAACCACAGGATGGAGAGTTTAGATACAAAAGTAAAGATTCCCACCAGAGTCAAACGTTCACTTTGGTGGTGGAAAAGTCAGGTGGTACTGCAAAAAGGTCTTCTTTGGTCTTTTCCGACCGGGAAAGTGGTCACAACAGACGCCAGTTTGCAGGGATGGGGGGCCCACATGGGTCAGGCCTTAGCGCAGGGAACATGGTCCCAGTTCGAGGCCCAAAAATCCTCAAATTGGAGAGAGCTGAAGGCGGTTGCTCTAGCATTAGCTTTCTTCTCTCAAAACCTCATAGGTTGCCATGTCCAGATTTTGTCAGACAATGCCACGGCCATAGCCTACCTGAACAAACAGGGAGGCACAAGAAGCAGGGCTCTTCACTTACTGTCAGTAGAGATTCTGGAGTGGGCAGAGAACCACTTAATATCTCTATCCGCAGTCCATCTAAAAGGCACTTTGAACGAAGTAGCAGATTATCTGAGCCGACAGAAAGTTCAGGAATCAGAGTGGAGTCTGAACAGGAAGGTGTTTGCATTAATCACCAGTGTTTGGGGCCTTCCGCAGGTAGATCTGTTTGCTTCAAAACAAAACACGCAGCTCCCGAATTTTTTCTCCCTTCAGAGAGACATTTGCTCTCAGGGGATAGATGCTCTGGCACATCCATGGGATTTTCACCTAGGGTATGCTTTTCCTCCATTCAGGTTAATCCCTCTAGTGTTGAGGAAAATACTAGAAGAGAGAGTATCAATAATTTTGATTACTCCATATTGGCCAAAGAGGGCTTGGTTTTCCACGATTCTTCAGTTGGCAATAAAACCATGTTGGCATCTTCCGTTCAGTCAGGATCTGTTGACTCAGGGGCCAGTGCATCATCCAGATGTAGGCAGGTTAAAACTCACTGCCTGGTATCTGAGGAGCAGTTAATGAGAAGCAAAGGCTTTTCTGAACGTTTAACTATGATGTTGCTTTCCAGTAGGAAAAAGGTAACCAGGGATATTTACGCCAAAGTATGGAAAGTCTATGTTTCTTTCTGTCATTCTGAACATAGAGAGGTTAAAGATCTAGTTTCAGTGCTGGAGTTCTTGCAAAACGGTGCAGACAAGAATTTGGCGGTCAGCACCCTTAAGGTGCAGGTGGCCGCCTTGGGAGTTTATCTGGAGAGATCCTTATCTTCAGAAACTCTGATCATGAGATTTTTCAAAGCACTTTCCAGGTCTAGACCGGTCCCGGTGAAGCATTTCCCAAATTGGGATCTCTCGGTGGTTCTGCAGGCTCTGGCAAAAGAACCATTTGAGCCTTTACAGGCCATATCCCTAAAGAATTTAACTTTGAAGACTATTTTTCTGGTCGCAATTACTTCAGCAAGAAGGATTAGTGAACTGCACGCTCTATCAGTAAAAGAGCCTTTTTTGTCAGTTTTTCCTGATAGAGTTGTCCTTAAAGTAGATCCGGGGTTTTTGCCAAAAGTGGCAAGCTTTAGTAACAGGTCTCAGGAGATTACTCTACCAACCTTTTCTGCTAACCCTTCGGGTGCAAAGGAAGAGCAGTTTCACAATTTAGACGTAAGACGTATCCTATTACAGTATTTGGAAGTAACAGGAGGGTTTAGAGTTTCAGATTCATTATTTGTTCTTTTTTCTGGAAACAAGAAAGGCCAACAAGCATCAAAAGCATCATTGGCTAGATGGCTTAAGACAGCTATTTCTGTAGCCTATTCTCAAATGGGTTTATCTTCCCCGCTGGGAATTAGGGCTCATTCAACAAGAGCCCAGGCCACTACATGGGCAGAAAGAGCTGGTGCCACCCCAGATCAGATTTGTAAGGCGGCTACGTGGTCAAGCTACTTAACGTTTGTCCGTCATTACAGACTGGATCTCCTATCAGCAGGTGATCAGGCTTTTGGCAGAAAGGTTCTGCAGGCTGTGGTCCCTCCCTAGGGGGGTAAGTCTCTCTTATCCTCTCAAGTGCTGTCCTGAAAGACGATAAGGGAAAATTCAAGTTAGACTTACCGGTAACTTGTTTTCCTTGAGTCTTTCAGGACAGCAGCATCCCGCCCTATTGTTTTTACATATATATACTGTGACTAATCATATCTCGATTATGTGTTCCAGTTTGGGGCCGGAGGTTCTCTACTACTACTGACAAGATGTGGAAAGGAGCCTCCTTTTAAAGTTTGGTGGAAGAGGTGTTTCCTGTTGGCAAGGGGAGGAGTCACTCTCTCAAGTGCTGTCCTGAAAGACTCAAGGAAAACAAGTTACCGGTAAGTCTAACTTGAATTTTCCTATTGAGGCAGAAAACAACATGACCTGTAGAGGCACCATAAGTGCCAGCCCAACCACTGCTGAGATTTATAGTTCCTTTGTGGCCTGGGCAACACAAGTTTTTTCAATCGATTAAGCTGACTGGAACACAGGGTATATCTTTGATAGCATGTAGATGTTTACACAAACCGCAGGATATAATGTTACTGTATAGTAGGCTGGAGTTTAACTTAAAAAAAAAAAAAAAAAGAATTATCCTCGTCAGCCAATTGGATTTTTTTTCTACCTGCATTGGAAAAATGATAGCTGGAATCTGATATAAATGGTCTGCTATGTGGTTCATTTTTATGATGTATAGTGATGGATGTATTCACTTTTCAGTAATCGTGTTCCACCTTTTCTTGTTTTTCAGATGCTGAACACCAGAACCTCTGATAGAATAATGGATTATCCTTGGGTTGTTTCCTGAATACGTCTACATCTGTAAATGTGTTTTGTTTCTAATTTAAACCATAAGACCAAATAAAACCGGGATTGTTTTATTTGTAAAATTCCTTTTCTCTGGTTTTTATTGGTTACACCTAGTAGAGCTTTATGGGATCAAATTGGTGCCGTTTGCTATGCTTAGACTTCCTTGCCATTTTTTCTATTGATTGACTTACAACAAACCTGTCAGGTTTTTCCTGCTATAGTCGGCAATACAAATCATTGTGTTCTGCCGGCAGGGACGTCTCCCTGCCAAAAGAACACAATGCGGGAGGGATTCCCCAATAACACTAACTGTATTGATGGGGGAATTGATCAATTTTCTTTCCATCTATGGCCTGCCTTTGCCTATTCCAGGGAATAACTATGCTAGCCATGCTGTAGGATACTATTGGCAGTGTTCTTTCTCTGGTTACTATATGTGGTAGTAAGGTCTAAACCCCCCCCCCCCCCCTCCACTTCCCCTTCAGTTCCTTTGTATTGTTATCTATGAGGCCATAGCTTGTACCATGACATTTCCTGTGTTTAGGGAATATTGTATCTCTAAGTAACAGAGGTGCTTCCTTATATGTGATCTCTAAAAAGAGAGAATTGCTAAAAGAAAGTTTCCCGGATCTGACATTGCAGGAATTTGAGCCTTTAGAATTGTCTGTGATGGTTTTGTGTTGAAAACTGGGTTGTCATATCATCCCTTTTAATCACAGCCACGAGAACGTAAAATGGGTAAACTATTAGATGAATTATAAATCCCAAGGCTCCCAGAATCCTTCTGTATTGAGAACCCTGCCCCACACCCATCAGTGCTAGGAATGAAATCTGACTGTGAAATACACTGCTTCCCATGGAGAGTTCTTGTGTTTTATGGTAACTCTGCAGAATCCTTTCAGGAGGAGCCTTTTAGAAGCAGGTTCACATCTGTGCACTGCAGTTTGGGTGCAGCATGACCTATCTGCAGTTTACATATGCTTTTAGATGTCCTCTCAATTTCTGTTAGACCATGGGTGCTCAACCTGTGGCCTTCCAGCTGTTGTGGAACTTCAAGTCCCATCATACCTTTACCTTTGGGAGTCATGCTTGTAACTGTCAGCCTTGCAATGCTTCATGGGATTTGTAGTTCCGCAACAGGGAACAACTTTGGAGGGCCAAAGGTTGAGCACCCATGTATTTGACTGTGTATTTTCCTGAAAACGAATCAAAGTCCTGCATGCTGCATCTTTTTGCTTTCAGAAAATGCACAATCTAGTAGTCAATGGAAAACGTGCATAAAACGTGGATTTAGTCACGCTGTGGCAAAACTGCAGCACACCAGTGTGAGCCCACTCTTATGTGTGGGCAACATCCAGTGACCTGAGATGCTCAATGGATTATGGTTACACCTCTGTTTAGGTTAAAGTGTAACTAAAGGCAAACTTCTTTTTTTTATTTTGGATACAGTAAGGAGGTTGCAACCCCTTTCATTTTTTTTTTTTTGCCATCTGTATCCCATAGGGGAGATTTCCTTCCCTTCGTGCTGCATTGCCAAAACACCTGTCACCAGAACTAATGTCCTCATTTGAAGATTTCCCCTCTATTACTGTTCTGATGTCAACCCAAACTTTGGGGTTTTTCTTTTATTTTCAATTAGAACAGTAAACAGGACAAATTTTAGAGAGGGTGAATCTCCCTAAGGCTGGATTCACACCTGTGCATTTTTAGTGCTTTTTGCATTTTGTAGATTTGCACTAAAGAATTTGTTCCATAGGAAACAAATGTTGAATGGACTGTAGTAGAAATCTGCAAAAAGCACTAAAAATGCATAGATGTGAATCCAGCCTAATGGGGACACAGCACTAAAAACTGACAGGTGTTCTAATCCCTCTCCAAAATTTTGGCTTTTGTTAAATGTTTAAGAAATGCTTAGGCCTCTATTCTAAAACGTGAAAAGCAGAAATCATGAGCCACAAAGCATACCAGAATAAGGACATGGTGAAATGATTGTTGGGGTGTGTGTGTGTAACCTACATACAGTGCTGTGAAGAAGTGTTTGCCCCCTTCCTGATTTTCTATTTTTTTTTTTTTCACACATAAATGATTTCCATTAAACAAATTTTAATATTACACAAAGATGACCCGAGTAAATCCAAGATGCAGTTTTTAGATTATTATTTCATTTATTAAGGGAAAAAAGCTGTTCAAACCTGCCTGGTCCTATGTGAAAAATAAATTGCCCCCTCGAATGCTGAATCATGAATGAACTGTGATTAACCACAATTTTTTGGAAAGCTGAGTTAAATTTCGCTTGCCACACTCAGGCCTGATTACTGCCAGACCTGTTGAATCAAGAAATCACACAGATAGAAGCTGTCTGACAAAGTCAAGCACACAGATCACAAAAAGCCACACATCATGCCACAATCTAAAAAAAAAAATTCAAGAACAGAATAGAAACAAAGTAATGTATGTGCATCGGTCTAGGAAGGGTTTCAAAGCCATTTCTAAGACTTTGAAACTCCAGTGAACCACGGGGAGAGCCATTATCAACAAATGGAGATAACTTGGAACAGTGGGGAACCTTCCCAGGAGTGGCCGACCTACAAAAATTACTCAAAGAGCATGACGACGACTCATCCAGGAGGTCATAAAAGAACCCAGAACAACATCTAAAGAACTACAGGCCTCACTTGCCTCGGGTAAGATCAGTGTTCATGATTCAACAATAAGACTCTTAGGCAAATATTCTGTGGACTGATGAGACAAAAAAAAAACTTTTTGGAAGATGTGCGGCCCGTTACATCTGGCATAAAACGAATACAGCATTTCATAACAAGAACATCATACCAACAGTCAGACATGGTGGTGGTAGCGTGATGGTCTGGGGCTGCTTTGCAGCTTCAGGACCTGGACGACTTGCCATAATTGATGGAACTATGAATTCTGAGCTCTACCAGAAAATCCTAAAGGAGAATGTCTGGTCATCAGTTCAAGCTCGCTTGGGTTATGCAGCAGGACAATGATCCAAAACAAAACAGCAATTCCACCTCTAAATAGTTCAAAGCAAACAAAATTTAGCTTTTAGAGTGGCCTAGTCAAAGCCCGGACTTGAATCCAATTGAGATGCTGTATCATGCACTTACACAGGCCGTTCATCCTGGAAAACCCTCCAATGTGGCTGAATTAAAACAATTCTGCAAAGAAGAGTGGGCCAAAATTGCTCCACAGTGATGTGAAAGACTCATTATCGCAAATGCTTGATTGCAGTTGTTGCCGCCAAGGGCACAACCAGTTTTTAGGTTTAGGGGGCACAGCATTATACATACATGCATACATTCTTTTTAAATATTAAAGAACAAATGTATATTGCTGCAGGTCTTTTTTTATCACTAGCTTATCTTTGGAACATATGGACAGATTGCTTGCCTTCCTTGCCATTTTTTAAACCTACAGAGAGCATGTGTTCTCCATGTTTATATCCATGGAATCATCTCCTGCTTGTGCTTTAAAAGGCTAAGTCTCTCAGTTTGATTAATGCAGGTAATGCGTTGCTATAAGAATGACGTTCTAAGAAAGCTGCTAGTGACTTTAAAAAAAAAAAACCTCCAGCCACGTGATAAAGTATTAATCTGCATTTTATTTGAATATTTATAGATATTGCAAAATAATTTTTTTCCCCCGTAGCTGTGCCTAAAAAAACACTGATCATAAGACTTGCATCACATTTTTACAGTTCCTTTTTTTTTTTTCAGTTCCGATATTAATACAGCTGACTGCATAGTAAACCTAGCGCAAACCTGTTAGTAAACGTAGCGCAAAAGAGGTTGGCAGTTCTGCTTTCTGTATTTCAGTTTCTGAAGAGTTTTCATCATTTTTTCCTTTTTTTTTTTTTCTGCTAGAGTTTAGAACAGGAAGGGGCTGGTTGTGGGCTGAAGAACAGTTCACCTGCCAAATACCTCACCCTTGAAGTTATCTGAATACATATACAAACATATCTTGACTTCTTTAAGAAATAAAAAAAAAACTGAGAAACATTTAGTCACCTGAATTAAAGGATACGTTAACTTTAAAAAAAAATATAAAACTAAATGTACAATTTTCTTTTTTTTTTTTGCAGGTAAAAAAATGTGTAATTCTTATTAATATATATTATGTGTTTAAAAATGCGTGGTAGAGATGCATTTTCACTGCCTCCAAATGCTCTCTTATAAGCAGAAATGGTGAGGGGGGGGGGGGGTTGTACATATACCGCAGCCACAATGCTTTGCATTACAGAACATAACACCATTCTTCCCTCTGCTCTATTTGGCAGGCAGTATTGAATGGGGGTGCCCTTCAAACACATCCATTGTGTGCACTGGTGCAGGGATAAAAACAGGCACTGAGGAGGTCATATAACATCTCAATGCCTGTTAAATGCTCTCTGAAGAGTGATCCAACTTGAATCATCTTCAGAGGGTATTGCAAGGCTAAATGAGGCTTAAGGGTGGTCTGATTGTATTAGAACTGTCAACAACTAGGTAGTGCAAAGTCCTGTCTGACTGGATATAGATTGAATCAATAGTTAAAGTGATTGTAAAGGTGCGTTTGTTAAAAAAAAAAAAAAAAAAAGACAAAACATGTCATACTTGTCTACTTTGTGCAAGGGATTTGCACAGAGCAGCCCCAATCCTCCTTCTCTGGGGTGCACCGGCGGCTCTTCCTCTTCACCGGGTGCCCCCACGGAGAGCCTCTTTCCCTGGAGGCACCCATGCAGATGCGCTCAGGTGTCCCGCTGCTGCGTCCATTGACACAGACAGCAGGACTCGGTTCTGCCCCAGCTCCCGTGTCCCTGGATTTGATTGACGGCAGCGGAAGCCAATGGCTCCTGCTGCTATCAATTTATCCAATGAAGAACCGAGACAGTGGCTAAAGCTGCTGGGCTTGTGCTTGTCACTGGCATGATCAGGTTCAGGTAAGAAAAATGGGGTGCTCTGGGGGGGCAGCTGAAGCACAGAAGGTTTTTCACATTTTAAAGAGGAAGTAAACTCTGCTTTTTTTTTTTTCTTTTCTTTTTTTTTTTTTTTCAGTATTTACAGAGAACAAAGTACCTTCATGCCTAGCACATAGTAATGTTAGCATCGAATGTTTCGCAAGTACCTTTTTGTGGTTTAATAAACAATATACTCTTCCTGGAATCGGCTGCGCCATCTTTGTTGTTGATTTCTGACTTCCCTGTGACATAATTTCCACCCTTCCTCGTTTCCCCCTGCCAGAATCTCGCTTTTCAAGCCTTTTTCTCGGTCGCTGCCACAGCAATTGGTTGCTGTGGCAGCGACCGAGAAAGAGGCTTGAATAGCGAGATTCTGGCAGGGGGAAACGAGGAAGGGTGGAAATTATGTCACAGGGAAGTCAGAAATCAACAACAAAGATGGCGCAGCCGATTCCAGGAAGAGTATATTGTTTATTAAACCACAAAAAGGTACTTGCGAAACATTCGATGCTAAAATTACTCCATTTCTTGCTGTGGATGTCTGTGACCTGGTAAATGCCCCCTGTGTAATGTCTGCAAGTCACAAGTAGAGAAACAGGAAGCTAGAATGGGAAAGTATCACAAGTCTTCTCGCTGTGCCGTTCTTGAAGGAAATTACAAACCTGGCACTGCCGCTGTTAAGGAAACGGCACACATAGTGTGCCGTTATTCAGGCGACTAAATGCACATGCGCCAGTGACGTAAGAGAAAATTACAGGACGGATTACAAGAAGACTGTACAAGTAAGTCATGTTTCACAGGCAGAGATGAATAGTGCTAGTTAGGTAGATTAGAATGAGCAAAAGTTGTAATTGAGAGTTTACAACCACTTTAATGCATTAGAATGCATTAAGGTGAAAAACCATGAGACTTTACAATCCCTTTTTAAAGTATGTCCACGTATTGCATAATTTTGGCAAATCTAGAGACGATTGTACAGTGTATGGATATCTTTAAGGCCGGGTTCACACCCATGTGAATTGGATACGTGTTTGCCCCACATCCAATTCGCATGACAGGAGATTGTGACCGGCTCCCTATGGAGCTGGTTCCCATATCTCCGTTGCGGCTGCGGAACGGCTTGCACAGGAATGCTGTGCGTCTTTGGCTCCCTTTAAGGGCTGAAATTCAGGCAAAAATTTGGGCCTGAAACAGAGAACAGAGGTACACCAGACCCCTGCTGCGAGCTGCATCCGTCGGAGGTGTGAACCCCACCTAAAGGAAATGTTTCCCAGTGCAGAATGTGTATAAGAAAAGACTACAGTGGAAGCAGCCATTCTCCCAGGTCTTTATCCTTTTGTCTCCAGGTAAATAAATATAAATCCATTCAGATGGTTTCTCTGAGATTCAGCTACTCATGAGCAGGGTTCTAATCTAGTCACTACAACTTGTAGTTGTGATCTAAGGGGTTGATTTAATAAAATTGGAAAGTGCAAAATTTGGTGTAGCTCTGCCTAGTAATCAATCAGCTTCCAGTTTGTTTGTTTGTCTTTTGTCAAAGTTTAATTGAACAAACTGAAGGTAGAAACTGATTGGTGCGGCTGTGCATGGTAGCCAGATTTTGTACTCCAGGTCTAGTATATCAACTCCTAATGGTCATAAAGAATTTCTGCATTTTCATTATTTCTTGAGAAGAAGAATGAGGACAACCTAACACCTGTTCAGTCCCAGGTCCCATCATACACCGTGTCCAGTATGTTTTTATTCACTGGGGGGGGGGGGGGGGGGGAGAGACAAGGAATATGGTTTGCTATGGACAAACTTCTGTTTTGATTGGTATTCATAAACCAGGTCAATGAGCTTAGTGCATTTTTCATTATTTCTTCATAAAGATTAACAGCAGCAGTCATAATGCAGCTGCTTAGCTCCTATAGCAGCAATAGGGAAAAAAAACAAGCCCAAACAACGTAGATCGCAGCTCCAAGGTTTAATAAATTCTCCACGGGTATTTTTTTTTTTTTAAATAAAATGGATAATTTAAGGTAGATTGGAAAAATGGCTGTCTTTCTAAAAGTTGAAATGTCCTTGTTTTACCGTAGTTCTCCGATTATTTCTGGTACAATAATTTTTATTGGGGGAAAAAAATATGCACAGGTGCAGATCAACAGTTTACCTACGCAAAGGGATCAGGAGAGCGACATAAAATGACATAGAACATCAATGAATGAACCCAAAACCGGTCCAGTTTCTGGAGCAAGAGCTCAAAGTACGACCCCATGGCACAGGCCGCAGGTCTGCGAAAATGACTGAAGTCTAAAAGCATCTGCACCTATTAGAAAAGGGTAAGAGAATGGGCAGAAGCCTCAAAGAAAAGTGAGAGAGAGGGCACGAGGGTAAAATACCCACAGGCTAGGATCTAGGCCCCATCGTTAATTAGGAATCACCCAGACTGATTGTGGGGAGGGCATAAGACCACCACTCTCAGATTATTTCAGGCTGGTTTTTGACGAAGACTGCCTTATTAAAATAAAATAGAAGCCTTTTCATGCATACTATTTCCCTTAGCTACGTCCATCTAGAAGTAGCCAACTTCGAAAAATGCACAGAATAAAGATGTTGGAAACGGCAATTAGTATTCTCAACATGTGGATTCTGATTTGTCCCTAGAAAATATTCAATCGCTTGTAATGTTGTCATTAGATTAAGCAGTTCTTTTGATAATCAACCCACCCTGCTTCCCTGTCTGCTTGCTGAAGTCCAGAGTGTAATCCCTAAGGTAGGTGCTGTGTTGGACTCCCTGTTCCTACACTCACATAACTGTTTGTGGCTTTGCAATAGGCCATGCAGATGCTGAGCCCTTCAGTGGGATGGTATTGGAGTCAGGTGTCTCTCTATAGCATCAGGTATTTTCAAGGGCTGCAGCCAGGAATTGAAGTGAGGTGAGGTGGGGGGTAGAGTGTGCTAAAGGTTAGTCTTATGAAGAGAACACTACACATTCCCTTGAGTAGGCAAGTTCCTTGTTAAAGACTAGTGCTGCACAGTTTTAAATGTATGCGTTAACTACAGTCATTATATTGTCAGTAAATGAAAGGCAAGGCAATGATTGTCAACAAGCGGGTAAAGCTCTTAGTAGCAAAGAAGTGGTATTGCTTGTGTAGCTCTAGAATTAAATTGACCAAAGAAGAAACAAAGGCTCTTTAAAAGAGTGGCCAATCATATTTTCTTTTTCATTTTTTCCAACACTGCAGTAGAAACCTAAAACTCAGGATGTTTGCTTGCTATATACAAGAATTGTTCTTTCTTCTGACCTTTGGCCAGTTGTCTTCTACTTGTACACCCTTTCTATGGTCTCTGTCACTTGTACAACTTCTTCCTCCTCCTCATCATAGTCCTCTATATCTGCTGTGGCCTCCTGGTATTGTTGGTACTCAGCAATCAAATCATTGGTATTGCACTCTGCTTCAGTGAACTCCATTTCATCCATGCCCTCGCCAGTGTACCAGTGGAGGAAAGCCTTTCTGCGGTACATGGCTGAAAACTGCTCAGCGATGCGTCGGAAGATCTCCTGGATGGCGGTGTTGTTTCCAATAACGGTGGCGGACATCTTAAGGCCACGGGGTGGGATATCGCACACGGCAACCTTAAAGTTGTGGGGGATCCACTCCACGAAATAGGCACTGTATTTAGACTGCACGGCCAACATCTGCTCATCCACTTCTCTGGTGGACATGCGTCCACGAAAGATGCCAGCCACTGTTAAATAACGCCCACGGTATGGGTCACAGGCAGTCATCATGGTTCTGGAGTCAAACATCTGCTGGGTAAGCTCAGGCACTGTCAGAGACTTGTATTGCTGGCTCCTGCGAGATGTTAGAGGAGCAAAGCCAGTCATGAAGAAATGAAGACGAGGAAAGGGCACCATGTTCACTGCAAGCTTTCTCAGATCTGCGTTAAGCTGTCCAGGGAATCGTAGTGAGGTGGTCACCCCGCTCATGGTCATGGACACTAGATGGTTGAGGTCTCCATAGGTCGGGTTGGCCAACTTCAGTGTGCGGAAGCAGATGTCATACAAAGCTTCATTGTCGATGCAGAAGGTTTCGTCTGTGCTTTCAATCAGTTGGTGAATGGACAAGATGGCATTGTATGGTTCCACCACTGTGTCTGAGACTTTGGGAGAAGGCATTACACTGAAGGTGTTCATTATCCTATCTGGATATTCCTCCCTTATTTTGTTTATAAGAAGAGTGCCCATTCCAGATCCTGTTCCTCCACCGAGAGAGTGTACCAGCTGAAAACCTTGAAGACAATCACAGCCTTCACTCTCGTGTCTCACCACGTCCATCACTGATTCTATCAGCTCTGCTCCCTCTGTGTAGTGGCCTTTAGCCCAGTTGTTGCCAGCTCCAGAATTGCCTGTCATTTTAAACCATAATAAAGATCATCAGGTCACCAGTTTAAAAAGATAAAATCACATATTGAATATACTGAATTACTGTAGAATATTGGCCTGACTTGGCAACTTGGAATGATGAATGTCAGAGGCTCAATGGTCACCCATTCTGAGGAACATCCCTATATTCAGAAACCACTTGAAATGCCTCCAATTACTTAGTATTATGCCCCATCCCTTTATGAGCACAGCTGTTCACACTACTATATACCTTGATGTATGCTGTTTCACTGGATAAAAGAATGCTGATTTGTGTGATCTACCAATTCAGACAATCAACAAATTTATAATTGCTTAATAACTTATTGTTGGCCCTCTAGCTTTCCCTTAGGCTTTGGTTCTCAACTCCTGTCCTCGGGACCCATTAACAGGCCAGGTTTTCAAGATAACTGAAATACATCACAGATTATATAATTTGCTGTTTAGTGATTGCAGTATTCTAGTCTGCATCTCCCCAAGGTAATACTTAAAATGTGGCCTGTTAGAGGGTCCTGAGGACAGTAGTTGAGAACCACTGCCCTAGGGGCTTGTCTTGTCCCTCAGCAATAGATTGCAGAGTGTTTGACACATACCATGAATAAAACTGTCTGGCCGAAACAGAGGTCCAATGACACTGGATCGCAAACTGTCCATCGTTCCGGGTTCCAGATCCACAAGCACAGCGCGAGGGACGTACTTATGTGCTGTAAAAGCATAAACAAAACTTAAAATTAGATCCAGGAGGAAATGTGCTTTTATCTGACCTTTTACGAAATAAGTCAAAGAATACATTTTGCTAATAAAATGTTTTTGGAATGTCTACATTTTCTGTCTGCTTTTGAATTTGAAAACTGAGAGCCTGTGCCTCAGATTGACTCTACTGTCCCATGCAACTACTCGCATTCTAACGTATACCGAAAAGGGATAGTAGAGTAGATAGGTTACAATATATCCTTTCTGGGGCAACAGCTGAAAATATACACCAATCAGCCATTACATTATGACCACCCAGCATAACCTGTTGAGGCATAGACTCCATTAGACCTCTGAAGGTACGCTGTGGTATCTGGCACCAAGTTATCAGTAGCAGATCCTTTAATTTCTGTAAGATGTGAGGTGAGGCCTCCATGGATTGACCTTGTTTTTCTAGCACACCCCACTGATATTTTATTGGACTGAGATCTGCAGAATTTAGAAGTCAACACCTAAAACTTGTGTTACTCAAACCACTCTTGAATCAGACCAGGCCCTCTTCTTCCATTGCTTTGTGGTCCAGTTCTGATGCTCTCGTGTCCATTGTAGGTGCTTTTTGTTGTGGACATGGGTCAGCATGGGCAACCTGACCGTCGTACAGTTATGCAGCCCCCTACACAACAAACTGTGATGCACTGTCTGTTCCAAAAAAAAAAAAAAACAAGACTCAAATCCTAAAAGCTTGTACATGTATATAATCTATCGGGTGCTGAAGGGGTGTGACCACATGTTAACACTACAAATTCTGGATGAACCCTCTGCACACTGCTTTACACCCTTTCCATTGCTCGTATTGCAATATGTGTGAGCTAAAAATGTCTGTTCTTCATTGGCTGGAAAGGGAGTGTAGCAGTGTGCAGAGGGTTCATCCAGAATTTGTAGTGTTAACATGTGGTCACATCCCTTTGGCACCTGATAGATTATATACATGTACAAGCTATTGGGATTTGAGCACAGGTACGTCTTGTTTTTGTTTTGCTATGCAGGTCAGTCCAGATCTGAACCAAGTCGCTCTCCCCCCACCTTGTGTCTTTATGCCCCATGTTGGCATGGTGTCCACCGTAGCATTTGCAGCAATGTAGGACTGGCCATAAGACGGATTACTTTGACGCAATTGGCCAGCTTAAACATGTATTGCAATATGTGTGAACTAAAAATCCCTATTTTTTTCAGCAATTATAGTAGTTTTTCTATTGGATCGAACTATACAAGCCAGCCTTCGCTTCCCACGTGTATCAGTGAGCCTTGGCTGCTCGTGACCCTGTTGTCAGATTGCCAATTTTTTTTTTTCCTCCTCTTGGACCTCTTTTGGTCAGTCCTGACCCCCGCAGAAAGGCAACATCCCACAAGAGCTGCAGTTTTGGATTTGCTCTGATCCAGTCGTCTAGCCACTATTTGGCCCTTGTCAAATCCTTACGCTTGCCCATTTTTTTTTTTTCCTGCTTTCAACACATCAACTTCAGGGGCAACACGTTCACTTGCTGCCTAATATATTCCACTCCCTTTCAGAGGCCATTGTAACAAGATAATCAATGTTATTCGCTTTACCTGTCAGTGCTCATAATGTTTTGGCTAATTGGTGTAGGTCTATATAAGGATAAGTGTTAAACTCATAAGAGGAGGTGAACAAATAAAACAGTGGCTCAAAATATTAACCCAAGTAGTCTCCTAATTTGCTGTGCTACTAAGCCAACACACTTTCAGAATGTATAATGCAGTGCTAAAAACTTACAGTGAGCCTCATTGAAGTAGACGTTGATCCGCTCCATCTGCAGGTCAGAATCTCCTTTGTAATTTCCAGCATTGTCAATACCGTGCTCATCGCTGATCACCTCCCAGAACTAGGAAGGAAATGAAAAGACAACTCTTCAGTACTATAGACAGCAGTCATGGAAATCTATTATGGCCAATTGAAAAACACTATTAAAATACTCTTGCTATCATGTTAACCTACTGTTATTGTTTACATGTAAATAGGCGTAAGGAACATGGAGTGAGCTTCTCACTTTTAAAGTCCATGTGAGCACAGGTTGTTCCCATCACCCTTCATTCTCCACAAAATGAAGGGCTTTGAGTGATGATTTGATTAATCTTATTGGAGTTAGCACTTTAAAAAGTTAATGTTAGTAAGTGAACCTATGGTAACTTCATAGAACTTAAAGAGGAACTGCAGTGTGCTCACATAATTTGAAATAAAAACATCTTTGCCATTCTGAAGCTTCCCTCCAACCACTTTGCATACTATTTTATATATACTGTCATTTTGTACTTGCCAAATATGCTGTAGAAATCTCCCTCCACCGAGTCTGGCTACAGCCATTTTAACTGTGGGCAGCTGAAGCTGCTGCCTGTTCACTTCCTGGATTTACACAGACACACAGAGGCACACCTGCAGCTTTCACTGGCCCTCTTATGGCTCACCCCCCCCCCCTTCTTGGCAAACTCTCACGAGAGAGAGAGAGAGCTGTGCGTGATGTCATAAGCCCAGGCTAATGACCAGACATGAAACAGGAAGTGGGACAGGAAGTGGGCTGTATAAGGTATTTACTGGCAAAAAAAAAAAGATTTACTACCCAAAGTTAAAACAACAAAGGCAGAAGATTTAATAGATGTAAAGATGAAAAAATGACTGAAGGTCCGCTTTAAGGTCTCCACTCACACCCTTGTAAATCCATCTGGTGTTACCTGCAATGGGTGCTGGCTGGGCAGGAGTCCATCTAACTCCTCACATTCTGTGAATATGCATAGAGAGAGGTCCCAAACACTGCACACCTAACAATGCCATTAGTAAATAGGTGAAAGCCTCAGCCGGCTTCATCCAAAGCCACACCCTCAACATGTTTCACCCCAACAATGGGGTTTAATCGTGGAAGTTGACTGATGATGATTATGCCTATCTATGATTAAGCCCTGTAGGTGGGGTGAAACATGTTGGAGGTGTGGCTTTGGATGAAGTTGGATGAGGCTGCTTTCACCTGTTTACTAATGCCATTGCTAAGTGTGCGGTGTTTGGGACCTTTCTCTACGCATATCTAAAGTGAACCTATGTTCACATTCAACACCCAATCCTGTATGAGGGAAAATACAAAAAATAAAGTAATTGTTAGCACACGATTGGTTTGGAGTGTACATAACTTGCTTTGTTTACATTTGGTAAAAATTCACTTGCCAAGTAAATAGTCTCTACTTTAGTAAATTGACTCTATATTTTTAGAACAGAACATGGTGTAATTTGTAATGGTGTGGAGGTGATAAGTAACCAAGCAGGCTATTAGTGTATACGTAATTTGCCGTATAGAACTACAAGCTCTGAATGTCTGATGCATTTCCTGAAGAGGCTGCGGTTCTTTTGACATAGCTTAGCAAAAATTAAAAAATAACGCTGTATATTCAAATTCCTATCTGTCATCCCATTCACATGACAAGCCAGAATTTCTCTTATCAGCCTTCCCCACAGTAGTATGCAGCCACAACCACACCCCCAACTGTCTCAAAATCTTGATTAATAATAGCAGAGTATTATTACCCATAGAATAGAAGGTCAACTTTTTACTGACAAACTCAAATGACGTGATGACAAATGAGACATGTTTACACTGAAAAGCTTGAAGTTCCAGTTGCACACTGGCATAATAATTTATTGATGTTTACTTAGGAAACCTGATGGCAAAGTCCATGAGTAAAAAAAAAACAGACCTGAGTATTGTTGAGTATAGGCGAGTAAAATTCCTCTCCATTGGTCTTGTAATATACTCATTTACCTGCGCATCTCAAAAAATTTGAATATCATCAAAAAGTTCCTTTATTTAAGTAATTAAATTCAAAAAGTGAAACTCAAGATAGATTACACATAGAGTGATATATTTCAGGCAATTCTTTCTTTTACTTTAGATGATTATGGCTTACAGCTAGTGAAAACCCAAAATTCAGTATCTCAGAAAATCGAATCTTGTGAAAAAGTCCAATATTGTAGACTCCTGGTATTACACTCTAATAAGCTAATTAACTCAGAACACCTGTAAGGTTTTCCTGAGCATTTAAATGGTCTCAGGCTGGTTCAGTAGGTTACACCATCACGGGGAAGACTGCTGACTTGACAGTTGTCCAGAAGACAGTCATTGACACCCTCCACAAGGAGAGTAAGTCGCAAAAGGTCATTGCTAAAGAAGCTGGCTGTTCATAGAGTGCTGTATCCAAGCATATTAATGGGAAGTTGAGTGGAAGGAAAAAGTGTGGTAGAAAAAGTTGCACAAGCAACAGGGATAACCGCGGCCCTGAGAGGATTGTGAAGCAAGGGCCATTCAAGAATTTGGGGGAGATTCACAAGGAGTGGACTATGGCTGATGTCAGTGCTTCAAGAGCCACCACACACAGACATATCCATGAAATGGGCTACAACTGTGGCATTTCTTGTATCAAGCCACTCCTGAACCAGAGACAACATCAGAAGTGTCTTACCTGGGCTAAGGGGAAAAAGCATTGGACTTTTGCTCAGTGGTCCAAAATCCTCTTTTCGGATGAAAGTAAATTTTGCATTTCATTTGGAAATCAAGGAATCCCAGAGTCTGGAGGAAGAGTGGAGTGGCACATAATCCAAGTTGCATGAGGTCCAGTGTGAAGTTTCCACAGTCAGTTATGATTTGGGGAACCATGTCATCTGCCGGTGTTGGTCCACTGTGTTTTATCAAGTCCAAAGTCAGTGCAGCCTTCTACCAGGAAATTCTAGAGCACTTCATATTTCTCTCTGCTGACCAGCTTTATGGAGATGCTGATAATGATCATGGTATTACTGTGCTTGATTGACCAGCAAACTGTATTGTCAAGAGGAAGATGAGAGCTACCAGACCCAAAAATGAAGGCGACCTGAAGGCCGCTTTCAAAGAAACTTCGATAGCGGCCTGGGCTTCAATTAATACCTCAGCAATGCCACAGGCTGATTGCCTCCATGCCACGCCACACTGATGCAGTAATTCATGCAAAAGGACCCCAGTCACCAGAATAGTCTCGGCCACAGCCAGGACCTCTATTCTAACAGGGCACGTCAGGTGGGTACTACATGGGACACTCTCCCACATCACCCTTTATTCATCTCGATACCTCTCATACACAAATTTGGCTGCCGGTCCATTACCTGGACGACTTCCTGCTGATCGAACGGCCCCATGAGCCCCCTCAGATTTAGACAAATTAAGGGTAGTGTTTGGCAACCTCAATGTGCCCATAGCAGGGCATAAAGTTGAAGGCTCCACACAGCCCAACAACTTCCTAGGAATCACCCTTGACACCTGCTCTATGCAGGCCAGCCTACCCCCTGACAAGCTGTACCGGATTAGGGCAGTCATTCACGTCTTCACCACCTCACGAAGTTGCACCAAGAGACAGCTGCAGTTCCTGTTAGGCATGCTGAACTATGCTATGAGGATTGTCCCTCAGGGGCGTTCCTTCATTTCTCGCCTCCTGGTATTTCTTTCCCACACACAGGACCCCGATCAAACCATTAGGCTAGACCAGACACCTGCTGCAGATCTAGCAATGTGGGACAACTTCCTTGAGAAATAGAACGGCATATCCACGTTCATTCCAGCAGCTTCAGCCTCCTCACTTCATATAGTAAGAGATGCAGCAGCCACCACAGGCTTCGTTGACATTTTTGGCACCCATTGGTTTGCAGGTCCATGGCCGCAGGAAATCCTCCTGGTCCCCGGGTTCAGTCAGACGTCCTCATTGTTCGAGCTTTATCTTATCGTCGTGGCAGCTCAGGTCTGGGGACACACCTGGGCGGGGCAGACCGTGGTCTTCTCCATTGACAACTTCGCCACGGCTGAGATTGTCAACAAAAGCAGGTCCAAGTCCCTGCCCATTATGTCCTTCCTGGTTGCAGATATTCCTTCACTACGATTTCAATGTGCACTGTACTTACATACCTGGAAAAGTGCAATCTCACAGCAGACGCACTGTTCCGCCTCAATTTTCCTTTGTATTTCTTACAGAGACCCGGAGCCGACCCATCCTCATTTTCCATCCCACCTTGATCGCAACTAATGATGGGCTAAGAGACCTCCTTCACAATGCTATGCTGCTCATAAACCGGTCACTTTCGCCCAACAGGCTGAAGGCCTACCGCACCGCCTGGAAAGCCTATGGCAAATTCCTAGCCACATGCCTTGGGACGGGCACAGGTCACATCAAGCACGTCCTGGCCTTCGTGTCTTGCTGCCACACTCATCTGAGCCTGTCCCACAACACAGTCAGACTGTACCTAGCTGACATCCAGCATTTCCTCTGCCTACTGTGAGTAGCTGAAGCAAGTATCGGAGCAGTATTCTCACCAGCCAGGGACAGTGAAGTATTGGGAAACTTAAGCAAGTGCCAAGCCAGGGACCCAGCCAGCGGAGGTGACGCTTGCAGAGCAGTATTGTGTGACAAGCCAGGGACCGAGCAGGCCAGCAGGGTTACGCTTGAGGAGTATCGGTGAGTGCCAAGCTAGGGAACCAGCAGGGATGTGGGGGTGACGCTTGAGGAAGATACTGTGTGAGAAGATTGGAAGAGCTCAGGGGATCCAGTGGCAGTGGATCAGCAAGTCTAGTGAAAGACTAGGAGCTCGGTTGAGTGAAGATCTACAAGAGGAGATTATAGAGGAAGTGAAGGAGTTCGTGTAACACTTTCTAACACTTTCTTGTGTTAGAAAGTGTTACAAGACTGTTGCCATAGGAGATAGCGGTCCTACTCATGCAGATGTGGTGTCTTGCTGGATGCCTTTTCCTGCATCGCTGTCTACCTATAGAGATCTTGGAGTCTGCCAATTAACATTGCAACTACTAGAGGGTGTCCTGGCCCTAACCCTCTCTCCCACAGTTCTGTTTAAGAGACAATAAATCTCTTTGCATTCAAGACGTGTCTGGTGCTCATTAATCTACCATTGCACCCACCATGCCTCATAACACACTCTATACAGAAGGATGTCAGCTGTCCCTAATTCTGGATGTCACCATTGGGCCTGGGGAGGCCCAGGACTTGGCTACACTAGGCCTCAACCCTAACCAGTCTTTCGGGCACTCCTGGATTGGAGCGGCCTCGGCTTCCCGCCACAGGGTGCCGGGTCATGTCATCAGAAGATTAGGCAGATGGAAATCCACCTGCTTTTCCCGGTACATTCCGAATCCCCAGGTGGAGATGTTGCAAGCCTTCACCAAGCTTGCCCAATAAATGTCATGTATACCAATAAAACAGCTTTCGCTATCCTGGTATTTTGCCCCCTTTTTGACATACCGACCAGCTGACCATGACACACCTCAGGTCTATGTTATATTGTGAATCTTGTGGCGTCTTTATGTAGTTTCACATCTGTCTCGGTTGGAGGGCTCCGACCATAAATTAGAAGGCCAGTATGGTGTCCTGAATTTATGGGAGGAGCCCAGGCGGGGGTATTTAAGTAGCCCACTCACCTGTGTTCCTTGTCAGTTCTAGTGTGCGATACCCTCCCTCCCATCCCCTTTACAGGGCACTTCCTTCACATCCCATATATATATATATATATATATATATATATATATATATATATATATATATATATATATATAATATACTGTATTTATCGGCGCAAAACACGCACCCTAATTTTAAGAGAAAAGTTTCAGGAAAAAAAAAATGTAAATAAATAACTTTGAAATAAAATAGGGGTCAGTGCCCATCAATGCAGCCTCACTATTGCCCATCAGTGCAGCCTCACCATTGCCCATCAATGCAGCCTCACCATTGCCCATCAATGCAGCCTCACCATTGCCCATTCATGCAGCCTGATCAGTGCCCATCTGCAGCCTCACCATTGCAGCCTAATCAGTGCCCATCTGCAGCCTAATCAGTGCCCATCTTCAGCCTCCCCATTGCAGCCTAATCAGTGCCCATCTGCATCCTCACCATTGCAGCCTGATCAGTGCCCACCTGCAGCCTCGCCATTTCAGCCTGATCTGTGCCCATCTTCAGCTTCACCATTGCAGCCTGATCTGTGCCCATCGGCAGACTCGCCATTGCAGCCTGATCTGTACCCATCTGCAGCATCGCCATTGCAGCCTGATCTGTGCCCATCTGCAGCCTAGCCTTTGCCCATCAATGCAGCCTCATCAGTGCCGCATTACACAGAGCCAGGATCTCCCGTGTACTCAGCACTCAGTCACTCACACACAGTCCCGCCTCCTGGTCCAGCTTCTATGATAGACAGAACACCAGTCCAATGGGGGACATGTGATGTCAATGCTAGGAGCATGTGTGACTGAGCGCCGAGTACACAGGTGATCCCTCTGTGTAATCCAGGGGCGCTAGCCCCCTCCTTCCCCTCCGAGGCAGCCAGGTATCGGCGTATTACACGCACACAGTGTGTGTTATATGCCAATAAATATGATATATACCGTGTGTGTGTATACTGCAGTGTTGCCAACCGCCTGTAGATTTACGGGCAGCCCGTAAATTTAACCCCTTTTTTTGGGCTGCCTTTTAAAGTCCGTTATGGGCACCGTAAAAAAGATGGCCGCGAGCCGACCATTCAACTGCGTATGCGCCGTTCCGAAGCTGGCCGGACTCGGGAAAGCTTGTACGTGCTCGGCCGAGCGGCGCATGCATAGTAATGTAATTGCGCTGCCCGGCGCCATTTTTGAATAAACGATCGAGTGAGAGACTACGGCTGCCATTGACTCCTGTCCTGCAGTTCACTCATCATAGGCGGAGGAGCCGAGCAGCGAGGGGTAACGGTGAGGGGTAACAGTGAGGAGGAGGACTCGGTGACAGGTGAGAGGAGCCCTCACCTCTTGTCCTGGAATGACTGCGACATGGCACCGGAGGAACTATAAGTGGCAGCGTACCCGTGTGTAGAGCCCTGCCATAGAACACAGAGGCACATTGTGTTGTGGTGCAGTGAGCAGGAGAGTGACTGAAACTGTGGGGGGACAGAGGGAGAGGAGGACATTACTGGGAGTCGGAAGGCTGAAGCCATGCCATGCAGGGGACAGAGACTGGTGATGTGCTCTGCCCACCATCATATTACTTCTCCAGTCCACATCATCAGTCTGCTGTGTCCTCCTCCTGTGACCCTTTCATTTCTCCACAGGTCAGGGGTAGGGGGCACAGGAGGAGGACACAGCACACTGATGATGTGGAGAAGTAATATGATGGTGGGCAGAGGGGGAGGCTACTGTGAGGAGGTGAGGAGGACACTATCATGCCCGCAGCCTCTGTCCACCTCCTGTAGTATGCCCGCAGCCTCTGTCCACCTCCTGTAGTATGCCTGCAGCCTCTGTCTACCTCCTGTAGTATGCCCACAGCCTCTGTCCACCTCCTGTAGTATGCCCACAGCCTCTGTCCACCTCCTGTATCATGTCCGCAGCCTCTGACCATCTCTTGTCTTTTACCATGTCTGCAGTCTCTGAGGGGATCCAAGAAAGGAGTCAAGAGTGGGAGCACCACCGGGATGGGGGTTATGGGAATAGACAGACATGTGTGGACTGTGGAGAGAAGACTATAGAATAAAACCAGAGCCACCAAGCTGGAGCTGTCTGACTGAGCCCTGCACAGTGCACCTGAGAGGAGGTCAGTGACAGCGCCGCCAGGCAAATCTGAGGGGGGTCACTGATGTAAGGAGGGGAGTGAATAAAATAATGTAAAGGGGCACCGATATAATGGTTTCCCCCCTATATTAGTAATCCCCCCCCCCTTACCTTAGTGTATTCACTTTGCGAAAGGTGGCCTCTGGTCACCACCCTGCAGACTCTGAGGTAAGGGAGAAGTCTGTGCTGGCTGGGTTATAGTATCCTGACCTTCATGTAAATTGAGCAATATGTTTTTTGACTTTTGTTTAATTTAAACACATTGCTAATAGCACTAGCTATGTGTTTATAGTTCAAATATAGATATTTGTACTGTTTAGCACTAAAAACAATCATTTTTAGTTCTTTTTTGCAGTGTCAGTAAAGAATGTGGAGTATGATTTTTTGGCAGTAAAAAAAAATTGGTGCCGTTTGTAAATTTTGGCTTTCTGCCAGTAAATTTCACTTTGGCGGGTTGGCAACACTGGTATACTATATATCCTTTCAGAATAATAAAGTAGGATTTTTTTTAAGAAACACAACCAATTTAACACATTTACCTTCTAGCAATCAGAAAGTAGTTGGTCTGTATCCCCATAATTGACACCCTACAGATTGTACCATCCTCTCCACTTTATCCATAGTATTAACGTTGTGCAATGCAATGGAGTTGATTTACTAAAGGCAAATATACTGTGCACTTCAAGTGCACTTGTTTCAGAGCTTAGTAAATGAGGTAAAGCCTCAGATCTAGAGCAAATGCACTTGAAGTGCACTTGCAGTGCCCAGTATAATTGCCTCTAATAAACCATTCTCATTGCATTGTATTATTCGATTTGCATAAGCTAATATAGACTAGGAAGTCCTATTGCATTATAGCAGCATATACAGTTTTATTTCTTTTTGATGTCTCAGACCTCCTTAACAATGACATGCCGAGGAGGAGAAGGAGTGGTCACACATAACTATTCATTTACTGCATTTTGTTTTCTCATGTACCTGACAAGGTTTTGTGGAATTGGTCACAAGATCTCTACTGAAAGCGAGGTTTGCCATTTAGACAGTTGTTGATTGGCCAGCTCCGCCCCCAGTGCGTGTTCACTTAGCCCCTTTGGCAGAGTCCAGGGAACCATTTACAGCACTTGGCATGCACGGTTATAATCCACCAGTTGGATGTCTGTATCTAAAAAAGCATGGCCAAAGTCAAAGAATGTGTGGCTGGAAGTTCTGTGGCCTGGTACTCCTGGCTCTAATAATCTTTTCTTTATCAGCAGGGCTAAACAAGTGCTGTCCAGTACAACATCAAATTGTTGATTTGTAATTAACCCAACTCTCCCATCTTCCCTTGAATACGGGGGACCTAAGGGAAATAGTCACAGCTATGTGAGGAAATGTATGACATCTGTTTTGCATGATAGAATATTCCTTGATGAGTTTACAAGACGTTGGTTTTCTAGAATTCAGGCACTGGAACATTGCACTGTGATGACTTGTGATGACAGTTTCCTGGAACTGTTGTGCTGTGGCACAGATCAGATAGGATAAAGTGATCATATATTTTGCAAGACTAAGGTCTCAGGCCCCTCCCTTTTTTCTGGTATATTCTTTTTTTTTCTCCATCTGTAATACCAGGGCTTTTTCTTCAGCAGGAACGCGGGGGGAACGCAGTTCCGGCACCTCTAGCACTGAATGTATTCTATGGCAAGGTGTGCTGGAGGGTCAATTGATGCTGACTGCTGGATCTGTTGTCACTGGGGATCGATTTTTTTTTTGTGGGGGTCTATTGTTGCTGGGGCGGTGTTTTCTTGCGGGGGGTCAATTGTTGCTGGGGGGAGGTCTGTCGTTGTGTGTGGGGGGATCTATTGTTGCTGTGGTGGGGTCTGTTGCTGCTTGGGTGGGGTCTATCAAATTCCTAACAATTTAGTAGCACAAAATGATACTAATAGGAACGACGCAAGTCGCTCCGACTTAGAAAAAGGTTCCTGTACTACTTTGGGGGCGACTTGGGGCGACTTGCATAGACTTCTATACAGAAGTCGTTTTGCAAGTCGCCGTGGCAGTCGTGTGCAGGTCGCCTCGGTGAGGCGACCTGCAAGTCGTGCCGCCCCTGTGTGAACCGGGGCTAAAAGGAGGTGGATAGGGGGTGGAGCCAAGAGACAGTGCTCAAAGGTGGGTACGGGGGGCAGAGACGAAGGGTGACTCATAAGGGGGAGTTCCTGCACCTATTCTCTGAGAAAAAAAGCCCTGCGTAATACTATCTTAGGATAGAGATCTGGTAGTGCATAAATTTGTTCATGTTTTCCTATACTGTGATATAAGCACAGTCCTTAAAACTCAATGGTGGATATATTGCATTTATTATCTATTGTCCTTTGATTTTAAAAATGTTTTACTATACAACTTTTTTTGATCTGCCTGCATTCTGCTAATCTGAAGTAAATGCATTACCTATTATTAAATTTGAAGCTGATACAGTATCACACTATGTGGAGTCTTTTGTTCCATATATACTTCAGCTAGCTGATCTACTGATGGTTTTTGCCACTACTTCCTGGTCTGTTGAGAGCCTTCTGGTTTACCAATTAAGGACACCTGAGAGAGCACCTGGGATTTTTCTTGTGGATCAGAGATCCAGTCAAGCGCTGTATGACCTCCCTGAGTAATAGGGGGGTCGCAGGCTCCCTGGTAAGCCTCCATTTTTCTTTGGTGATGGGTGTCACACAGCTGGGTGTTTGATCATCATTTCAACATGGTCTAGCAACAAACTCTACACATGGACTTTGGTCCCATATGATTTTTTGCAGAGATCTGCACCCTTTTTATATATTGCACTGGTTTTTATGCTTGAAACTCATCTCTAGCTGAATTTTAGGTTTTGCACAATTGATGGCACTTATTGCACTTTAACTAGTACATATTTTATTTTTTGCTTATTTCTTTTTTTATGCAATGTTTTGCTTTTGATCTCCTATATTGTTCTTTACACTATTGATTGCACTTTAGTAATCTTTGCACCTGTTATATGCATTGTGTTATATTGCAAGTATATTTTTAGCGCTGAACTTCTTATTTACATATTGTTTGTGCCTGGTATCTGGGTTATAGTACACAGCTGCTGTTTTGTTTTAGTTTATAAGCGCGGATGCAATTTTTTTACACTTCTTTCCATCCAACAAATGGACAGAAGTACATCAGAGAACAGCGGCGGGCAGATCTCTAGCTTTTAATGTTGGGAAACCTCTATTTGCATACTTTGCGCCATGGAGCTCACACAAGTGCCCAATCTAATATAAGTTCTGATATAAGAGCACCTGGGCCAAGACTATAGATATTACCTACACAAACTCTTTGCAAACAGCCAACTAGATTTAAAACAAGCCCTCCCTGACCTCTGTAGCTGGAGACACTGTGGAGCAATTCATCCTCAGATCACAGTATAAACTCAGAAATCAGCTGGTTTATAACAGGCTAGCAAATTCTTGCTGCCAGAGGAAGCAATGGAAGGTGAGCTGTAATTTCAATGCTTGTGTTAATGATCAGTGCCTTTTAGCTACAAAGGTTACTGAGAGCTGCTTGTTATACAGCTCTTATACTACTTGTTGTGCCCATAGCCTGGTCATGGGTACCCTTTTAGGCTGGGTTCACACTGATGCGAATTAGATGAGGGTTTTCCCTCTCAATGGAGCCAGTTCACCCAGCCCAGGGGTGGCCGCTGTCCGCATTTGGAAAGGGTCCTGTGCGTTGTCTGGTTCAGGTGCGAATTCAGGCAAAAATGAGCAAAAAAATTGGTGAACAAGGATGCACCGGACCCCCTGATAAGAGTTGAGACCGCAGCATGTGTGAACGGAGCCTAAAGCTCTGTGGCCAATTTAAAAGCTTAGAACGAAGAGCAGCTTCAGTTTAAAAGTTTTCATAACCTCTAACCTTGTTTATCACTACTTGGATAGTTTTCCTCTCATATTTAGTTTGCTATCTCTCCGAGCATTCATGCGTTGGGCAGAATTGCTACACAAGCACTTGCACAGGAAACTGACACTACCAGAAGACTTGGGCAAAGGCCAAACACTTGTAAAAGGAGTGGGGAGCATTGGATGACTGTTTATTGCTTAAAAATGAACATTTTGTGCACAGTACTATCCATAACTTACAACTTTTTTAGGTGCAATAGGATACATTAGAGCCAGAAGTTTGTAGGCAAAGAACACATCGCCAGTAATGCTGACTGTGTTAATTAGTGAACAAAAAATCATTGGTTTACCCAAAATTACTTTTTTCATCACTATTTTTTTTTTTCTTTTTCGTCTTATCAAAATAACATGTAATAATTTAAAGGTTAAATAAAAGGTTTACTGCAGTAAACTTAAGTAAAAAAAAAAAAATTGGGTTGTGTAAAGTATATGTGGCAAGCAGGAATTCCAGCCAAATTGCTGGCAAATTATGGTTGTTCGTAATGGGTGTGGAAAAATTCAGTAAAAAAAAATTAGAAATTTAAACAAGTATTCCCATTGTCATGGTTTTCATAATGGTAGCATATTGTTGTTCTCATCACATTCAATTTTCTCATGTTACTTTTTAATTAAAGTGTTACTTGTAAAGATGGCTACAAAAAAAATTGTGAGTAGTTTTGTTTTTGGGCCATTTCCTATTCTAAAAAAAAAAAATATACAGTGGAACCTTGGATTATGAGCATAATCCGTTCCAGGAGACTGCTTGTAATCCAAAGCACTCGCATATCAAAGCGAGTTTCCCCATAGAAGTCAATGGAAACTAAGATAATTCATTTTGCATTGACTTCTATTGTATGCAGTACCGCATGTGGCAAGAGGTGGGGGGGGGCGCCAGAGAGACTCGGAAATACTCGGAGACGGCTCAGATGCACTCGGAAAGGCTCAGGAACAGAGTATTTCCGAGTGCATCCGAACGGCTCCGAGTGTCACCTGCGCCCCCACACCTCTGGCCAAATGCGATACTGCACACCGCAGAGGCTTGAATCCTGCTCGTTTTGCGAGACAACACTCGCAAACAGAGTCATGATTTAAAAACAAAAATAATAGCTGGTATTGCGAAACGCTCGTTAACTGCGTTACTTGCAGTCCGAGGTATTACTGTACTTTGTATTCAGCAATCTCATGAGTATGTTCTCTCTAAGGCAGGGGTCTTCAAACTGCGGCCCTCCAGGTGTTCAGGAACTACAATTCCCATCATGCCTAGTCATGTCTGTGAATGTCAGAGTTTTACAATGCCTCATGGGATGTGTAGTTCTGCAACAGCTGGAGGGCCGTAGTTTGAGGATCCCTGCTCTAAGGGCTCAAGCACACTGCAGCTCAAAGAAGTGACTCTTTCAGGCTTTTGAGCTTTTTTGAGCTCCTTATTTTTTCTGCCTGGAAACTCCCCTCCATGTTAGCCAATGTGTCCATGCACACTATGGCTTTTACAGGAATATACAGGCAGAAAAAACCCCCACCAAACTCATGCTTTTGAGAGAAGCTGTCGAGCAGAAAAAACGCCTAAGTGCCCAAAAACACACAAACGTGCAACCGAGCATAAAATAGTATGAAATAAGCTCAAACACACAAAAACAATTGGAAAAATAAGCTGAGAGGAGGGTTTGTAAAAAAAAATGTATAAAAAATGCTTATGCTCCAAGGAACACGTGCAAAAGAGCCCAAAAAAGTACAAGCTTCTTAGTTAAAGCTGAAATAAAAGCTGAAATGATTGTAAAAGCAGCTTTTATTTATTTATTTTTTGAGCTGCAATGTGCATAAGCCCTTACATAAGCGAAAAAGCTCTAATGGGAGAAGATATGCATACTTGATAACATGTAATCAATGGTCTCCTCAACCTAGGTCTTGTGAATAGGATTGATCAGACCTTTCCAAGTTTGGAGAGAGGGGAGGTGACTGCCGGTTACCATTGAGGTGGACGAGATGCACCTTTGTGGATTTGGCAGACGTTCCTGTTTGTACAGATCTGTTTGGTCGTTCATATGATGTTCTAGATGACCCACATTGATTACTTTTATAGTTTCTAATTGGATTAATATATCTATACAAACGTGGCTGATGGCCTGGGCCCTAGTGCACTAACGTTTGAGGTGACAACCCTGCCTTCTCAAAAATTGAATTTTGACCTCCACCACCTGGATGAAGAACGCAGTGACTTATTTATGGTTGAGCTAGATGGACTTGTCTCTTTTTTTTTTCAACCTGACTACCTATGTAACCTCTAACAGGGATGAGCAGATCTGGAATTTCGGCACTCACTGGCTGCAGGTCTGTTCCTGGTCAGTGGCTCATCAAGTAGTGAGGATGGATTAAGGCAGCCCCTAAACCGGCACCTTCAAAGACCACTGGATAAAAATAAGCGCATGGCTATTGCTAAGCAGTTCTAGTTGGCTTATTTCTGGTCATTTTCCTGATTTTTGAACAGTAGTCAGTTTTCAGTTTTTTTCCTCCCTAATAACTTTCCTGATTTTTGAACCGATCAGCTGCACAATAAAATCCCTGTTCTGTAGAGTGTTGCCCTCAGTTCTTACTATTTTGTTAGCTTTAAAGGTACCATTTTTAAATAGAACTGATCAGAAAATGATAAAAATGTTTTTTTAGTAAACTGGAAACAAAGCAAAAAAACGTGTAACCATCCTCCAAGCCTGCAGTACAGTTGGTCTCATGATCACTACTTTAGCAGTAATTGCCCCTTTTTTAAATTGCTTTAAAATATTGGATGCTTTACCCACAATGGCTTGTAATTACCTTTCCTCCAATTTGGTTCCCACATTGGCCTATCTGCAGGTGGACGATCTCGCGCATGGTGCAGCAGAGGAGGGTTGAGCAGATGACACTTGTTGTAGTTCAAAATGCCTGTGACTCTGCAAAAAGGGTCTAACCGCGTTTTTATAGTGGAGCTGACGACATTGGCTCGCTGTTATCTCTATAGGGCTGCTGGGTGCAGGGACTGGGCAAGGAGCTCCCTTGTAAGATAGCCAGGCTGTTCTGAAGGAAGAAGACAGAGGGGAACCATCCAAAACACGCAGATAAATTCGAGGACTAAATTACATATTGGGACCTTTATTGTAAAACAGTCAACTGTTTTTCTTTCAAAAGGACAGTCCCTCCTTATTCTTTTTTATTTTTTATAAGTACATCTGTTCTAGGACACTCACTGGTCACTTTTTTAGGTACACCTTGCTAATACCGGGTTGGACCCCATCTTGCCTTCAGAACTGCCTTCATTCTCGGTGGCATAGATTCAACAAGGTGTTGGAAAAATTCCTCAGAGATTTTGGTCCATAGTGACATGATAGCATTATGCAGTTGCTGCAGATTTGTTGGTTGCACATCCATGCTGTGAATCTCCCGTTACCACCACCTCCCAAAGGTGCTCTATTGGATTGAAATCTGGTGACTGCTGAGGCCATTGGAGTACAGTGACCTCATTGTCATGTTCAAGAAACCAGTGGTGAGATGATTGGAGCTTTGTGATATGGTGCATTATCCTGCTGGAAGGATCCATCGGAAGATGGGTACACTGTAGTCATAAAGGGATGGACATGGTCAGCAACAATACTCAGGTAGGCCATTTAAATGGTGCTCAATTGGTACTAAGGGGCCCAAAATGTGCCGAGAAAATATCCCCCACACCATTACACCACCACCAGCCTCAACCATTTGATACAAGACCGGATGGATCCATGCTTTCATCTTGTTTACGCCAAATTCTGACCTGACCATCTTAATGTCACAGCTGAAATCGAGACTCGTCAGACCAGGAAACATTTTTCCAATCTTCTATTGTCCAATTTTGGTGAGTCTGTGCAATTTGTAGCCTCAGTTTCCTGTTCTTTGCTGACAGGAGTGGCACCCGGTGTGGTCTTCTGCTGTTGCCCATCTGCTTCAAGGTTCGATGTATTGTGCGTTCAGCGATGGTATTCTCCATACCATGGTTGTAACAAGTGTTTATTTGAGTTACTGTTGCCTTTCTATAATCTCTGCCCATTCTCCTCTGACATCAACAAGGCTATATGCTGGGTGTTTAATGTGCCCCTGTACCTTTTTTTTTTTTAAGGAGGGGTGGGCTCCTCCTTCAAGGGCCACTTGTACTCACTTATCCATAAAAATGCATGCGCTCCCATTGTGGAAACCCAGAAGTCAGTGTTAGGGACTACAGAAAACAAGGTGCCTTGAGGGGACCTGCAGCTTACGCATGTATTTGCAAATGTGTGCACACTAAACCCCTGTTCTTAACACATATTGTTAGACAGGCCAATTCGGGTTGGTCTCTGGCTGGTTGGTCAGTTTGAGCTTGGAAATCCCTTTGTATTTGTTTGACAAGCTTTTATTTCACTTCACAGTGGATGATTTGGATTTGGCGTTTTTGGACTTTACAGTGTGATTAATATATTTATATGAACAGTGGGAAAACCTTACACATTAACTTTGATTTACGTTCATATAATATGTTTTATATCCAGGGCAATCACATACGGAAATGTTACTTTAGGCTAACTTTGTTTTGTATTGTTAGCACAGCACTTGCTGATTTACCCTCTCATGTCATTATGGAGTTGGTGTTGTACATAGGGGCACAGTCCTACTAGAACAGAAAAGGTCTTCCCACAAGTTTGGAAGTGCCCAATTCTCTACAGTGTCTTTGTATGATGTACCTTTCACTGGAAACACCTGAACTCTTTGGAGGGGTTTCCACATACATTTGCCGATATAGTGGATGCGATGATATGATGTCCACATACTTATGCAAATGGCAAACTGTTACCGGTGCACAGAATTTTAAAGCGGTATTACACCCAAAAGCACACATTTTATTATATTGCAGCTTACCAGTTCTTAGATCTCTGGGGACATCATTGCCAGACCACAGTGAAAAAATAATTGCCAGTTTCTGCTTCATGAGCGTCTTAGTTTCTATCTATTTGACCAGAAACCGCAAATACTAAAGGATGCCTATGAGACCCTAAACACAGTATGGGCTGGGCAGAGTCACAGGGAATTGTGGGTTCTCCATGCGCTTCTTTTGTCTAACAGGAAATCAATTGTGTAACATGCCGGACAGGCTTCAGCTTTTGTCTCCTGCTGTGCTGTCCCCCTTTAAGGCTTTTGAAAAAAAAAATAGCCTGAACCATTGATACAAGGCAGGATGGATCCATACTTTCATCTTGTTTACGCCAAATTCTGACCCGACCATCTGAATGTCGCAGCTGAAATCGAGACTCCTCAGGTTAGGCAACGTTCTTTTCCAATCTTCTATTGTCCAGTTTTGGTGATCCTGTGCAATTTGTAGCCTCAGTTTCCTGTTCTTAGCTGACAAGAGTGGCACCCGGTGTGGTCTTCTGCTGCTGTTGCCCATCTGCTTCAAGGTTCGATGTGTTGTGCGTTCAGAGATGGTATTCTGCATACCTTAGTTGTAACAGGTGTTTTTTTTTTAGTCACTGTTGCCTTTCTATCATCTCTGCCCATTCTCTTCTGACATCAACAAGGCATTTTCGTCCACACAACTGCCGCTCACTGGATATTTTCTCTTTTTTTTTTTTGGACCATTCTCTGTAAACCCGAGAGATGGTTGTAGGTGAAAATCCCAATAGATCAGCAGTTTTTGAAATACTCAGACCAGCCCGTCTGGCACCAACAACCATGTCAACCGTGCCAAGTTACTTAAATCCCCTTTCCTACCCATTCTGATGCTCGGTTTGAACTTCAGTAAGTCGTCTTCACCACATTTAGATGCCATGAGATTGAATGGTAACACAAATTGCTAGTCAGCCAATCGAACAGGTGTATCAAAGCGGCCGGTGAGTGTGTGTATATGTATGTGTATATAAAAAATAAATAAACATTTACTCTAACATGAAAATTATTTTATATTAGAGTGGGAAAGTGTTAATACCCTGTTCAGGGTTTTTATTCATTTTTTTTGATTGTTGTGTCCCCATTGGGTACACTTTCCTTCACTTCCTGTGTGTGGTCACTAGAACAGAAACTAAGCAGAATAATTCCAGCAGAAACAAACAGCAGTAAAAGCACTTTTTTTTTTTGTGTAGTGGAAGATTATAATGTCTGTCAGATTATTATTACTCACAGAGAAGAAGCATGGATCATCACACCATTTGAAATGAATCCAAAACATAATATTTATTTCTGGTTTGTATCGCTGTCTGTGATCCTCTTAGGAGCAGGAAGTATCAGTAAATTTCTCTAGTGGGGACACTAGGAATGAAAACCCTTACCAAGCTAAACTTTTGTCTAACGCTCCACGCAACTTACATTTTACACTGTCATGTGACAACATTTTTATGTGCAATTAACACTGTAGTATATTATGTTGAATATAATGTGCATTATAGATTTAGATTTAAAAAAATCTAATGTTTTTGCACTTGGTGGCCAAATCCATATGTGCTTTATGGCCAACAGTTTATGCCCACCTGACCATCACACCTTTTTCGAGCTTGTTGCACAAAATTACGAGCATCATTATGTAGTCCCTCCTCCCTTTTGCAGCTACAACATACCCACTTTCCATAAGATTTTGGAGAGTGTCTGCAGGAATATGTGCCCATTTATTTGGGCAGGTACTGATGTTGGATGAGAAGACCTGGCTCACAATTGGAATCCAGTTCATTCCAAAGGTGTGCAATAAAGTTAGTCAGGGCTATTTTCAGGCCACTTGAGTTCCTCTATATCAGTGATCTCCAAACTGTGGCCCAAGGGTCAGGTGCTGTCCTTTTCTTACCTTTTTATGTAGCCCTTGGGGCACTATTCCTCTCATTGATTCAAGGCATTATTTCCTCCTACTGACACCAATGATGAGGCACCATTTTTTCCACCGACACTAATAATAGGGTATAATTCCCCCCATTGGTGAAAACAATGGAGCCCTATTCCTCCCACTGGGAACAATGATGGGGCACTATCCTCCCACTGGCAACAATGATGGGGCACTATCCTCCCACTGGCAACAATGATGGGGCACTATCCTCCCACTGGCAACAATTATGGTGTACTATTCCTCCCACTGATGCCAACGATAGGACATTATTTCTTCCACTGACACCAACAGTTGGACACTATTCCTCCCACTAATACCAATGACTGGGCACTATTTCTTCCACTGATACCAATGATGGGTCAATTTTCCTTCTCATACTGACCACAGGCACCATGTAATTCTTTTACTCCCACTGATCACCAAGCCCAAAGCATGTCTAATCCCACGTCACAATGGCCCTCCCAAAGTCTGAAGGACCGTAAACTGGCCCTTTGTTTAAAAAGTTTGGAGACCCCTGGTCTATATCAGACTTATCAAACCATGTCTTTAGGGAGCCCCTATTGCCGTTGTTAAGATGAAACGCGTAGGGCAGAGTTACCTGGATAAAGAGAGAGATAGCAAGACTCGAGATACTGCCAGCCCCTACAGTACTTACCTGAGTACCGCTTTGTACACTATGTGACAAAGATTAGAGAGGAGGTGGCGGCTGAGTACTTATGATAAGTACTCTTGTCGTATGTGAGTGCAATAGATTTTCACATATTTTTTTTAAATTTAAGTGTAGCACTGCTAACATTATGATGGAATGTAAACCGAAGCAGCCATCTGCAGCTGTTGATTTTACATTCAGTGGCAACATAATACTTCCATTGCTCCAATATTGGGGTATTTTTGTGTGGTGAGCGTACACTCATGGGCATCTTTGGTGAAGGTGTCCCATGCAAGCTTTCATTTCAAACAAGTGTCCACTGCCACCACCTATGACTGGTCTTTGTAGCAAGGAGCTCTGGAAGGGCAACGTATGTCAAACAAAGAGATTTCCAAGCTCAAACTTACTAAACAGCCAGCGACCAACCGAAATTGACCTGTCTAAGAGCCCTTGCACACTGGGGCGGGGGGCGGCGTCGGCGGTAAAACGCTGCTATTATTAGCGGCGTTTTACCGTCAGTATGCGGCCGATAGCGGGGCGGTTTTAACCCCCGCTAGCGGCCGAGAAAGGGGGAAAAATTCCACCGCAAAGCGCCTCTGCAGAGGCGCTTTGCCGGCGGTATAGCCGCGCCGTCCCATTGATTTCAATGGGCAGGAGCGGTAAAGGAGCGGTATACACACCGCTCCGAAGATGCTGCTGGCAGGACTTTTTTTACCGTCCTGCCAGCGCATCGCTCCAGTGTGCAAGCCCTCGGGGCTTGCACACTGGAATGAAAGCAGCGGCACTTTCGGGGCGGTTTGCAGGCGCTATTATTAGCGCAATAGCGCCTGCAAACCGCCCCAGTGTGCAAGGGCTCTTACAATATGTGTTTAAAAACAGTTTTTTTTTTTCAAATTTTGTTTTATTTAAAAATTAAAAAAGAAATATAAACAAAGCAATGACAGAATCTCGATTACAATTCTTGCATATTGTTACAAATTGCTGGTAGTGAGAATAAACATGGGGAATCAAGAAACATGTAGGCGAGTGTGTATCAGTTGGGATCATATGTCAATACAGATAAGAGATTACTAACAATACAGACAAGCAGTTATACTGCGGGGTAAGAGGGGAGGGAAAGGAGGGTGAGTTAATGTGGGGTGGGTAAAGGAGGGTGGGTGAAGGGGAGGGAAAAGAAGAAGTCCGAGGAGCATTCCCCGCTTTTTAACACTTGCCAGAGTCCGCTATTATTCTACAATCCATCAAGTTTCAACCACATGTGTCAACCCAGTTTGTCCAGATTTTGTCATATTTAGCTGGGCAATTTCTACTTTCATACGTGATTTTATAGCGTGGAAGGACCTTGTTTATTGTCCTATACCATGAGGATCTCGTAGGAAGATCCATTCCCCTCCATCTCAGTAAGGTTTCTCTCCTTGCGTAGAACAGGGTAAAGGTCATGCACAATTTGGTGTATCTGTCTCCTTCAATGTCACCTAGGTAACTGAGGAGAAAAAGGAGACGGTCTAATGGTACCGCAAATCCACAAATCCCCGTTAGTCCATCAGCCACTTCCTGCCAGTATGGGTGAAATTTTTTGGCAGGTCCAGACCATGTGGAAGGAGGAGCCTCGTTCAGAGGAGCACCTAGTACATAGTGGGCTAAGGGAGGGATGTATATTGGAAAGTCTCTGTGGGGTATAATATGCCCTGTGTAAAAACTTTAATTGTATGAAGCGGTCTTTAGAGGCAATCATGGAGGGAATATATACCGAGACAATTTCCTCCCAGATGTCCTCATCAAGATTAGGTATGTCGTCCCTCCACTTACTCAAAGTGATCGAGGTGTCCGTATCATGAGCCACTGTGAGGTGTAAATAGAGGGAAGAGAGAGGCTTTCCCATCACTCCCGAGGTGAGGAGCCTCTCGATCGAGTCCGACTCCAGCGTAACGGGGTTAGGAAACTGTGACGCAAGGGCATGTCTAAGCTGGCAATATCAAAAATGAAAGGAGGCGGGAAGGTCATATGTCCGTCTCAGTTCCTGGAAGGTCAGAATTTTGCCATTCGGCATTACATGCTTAACTGTAAGGATTCCCCGCTTAGCCCACACTGCTGGGTCAGGTACTGTATTTAAATGTGAGAGGAGGGGATTGCCCCATAGAGGAGTGTGGGGGGGGGGGGGGACAGTTGTTGGCTTGTTTCCAAAAGCCCTGGAGGCCTGCCATACCCGGATGAGTCCTCATAGGCCCCGTTCCACAAGGATGGGCTTTGCAGCCCCTAAAAACCAGGTTGGAGAGGGCCACATAGGAACCCAGGATTGCGGCCTCGAGGGTGACGGCTGAGTTCTGTCTAGGCTGGGAGAACCACCATCTGATTGTCACTAAGACTGCTGCCCAATAGTATATGAGAAAATTTGGAAGGGCCAGGCCCCCACTGGAGAGGGGGAGATGGAGGGTACACCTTGCCACCCGGGGGGTGCGACCCGCCCAAACGAAGCTGGTCACAATGCTGTCCAGCTTCCGAAAAAAGGATCGGGGGATGGGAGTGGGAGTTTGTCGGAAGAAATATAATAGCTTGGGCAGGTGTTAAAAACAGGTTTAGTCTGCACACATTTGCAAATACATGTGTAAGCTACAGGCCCTGTCAAGGCACCATGTTTTCTGTAGTCCCCAACACTGACTCCTGGTTCTCCATAATGGAGGGGATGGGCTCCTTCCAGGCCACTTGTCCTCGTTTATCCATGAAAATGCGTGTGCTCCCATTGTGGAGACCCAGAAGTCAGGGCTGGCTGGTTAGTAAGTTTGAGCTTGGAAATCTCTTTGTTTAATATGTGTCACCCTCCCAGTGCTCCTTGCTGCAATAGACCAGTTATAGGTGGAGGCAGTGGCCACTTGTTTGTATTTTGATTATATTGGTCAGCAGGGCCATCTTTAACATCGATTGGGCCCTCCTGAATCCACTTATCAACTCTTTGCAGACAGTGTGGGCTCAAGGGGCAGCTGCTTTGGGCCCCACAACAGTGAACTGGCCCGTGGCAGCTGCCCCTTTTTGCCCTGTGTTAAAGACAGACCTGTTGGTCAGGCAATGCATTGACATCTTTGCTGCCATAGTGCTATATGCTGGGTGTTTAATGTGCCCCTGTACCTTTTTAAGGAGGGATGGGCTCCTTCAAGGGCCACCTGTCCTCGCTTATCCATAAAAATGCATGTGCTCCCTTGTGGAAACCCAGAAGTCAGTGTTGGGTACTACAGAAAACAGGGTGCACTGAGGGGACCTGCAGCTTACGCATGTATTTGCAAATGTGTGCAGACTAAATTCAGTTGGTCTCTGGCTGGTTGGTCAGTTTGAGCTTGGAAATCCCTTTGTATTTGTTTGACAAGCTTCTATTTCACTTCACAGTGGATGATTTTGGATTTGACATTTTTGGAATTTACAGTGTGATTTATACATTATATGAAGAATGGGAAAACCTTACACCTTAACTTTGATTTACATTCATCTAATATGTTTTATATCCAGTGGTCCAGGGCAATCACATACGAAAAAGTTACATCTCTCTCTCTCTCTCTCTCTCTCTCTCTCTCTCCCTCTCCCTCTCTCTCTCCCTCTCCCTCTCCCTCTCCCTCTCCCTCTCCCTCTCCCTCTCCCTCTCCCTCTCCCTCTCCCTCTCCCTCTCCCTCTCCCTCTCCCTCTCCCTCTCCCTCTCCCTCTCCCTCTCCCTCTCCCTCTCGATCTCCCTCTCGATCTCTCTCGATCTCCCTCTCGATCTCTCGATTCTCGATCTCTCGATTCTCGATCTCTCTCTCTCTCTCTCTCGATATCTCGATATCTCTCTCTCTCTCTCTCTCTCTCTCTCGATATCGATCTCTCTCTCGATATCGATCTCTCTCTCTCGATATCGATCTCTCTCTCTCGATATCGATCTCTCTCTCTCGATCTCTCTCTCTCGATATCGATCTCTCTCTCTATCTCTCGATCTCTCTCTCGATATCTCTCGATCTCTCTCTCGATATCTCTCGATCTCTCTCTCGATCTCTCTCTCTCTCTCTCTCTCTCTCTCTCTCTCTCTCTCTCGATCTCTCGATCTCTCTCTCGATCTCTCGATCTCTCTCTCTCTCTCTCTCTCCCTCTCGATCTCTCTCTCGATATCTCGATCTCTCTCTCGATATCTCGATCTCTCTCTCGATATCTCGATCTCTCTCTCTCGATCTCTCTCTCTCGATCTCTCCCTCTCTCGATCTCTCTCTCTCTCTCTCTCTCGATCTCTCTCTCTCTCTCGATCTCTCTCTCTCTCTCTCGATCTCTCTCTCTCGATCTCTCTCTCTCGATCTCTCTCTCTCGATCTCTCTCTCTCGATCTCTCTCTCTCTCTCTCTCTCGATCTCTCTCTCTCTCTCGATCTCTCTCTCTCTCTCTCTCGATCTCTCTCTCTCGATCTCTCTCTCTCGATCTCTCTCTCTCGATCTCTCTCTCTCTCTCGATCTCTCTCTCTCGGTCTCTCTCTCTCTCTCTCGATCTCTCTCTCTCTCTCTCTCTCTCTCTCGAACAGAAAAGGTCTCCTCCCTTCCCCCCCCCAAGTTTGGAAGTGCCCAATGCTCTACGGTGTCTTTTGTATGATGTACCCTCACTGGAAACGCCTGAACTCAATCATTTAGAGGGGTTTCCACATACATTTGCCGATATAGTGGATGTGATGGTATGATGTCCACATACTTATGCAAATGGCAAACTGTTACCGGTGCATAGATTTTTAAAGCGGTATTACACCCAAAAGCACACATTTATTATATTGCAGCTTACCAGTTCTTAGATCTCTGGGGACATCATGCCAGACCACAGTGAAAAATAATTGCCAGTTTCTGCTTCATGAGCATCTTAGTTTCTATCTATTTGACCAGAAACGGCAAATAATTTTTGTTTACTAAAGGATGCCTATGAGACCTTAAACACAGTATGGGCTGGGCAGAGTCACAGGGAATTGTGGGTTCTCCATGCGCTTCTTTTGTCTAACAGGAATTCTATTGTGTAACATGCCGGACAGGCTTCAGCTTTTGTTGTCTCCTGCTGTGCTGTCCCTTTAAAGCTTTTGAAAAAAAAAAAAAAAAAAAGAGGAGGAGGGAGTGAGTCAGCAGAGGAGGAAAGGTATATATGTGTCATATTCAGCCCTCTTCCTCCAAATCACATGAGATTGTGTCTGACCTGCACCATGTACAGCCGACTTCTGCTCCTACTACTCGCCCTAGTCTCCTGGGTCCAGGCAGGGCTCTACTACAAGCCGGGGCAGAGCTGCCACAAGCCTTTAGCTAGAGGAGGAGACTTCGGGCAGAAGTGAGTATTTACTATTTATTATTCTTATAACCGATAAGTATTCATGTATTGATCACTGGAAGCTTGTGCACCACCCAAAGGAGCTATAAGGCTTCTACCCTACCTATTGTATTGTAACTGCATTGTCTCTTTATTTTGTAAACTATCTAAAAATAATAATGACTTCTCCACACAAGCTGGTAATCAGATTTACTGGATGTCTCGGTCATGTCTCTACATGTTGTCCCCTCCTGCCCTCTGGAATTGATCTTAAAGCTCACTGTGAGGGTGAAACCTGCCACCTTTAAGAGACTCCATTCACTCTCTTTGGCATACATGCATACACAAGTCCTAACATACACATTTTTAGATTCTGTGATAGCGGAGCCCCACCTAGTACTTGGGGTGGTCTGTTTCGGTAGAATTCCCAGAGAACTGGGTCCATCTGGTTTCAGCCAAATGGACCATGTGAAAGTACCCTAGTCCCCATCTGGAGCCTAACCCCCCCCCCCCCCGGGGGATCAGGGTAAAGGTCCTTTCTTTTCGGAGGGGGACCATATGTATGTACACCCTGTGCACTTTCTTTGTCTCACTTTTGGTGTGCACTTTTTTTATTGCACCGGGTGGAGTTTTTGGCTTTAACAAAAAAAAAAATATAGGGATCTGAATGCAATGCATGTTTACCACCTATGTGAATGTCTCCATTGAAAACCATGCAGCTGCATTCAGATCCATAAATTAAAAATTGGCTGTAAATGTGTTTGTTTATTTTTTGTGTGTGTGTGACCTTATAACGGTACAAAGCCCTACTCCATAGGTAGCAACATTTTTCCCAAGAGTTCATTATTTTTTTATATCATGTATAATATAATCTCTTAGTCTATATATAATTTTTTCAAAAGGAGGAGAGGGAAAAACTTTTAAGGTGCGCTCCAAAAACAGTAGGGACAGAGCTAGGAACATTAAGGAAGTGATGGTATTGCTGATGTCGCAAGAACAAAGACAAGCTTGCATGTGATTCAGCCCGCTAGGCTCCTCCTAGGAGTAAATTATCCTGCCTTGTTGAAGTGACACTGAACAATATCCTTATTCTCCCAATAAATCCATATGCAACCACTCCACAGTAGCCCTGTATATTCTATTTTTTTTTCTCAAATATAAATTTTTATTCAACTCCAAAAAGGAGTTGAAGGAGGCCCTCGCAGTACAAAAAAAAAGAGTAGGTACATTGCCACGATTACATTGTACATAGACTATGTTGAGGATATTTGCAAACATAAAATATTGTAGCTCATATGTTAGCGTGGAACAATGGATCAAGTGTTTGTCCCCAACTGGATTCACACTCATCAATATCAATTCCTGTGGAGATGTCAGAATGTAGAGGCTCTCCCCCTTTACTTTTTCATCTTTTCTTAAGGAGAAAAAAAACAAAGGTGATATTGGGGTGTGGGTAGAATAGTGAAAGGGAGAAATACTATAGGAGGGGGGGAGGGGACAGAAAAGGAGGAGAGAAGACATGGTGGTAACCGGAGGGTGTGGACTCAAGGAAGGAACAGGGGTGGTCTATGACTCCAGGAGACCTTGCCCTTCATTAAAATAGATAAAGACATTCCATATGCTCCAGGTCTTCTTGAAGGTCTCCTTGTCTGTTTTATGCAGTGAGGATTAAATCCTCCATCTTTCTGTACCTCCTTCACTTTTCTCAGCCAATGTGCAATGGTCGGGGGACGGGGGACTGTTGTTTCCAATAGAGGGGTATACACGCCTTTGCAGCATTAATTGTATATTCTATTCTTTACTGTGTGTTTCTTACGTTTTTTTTTTTCTCCTTGTAACGTCCTCTGTGTGCTCCTGAACCTCTCCCCCCCCCCCCCCCACACTTCAGTTTATTTGGAATGAGAAGTGCACCTTAGTTGTGGTCATGTACACTACTTTTATGCACAGTACACTTCCCATAGCCCATAGTCCATCTTGAGAGGGAGCAAGAGAGGGTCACTACATTATCACATACAGAGAGACCATGGAGAACAAATGTAGGCACCCTCTAACAGGAAGTTGGATCACAACAGCAAAAAAAAAAAAAAAAAAAAAAGGCCAAGAACAATAGCATATACTTTTTTGAGCTAAGAATACATGATTAAGTAGATTTTTTACATACCGGAGTTTACCTTTTTCAGGTAGTGTACTGGAATAGCCCATCACAGGATCTGCAAAAAAAAGACAGTTAAAGGTCTGCAAAAAATGTTTTGCTACAACTTTACTAATAAAAGTTTTTTTTTTTTTGTTGTTTAATAGTTAAATGAGGGTTTTTGGGCAAAAGATTGTTTAGTCCAAGCCTCTGATTTACCTAATGTGTAGTGGTAAATATGTGTTTGAGTAAAATGCTTGTCCTAGATATTTGTACAAGGAAATACACTTAAATACAATTGTGTAAATCCCCCCCCCCCCCCCCCCACGCCCCTTTCACTGTGTTATTGACACAGCGGTCTTCCAGTGTACTTGGAACAGTATTGGGGAAATTCTGGAGGTGAGAGAACATCCCGTGACACACCAGACCAGCTGCTTCCTGATCATAAACAAATAGTTTGCCAAATTATGAATATGGGGGCGACCACCTGGAACAGGCAGCTGTATTTTCACTTACAGGCTTTTCAAATGCTGAGGTTTTTAGCATTACAAGTTAAAAAAAAAACAAAAAAACTTCCTTATTCTTCAAAAAAAACCACATACAACCACTCCACAGTGGCCCTGTATATTCTATTTTTAAAATAATTTCTTATGGTGTTTTTTACCTCCTTGTAACGTCCTCTGTGAGCTTCTGAACCTCTACTTTCCCCCCCCCTCACTTCATTTTCTTTGGAATGAGAAGTGCACCTTAGTTGTGGCCATGTGCACTACTTTTATGCACAGTACACTGTCCATAGTTCATCTTGGGAGGGAGCAAGAGAGGGTCACTACATTACTACATACAGTAGTAGTAATCTCCCCAATGGGCCACAGATGGGGAAAAAAAGAAATTGACAGGGGTTATAACCCTCCCTTACTTCAGTTTCACTCCCATCAATCAAGATCCTTGGTCTCCACAGCAAGAAGTAACCAAGTCAGCCATTCCTCAGCTTAGCTTGGGAGTGTTCTATCTGGATGCCACTGGACTGGATGTTGCAAGGCTAGCCTGGAAATTACCCATGTCCAGGGAGCTCCATATCGGGTGCTTTTCAGACTCCAGTATGGTAACAAATTAATTGCAGCGTTCTTTCTTCCAGGTCCTGAGCAGACTGTATTGCTGTTCTTTCAGCAGCCCTAGGGAGAGCTGGCCTTCCGGTAACCGTGACTATCTCTGAGACTGATTCTGGCTTACCTCAGTCTTTCACTGTAGAGACTATCTTTGAAGAATCGCGGTCTTCTGCTATTGACTCATGTTTAAAAGGAACCATTTCGGTTTCTTATTGATGCGGGGTATGTACTAACCAGCATTTAGAGTATCAACCTGTTATCTCCAGTCTCGGGTCTTTTTAGAGCCCCTACAGCTGTAAAGACTGCTCCATTACATCTGCTCTTTGAGGAATTCTTCTCTGGGGGTTTGAAAAAACCCTGATAGGTCCTAGACAGCCCTTGAGCGTCTACTGGGCTTGTTTCTTGTGGGAAAGATTGTGCTAAGCAGTGGTTTTACCCACTGTGGGTTTGCAAGTGACCCAACTTAACAGGCTCACTTTCAAAGATTTTACAAGCCAGCAATTCGAATCCCTCTTTAAAACCCTAGTTCTTGCTGGCAGGCCCTACCCTGTTTTGTCCCAGTGCCTTTCATGGTATCCACATTGTGGGATACAGAAAAGACCTCCTGTGGCGAACAATCGATGTGGGTTCTAGTGAACATTTTCATGACAGTCCTGACCTCTTCAAGAGCTGGCTGGATATAGTATCGTCCAATGATGTGGGCCTCTTCCAATTGACTACAAGCTGTTTGTACCCACTTGGCTCTGTAGTAGAAGCATCACCAGCTTCCACACCCTCATGACCTTGTCTATTGGTGAGGGAGTGCCCTGCTTCTCAGCTGTTGCAAAAGGGTCATGAGGTAACCTTTCTTTAAAGGGGTTGTAAACCTTTGAGGTTTTTCACCTCAATGCATTCTGTGCATTGAGGTGAAAAGCCTCCTGTAATGCTGCAGCCCCCCCCCCCCCCCGAGCCCCCGTTTTACTTACCTGTACCAACTCTATCACATCCCGGGGACGAGCATACCAGCAAAAGCCGGTGTCTCGGGTCCTGATTGGATGGATTGATAGCGCAGCCATTGGCTCCCACTGCTGTCCATCAAATCCAATGACAGGGGTGCAGGATCCTCAAAAAACAACACGGAATAGTCCAATAACTCTGTTGGATCTCACTCTGGGATCTAGGTCTTTTCTTTCTTGTTTGCTTTGCTGATTTGAGAGATGGAACCTTTTGGCCTCAGGCAAATATTATTTGTCATCCAGTTAGATCTCCTGACTGTTGTTCCATGTAGGGTGCCCACATGTCCCCGATTGCCCGGGATTGTCCCTGATTTCTTATTTTTGTCCCGTGTCCCGAGCACCTTCATTTCGGGACAATACAGTGTCCTGGAAAAAAACAAAAACACACCGCCAGACCAGTCCACTCCGCCGCCACCCTTCTAAACATTACACACTACTACACAGTCTCACACATGAGTCATCATAGGCTGGTTGCTAGGCTAGGGCCGCCCCGCATCTAGCAACCAGTGACGTCAGCTGAGGGCTGACACGTGGGCGGTCAGTGCACCCGCACCCTACGGCTGAGAGCAGCACGCGCGCCTCCGAGAAGGTAAGAGCAGCCAGCACAGCCACAGAGTGACACCACACCAGTGACCAGACAGAGCCTGAGCCACAGTCATTTACTGCTGGTAAGGATCATCCTCCAGCCTGTGCCCAGTCAGACTCAGTGCCGGGGCCGCCGCCGACTACGCCCGCAGCTGCTCTCCACTGCTCTGCAGCAGCACATTGCCATTTGCCAGCAGCGCACAGAGATCAGAGAAGTAACAGTTCAACTTCTCTCCTGAGCCCCTTCCGAGTCCTCCTCCAGGCTCCCGCCCACGAGGTCCGCAAGTTTGCCGCCTGCAGTGCCAGACATTGACAAACTTCCAGGACAGGAGGTTAGTGTACTGTTACACTCACACACTTTGTTACAGTGAGCATGCTCCCCCTCCGTTCTGCTGCCGTCTGCCCCCCTCCGTTCTGCTGCTGTCTGCCCCCCTCCGTTCTGCTGCTGTCTGCCCCCCTCCGTTCTGCTGCTGTCTGCCCACCTCCGTTCTGCTGCTGTCCCTCTCCGTTCTGCTGTCCATACCACCTGTCTAAACTGGTTACCACTGTTTGCTTTTTTTTGCCAATTTTTGGAGAAAAAAAGCAATCAAAAAACATCTTTTTGGGGCAGGTGCGGGTGTCCCTGAATGGCAGTTTGGAAATGTGGTTACCCTAGTTCCATGGATCCCGATGCTTGATGCAATCTGGGTAATCAGAAGCAACTTTAGGCCTATGACTCTGTGAGTCTCCAGATAAGGCATGTTTTCAGTCATTTTCTTTCTATAGGGCCTTGTCCCAGGATGTGACTCTCTCTGCTGATGGGTGTTCTGAGTTATGTCTGCTGATGTAGCTGGTTGTTCTCTTCCTCATACCCTATACTACTATTTTTGCGCACAATCGTGCTGTTGGAACTGTTCGTTACAAAAATGAGACATGCTGGTTGTAAAAGGGGGTTATCCCTGTGCTGACTTTTTTTTATTTTCTAAGAAAAGGATTTTACAGTGGGCCCAAAAATACTGTTTGTTTCCATTATGACTCACTTGTGAGAATGTGATCCCTTTGTAAATGGAGCAGTAGGCGGGGGTAGCTGGGAACCCAAATGGCTTTTCAATCGGGGTACCAAAGAGATCTTCGAACCTTGGGAGGGCATTTAGCTGTTCAGCATCGTCCAAAACTGGTATACTTTATGGATGCAATGACCTTTTTTAATATGACATATGTTTATATCCTAGATTGTAAGCTCTAACGAGCTGATTCCTCCTGTAATTGAATTGTATTGTAACTGTACTGTCTGCCCTTGTGTTGTAAAGCGCTGTGAAAACTGTTGGCACTGTATAATAATAATATTATAATTTAATATTTTTTAGGACATACCCAAGGCCTCACGAATATCTGTCTGTAAATAGTCTACCAAAAGCCTGGGACTGGCGTAATGTCAACGGCTTAAACTTCGTCAGCACTACACGAAACCAGCACATCCCACAGTACTGTGGATCATGTTGGGCACATGGAAGTACCAGCGCCATGGCAGGTGGGTTATACTCCCTTTACATCCAGAAGGGGGGCAGTGTACCATACCTAAAAACTCTATACATTTTAGGAAACCCTCAGGGACAGAAGGAGGTTGAGTGGTGCATAGGGTGGTTTTTCATTAGACACTGCACTTTAGGCAATACTGACCCAGTGAATACTGTATGTCATGAGGAGAATACAATTACTCACTAAGAAATTTTGTAAAATTAGTGACATTTTTGTTTGTCCAAAATACATATTTAGAAAGGCAGAAAAAGAGGCCTTCGCACAGGGAATTCCCCCAGGTATGCATTACTGACACCCACTGAGTGCTTCCACTTTCTGTCTCTTCATCAGGAGATTGAAAACCTCAAAGAGCTGTAAAAAATAAAAACCTTTTTCAGCCCTTTCTGGCTGCATCCAGCGTTTTAAAATAAATAAAATGTGCTGTTTTAGGCTTTAATGAATTTTGAAAAAATATTCCAGTATTAATAAGTAACACAATGCAATGAAATTGGATGCCGCTACTCTCTGCTCCTAATATTTCAGTTGATATTTTTTCTGTTCCTCTAACATGACTGTTCATAACCCTCCCTGCAGATCGCATAAACATTAAGAGGAAGGGGACCTGGCCATCTGCCTACCTGTCTGTGCAGAATGTGATTGACTGCGGCAACTCAGGTTCTTGCGAGGGTGGAGACCATGGTGGGGTCTGGCGGTATGCAAACTCCCATGGTATACCGGACGAAACCTGCAATAATTACCAAGCCAAGGACCAAGGTAAGAGAAGGGGGACATCAATAGGTAATAAGCTGGACAACAATAGGCCTTATATGTACCTGACTTTGTTGACCCAAAGCAGCCATGTTCCTAGTCCGCAGAATCGATGAACAATAGGAGAAATCTGATTGGTTGTTTAGCGTCTGCTGTGAGGCTGTCTTACTGCATTTTGTTTCTTTTCTCCTTTTTTTAAAATTTTATTTTATTTTCCTTTTTGCTATGCTCGCCCCCAGTTTGCACTTACTTGGGTACACTGCTTCTAACTTGGGCACAACTGCTCCCAATTTAGTACATGTTGTGTTTTTCTTTTTGTTTTTTTGCCCCACTTATCTTGTTAGCGTGTCTGGATCCATAGGGTGTGGGTTTGTGTGTGTATCTGTGCTTTACACTTTCTTTTTTTTTCACCGTTTTTGTGGTCACCCCACTTAGCACGTGGGTGTGCGTGCATCTGCCCCCAATTAACTTGTCTGTGCAGGTGTGTGCAGTCATTTGTGAAAGATCTCAGTGAGTTAATGTTTACAGACAATGAGAAACTGTTCTGTACTGATCAGCAGGGCAGTGCTATTGTGTTAAAGCGTCCAGAATAGAGATTATATTCCTGAGGAGCAAGGAGAGTCAACTGAGCAGGCATTGTATGCTATGAGGTGTTGTGTTTTTTTTTTTTTCTTTTTAAGTGATTGTAAGGGCTCTTTGTAATTATTTTTTTTTTAAGTTGTACTTATCTGCTCTGTGCAAGGGTTTTGCACAGAGTGGCCCCGATCCTCGTTTCTGGGGTCCCCCGGCAGTGCTTCCTGCTTCTCTTCAAGTGCCCCCACTGGGAGCCGCTTTCCATGGGGGCACCCATGCGGGCGCGCTCCCGAGTCCTGCTGCTGCGTCCATTGACACAGACAGCAGGACTCGGCCCTGTCCCGCCGGCTCCCGTGTCGCTGGATTTGATTGACAGCAGCAGGAGCCAATGGCTCCTGTGGCAATCAATCTATCCGATGAGGACCCAAGACAGCGGCTCGAGCTGCTGTGCTTGTCCTCCGTCAGTGGAATGATCAGGTTCAGGTAAGAAAAAGGGGGGGCTCTGGGGGGGCAGTTGCAGCACAGAAGGTTCTCACAGCAAGGGTCCGGTGCGTCCTGGTTCACCATTTTAGGTCCGATTTCAGCCCTAATTTTTGGCTGAATTCGGACCTGAAACGGACCAAAAGATGCACAGGGCTCCTGTGCAAATTTTTAGCGGAGATATGTGAACCGGCTCCATAGAGAGCCGGTCAAAATCTCTTGCTATTGCGAATTGGATGTGGGGAGTCCGTGTCCAATTCGCAATAGTGTGAACCCGGCCTAAAGAGGAACTGCAGTCTGCTCACTTAATTTGTAATAAACACATCTTTGCCATTCTGAAGCTTCCCTCCACTTTGCATATTATTTTATATATGCTGTGATTCTGTACTTGCCAAATATACTGCAGAAATCTCCCTCCTCTGAGTCTGGCTGCAACCATTTTAACTGTGGGCAGCTGAAGCTGCTGCCTGTTCACTTCCTGGATCTATACAGACGCACACCTCCAGCCCTGCAGCTCTCATTGGCCCCCTTATGACTCTTCCCCCTCTTTTCCTGGCGAACTCTCAGGAGAGTTAGAGAGAGCTGTGCATGATGTTATAGGCCTAGGCTAATGACCAGAAAAGAAACAGGAAGTGGGCTGTATAAAGAATTTACTGGCAGAAAAAAAGTTCTACTATCCAAAGTTAAAACAACAAGGGCAGACGATTTAATAGATGGAAAGATGAAGGTCTGCTTTAATGCATAGAATGCATTAAGGTGAAAAACCCTGAGGGTTTACAACTCCTTTAATTAAAATGTATATTATAGGTGCATGAAGTGACTGTATAGATTAAATCACGTATATTGCTTCTATATCTATAATGGTATCCCATACAAAGAATAGGTGATATGCATTCAGCCTGGAGATATAAATTATGTGATATTCTCAGGCGATGCAATAAAAACAAGCACAACTTGTTATAGTGAAGATCAGCACTTCTCAGTTTCATTATGCTATGTTCCCTATTTTTAAAAGGCAGATTACCAAGTACTTCCGCTAACTAGCAGCTGTAAAAAAATAAATAACATTATTTTTTTTATTTTTTTTCACAACCCACTGTGGATCCATTTTTCCAAACAATCCTTGTATGCACTAAAACAACTAAAACACAGAAGTCTGTGTCAGACATGATTTATTATCTGCTAAATGCTATACTGTAATGATGGGGTCAGGCGTGTTCGGATCGTACCCACCAGGAAGCCAGCACTGCACAACACTAATCATAGGCAGCGTGTGTATGTGCAGCTACAGTCCGAGAAATGCCTCGCTGCCTATGATTGGTGGTTTGCAGTGACGGCTTCTTGGCAGGTATGATCCCAACAAGCCTGAGCCCATCCCTACTATACTGTCATGAAAAGTCCTAAAGTACCAAGTGAACCTGTCTGTAGGGCCCACTGGTGTTCACATATTGCTGGCCGAGTTCCCAAGGTGTAAGATCCATGTCCCATGAGTGACTTAATAGAAACTGCAGAATCGGTCCTTTTAGAGTTGATCGAATGATGTAGTGTTTTGAACTAGATACAGAAATCCACCCCAATTGGCTACTCATGTCATCCATGGGTGGCCGTCGTACACCAGTCCTTTCCAATTTGTATAGATGGGTCTTGTATCCAGCTACAAACACAGATAATTAGATTTGTAGCTCCCACAAAGCGTCTGGTGTGATCAGCCCCAAAGGAATCTTGCATTAGTGTCTATGTAGGTTATACAGTACATAGAGAAGGCATTATTTCAAACCCGAAACAAAAGAGGGAGGGCGCACCGGCCTTGTGCATTATCCTTAAAGTTTTTATTAAAATGAACACAAAAAAACTACTACTCACAAAGGTAGATGAAAATCACGCTAGAATGATCTTTTTGGTTAGTGGTGATCAATCCACTGATGGCAGTCTCCAGATCCTATGGGGAAGACGTGCAAATCGCTGCTGGTTGACGCGTTTCGAAGGTAGCACCTTCTTCTTCAGAGCCTCTTTTTGAGTTTGTTTTAATAAACTTTTTTAAGGATAATGCACAAGGCTGGTGCGTCCTCTCTCTTTCGTTTCTTGTTTGATTGCTAGGATATCCCTATCCTTGAGGGCAGCAAGGCCCGAAAGCTACCGTCCATCCTGAACTTTGAACTGTCGGGCTTACACATTTATGCGCACGAGTGTTTGTTTTGTTGTATTGGATGTTATTTCAAACCCCTGTGTTGATACTTTTTAATATGTAAATATTCTGAAATTACAGATTGCAACAAATTCAATCAGTGCGGTACCTGTGTGACGTTTGGGCAGTGCTTCACCATCTCCAACTACACGCTGTGGAAGGTCGCAGATTTTGGCTTTGTCAGTGGGAGAGAGAAGATGATGGCCGAGATCTATAAGAATGGACCGATTAGGTAACCAGACCCCTGAAACCAAGTAAAAAAAATTGGTTACATGAAAGCTAGTCCACAAATAATAATTTATCTCTCAGGGACATCAGGCGGGGTTGGGGGGGGGGCTGGTCTCTGCTTGTTGTGACCCTATTAATGCAGAGTCCTTATGAGCAAGGTCTGTTCTTGTTGCCAGAGCAGCCATACTCTTTTCCGTCTAGTGTGGTTCATTGCTTTGGGCAATAAGAATATGTCTTCCTCATCCATTGTGTAAAACCTCCATCACATCTGAAAGAAGACCTCCTCGTACATCAACCGATCTTTGAAAACAACACAGTTAAAATACATAAACTATTTTCTTGGCAAAATATTTGTAATATTTGAAGATTCATACACTTCCACTTCCACACGCTGCATGGGTAGAGGGTGACACCACTATTCAGACCCCTCTGCTGTCAGGAAAGTAAGAAACAATTGGTGGAGTTCGGCTGTAGTTTAATGTGAACGTGGCAAACGACTGGATTTTGATTAGTTGTGATCTGATCTCCATTTCTTTTTTTTTTTTTTCTCATTAACTGTACATTCTCCGGCCTTTGTATATCAAACCATCTGCATTCCCCAACATGAGAAGAATTAGAGATGCAGCTAATGAAGGAAGTGGAGGGCAGTGACTCACAAAAAACAATCAACCTTAATCTTTCAATGACCAGGCTTTAGTATAATTATATCTGATTGGGCTTGGGAATGATTGCCAACAATGATTGCTCTTTTACATAATCCTTGTGTTACCATATTAATGAAGCCAGCTATCGTTGCATAGATTACTGTGACCAATGGACAGGTCTTATTTCAGGTACCTTTGATAAGTGAAGCTCATTGGCATCACATTTGCTGCAATGAATAGATCATTGAAGTGCTCTATGTAAAATAAGTGATGTTTTATATTTGTATTTTCTAGCTGTGGCATAATGGCTACAGAGAAACTAGATGCCTACACTGGGGGCCTGTATACTGAGTACCAGCCCAGTCCCATGGTGAATCACATCGTGTCTGTGGCCGGCTGGGGTGTGGATGAGAACGGCGTGGAATACTGGATTGTCCGCAACTCCTGGGGAGAGCCTTGGGTGAGCCATCTCTTCTTCTTCTTCTTCTCTATACTCTGCGAGGGGAGCAGGAAACCTGTGCTAAGGGAATCATTTTGGCTGCTCTGCTAGTCGCCCTAGTGATCTATTGGCTTCTATACTTCCAGGCCCACTGACCTGCTACAATTATACAGATGAAGTATGTAGATTTCACTTGTTGCATGATTATTTCGGTAGGAGAATCAAAAAGTTTTGAAATCGGCAATAGAAATATAAGATGTAAACCCAGTGCAAAATCTCATACAAGCTTTAATATGTTAATTTCAAAAGTCACTTTATCTGCAACATTCAATTGAATAATATCAAATAATCCTGTTGTTAAGGCCCCAACGTGACATTGCATTGTCACCCTAAAACTACAACCGATCAAGGACTTTTGACCGGGTCAGAAAGATCCCCCTCCCTTTTTTAAAAAATATTTAATGAAAATTAGTTTTGAAATGGCATTACCCTGTTAAACGTTGATGAGATTTTAAATGTGTGTGTGTGTGTATAGATATATATTTTTGCATTGTTTTAATTCTTCTGTAACTCCCTAGTTTTTCTTCTTCCATCATTTTGTTATTGCAGTAAGTATAGCCATTAGGGCTTGTTTACACTTGTGATTGGGGGTGTTAATATTATGCAGTTGAGCTGTGCATTTACTGCCCCTCAACTGCTTCATCTTTTGCTGCCTGGGCTCACTGATGTGCTGGGACTCTCACACTCAGGGCAGATCTCTACTAATAGCTGCTTGGCAGCTCCCAACTAAAGAGCCAATCCCAGCAGGACTGCCCTCGGGCAGTGACCTTTCAGAAGCAGCTAACCCTACTGGCAGAGCCTCCATTACCTTAAACTACGTAGAGGGTTCTTTACTGTAAGAGTGGCAAGGATGTGAAATTTCCTTCCACAGGAGGTGGTCTTAGCAGGGAGCATCGATAGTTTCAAGAAACTATTAGATAAGCACCTGAACGACTGCAACATACAGGGATATACAATGTAATACTGACATATAATCACACACATAGGTTGGACTTGATGGACTTGTGTCTTTTTTCAACCTCACCTACTATGTAATTGTAAGCGTAGTGCACTCCCTACCAAGTATCATTCACTGCTGTCCCTGTTTTCTGCCCCCCACCCTTATCGGCCCATTTATTATCTTCAGCTCTACCTTCACTGCAACTGGAGAATGATGGCAATCAGATTTCGCAGCATGAGCTACACCTGATCTGCTGCTCTTCAAGTCTGCCCAAAACTAACCCCAGACGCTGAAAAAGAACAGGCCGCTCATGGAAAGCAGTGGGCCGACGGGGGGGGGGAGATCTCCCCTGACCAGTCCTGCATTCTACACGGACCATCTGGGCCATGTGGGGGAAGTAATAATGAGTCAGTCCTAACAGAAGCCTGGTATTTGGTTTCTGTAGTGTTATATTTATTTATAGGGCTACGCTCTTCCACCTCACTCCAGGGCACGCTGATGTATGGCTTTTATGGAAACTGAGGGCTTCCATAGCGTTGGTGCTGCGTCCTTTCAGCTCAGCAGGCACACTGACATTATAGAAGTCTGGTAGATCAAATGCCAGGCTTCCCTAGCATTACGCCTGTGCGGCTGCGCCCTTTCAAATCTGGGCACACGCCAGCAAAGACTCCTGGAAAGCCGAGAGGGCGGCCAGTAAGAGGAGAGCTGGGATATGACAATACTTATGTCATATACCTGCCACTCCTAAATCTGCTCCACTTCCTCCAGGTGCCAGCACCAGGATCATGATGCTCTTATGAAATTAAAGAATGCTGGCTGTAAGACCAGATTAAGAGCATCATAGGTAGAATATCATATAATAGTCTATATTAAAACTGTGAATTAGATGAAAATAAATGAAATCAAAGTTCAGTGTCATCCATGCAAAACTTCCACCAGTGAATTATTAAGAAGCTTATATGTGTGTGTATGTGTATTTTATGTATTACCGTATTTATCGGCGTATAACACGCACCCCAATTTAGGAGGGAATTTTAAGGAAAAAAAACTTCTCAGTGCAGCCATGTCAGTGCAGCCATGTCAGTGCAGCCTTGCCCAGTGAAGCCTTCGATCCCCTGTCTTCAAAATCGCCGACCGCGATTTGAAAATGGCGCTGCCCGCGCCGAAATACACAGAGCCGGTCCTCGGCTCTTTCCGGCGGCTCTCGTTCACTTTTGGCTCCACTCGTAGTCCCGAACGGAGCTATCCGAACCTAGCCGAGTAGGTTCGGATAGCTCCGCTCGGGACTACGAGTGGAGCCGAAAGTGAACGAGAGCCGCCAGAAAGAGCCGAGGACGGGCTCTGTGTATTTCGGCGCCGGCGGCGCCATTTTCAAATCGCGGTCGGCGATTTTGAAGTTGTGCAGCTCGGGATCGGCGTATAACACGCACCTGCGACTTTCCCCTGATTTTAAGGGGGAAAAAAATGCGTGTTATACGCCGATAAATACGGTATATTATATGTACTGTTATACATATATTGTGGGAGTTGTAAAGACAGAAGCTTTTTTTTATCTTAAGGCTTTCTATGCTTTAAGATAAAAAAGCCACCTGTGTGAAGCAGCCTCCCTCAGCCCCCCTAATACTTACCTGAGGTCCCTCTCTGTCCAGCGATGTCTATGAGTGTCTCAGCCGTGCGAGATTCTCCTTCCGGATTGGCTGAGACATAGCGGCGCCATTGGCTCCCGCTGCTGTCAATCAAAATCAGCCAATCAGGGGAGAGAGGGGGCGGGGTCAGGTTGGGGCTTTGTGTCTGAATGGACACACAGAGCTGTGACTCGGCTCAAGTGCCCCCATAGCAAGCTGCCTGCTGTGGGAGCACTGAACAGGGGGGGAGGGGACAGGATCACAGAGGAGGGACCCAAAAAAGGGGAGGATCCGGGCTGCTCTGTGCAAATCCACTGCAACAGAGTAGGTAAGTATAACGTGCTTTATTATTTGTATAGGAAAACAAACTAGACTTTACAATCACTTTAAAGAGGAGACTGCCCAAACCAGGTTTACTCTACATATAAAAGGGGACAGATAATGACTCTGCGCTATGTTAATGTTAATATGCAAGAATGCAAATTAGGACATTTTGATGGCTACAGCTGTCCACAGCTAGGGGTCATTATCTGTCACTTAGGAGAAAAGCAGATCAAAGGCCTAATAGGATTGACCAATCAAATTGCTTGTCCTTGTGGGAAAAAGGTGTATAAGAGTGAAGGTTCGGTTTGGCTAAAATGTGACAGGAGAAACTGGGTTCTCTGAAGGTGTCTAAATGCTGCACAAATAGCCTGTCACCTATTTTATCTGTACCTCTGTTGGACTGATTCTGAAGTTTCAATAAAGTGCATCTCTCTGGAACAATTGGGTTGCTGCTGGAAATGTATTGCATCATACAAATAATTTAATTAATCATCTACACACTACTACAGTGTGATTTTCCGCTTTAAATCCACAAGTGCAGGCAGCCACCAACTCGTGCTCCCCCAACCGCTCTGAGGCTTACCACAGAGAATGCCACCCTCAAATGAGAAAGTCAGCAAGCGCTAGTTGTTTTTATCAATATGAATCACCACAGAATGGGGTAGATCACAGGTCCGCTTTTACTCTCCGTTCAGTCAATGCCAGGCATATAGGTATAAAAGACAAAACAAGACCACTTCCTTTAATGCAAATATGAATTATATTTGGCTTTGAAGCGGGTTAAAAACACTCTCATGACGCTCTGTAAAGAAAGATGTATACTGCAACCCCCAGCCTCTTTGAGGATATGCATGCATGTGCAATGACGTCATTACTTCTGGCTCCGCCCTACACTTTTCGTCATGCCCGATTATGTCATTTATTATGAAACACATAGGAAAGAGCCAGAAGCTGCGTCATCAGTGCGCGTATCCTCAAGGATTCTGGGAGTTGTAGTTTACATGTCTTTCTGTACAGAGCATTTATGAGTGTTTTTTTAAGCTGTTTTAAGCCAAATATACTTCAGATTCAGACTATGGGAAGTGGTCTTGTTTTGTCTTTTATACCTATATGCCTGGCCTTGACTGTACAGAGAGTTAAAGCGGACCTGTGATCTACCCCATTCCATGGTGCTTTATATTGATGAAAACAGGCAGTGGTTGCTGACTTCTCATTTGAGGGTCACAATCTCTCTGGTAAGCCTCAAACGGTTGGGGGAGCACGAGTTTCTGTCTGTCTGCACTTTAAACAGAAAAATCACACATATAATCTCTTAAGAATTCACTGGTGGAAGCTTTGCATGGATGACACTGTTGACTTTTATTTAATTAATTTTCATCGAATTCAGCTTTTTTTTTATGGGAATAAGCAAAAAGCAAGGCACTGAGTTGATCCTGCCCAGATCTTACAGGAGCTGCAGAGGTGAACCATCTATCCATCTGCTCTTCATTCACTTACCATTCATCTACTCTTACTTTATCCATCATCCACCCCTCTACCATTTATCCACTATTGCTATAATGATATAATACCACAGACTCTAATGCCCCGTACACACAGTCGGACTTTGTTCGGACATTCCGACAACAAAATCCTAGGATTTTTTCCGACGGCTGTTGGCTCAAACTTGTCTTGCATACACACGGTCACACAAAGTTGTCGGAAAATCCGATCGTTCTAAACGCGGTGACGTAAAACACGTACGTCGGGACTACAAACGGGGCAGTGGCCAATAGCTTTCATCTCTTTATTTATTCTGAGCATGCGTGGCACTTTGTCCGTCGGATTTGTGTACACACGATCGGAATTTCCGACAACGGATTTTGCTGTCGGAAAATTTTATATCCTGCTCTCAAACTTTGTGTGTCGGAAAATCCGATGGAAAATGTGTGATGGAGCCCACACACGGTCGGAATTTCCGACAACAAGGTGCTATCACACATTTTCCGTCGGAAAATCCGACCGTGTGTACGGGGCATTAGTGTGTTTATCCATGGACTAATTGTCAATACATTGGACAGAGGAGCGCTGGATGCTTTGTGTAATTTTTACACGTTTCTGTGTTACAATTTTTTTGGACTATTCTACGATATTCCACCCATAATGCGCTGGTTATAAATTGACCACAAGTTTTTAGCTATTTCTAACGAACCTGTTTTGTATCTCTTTGCAGGGGGAAATGGGCTGGCTACGCATTGTAACAAGCACATATAAAGGAGGAAAGGGAGCAGACTACAACCTGGCCATTGAGGAGGAATGTGCCTATGGTGATGTTGTACTATCATAGTTTAATAAACATAATCGCAATAGAACAAAGCTGCTACATTCACTGCAACCTCAGCACTGGAAATGATCAAAGCAATGCAGACAAATCATCACGCAAGCTGCTACCAGGGGACTCTTCATCTCCTAAATGCATTCATAGGACTGGACAGTAGAGAACGCAGCACTGGTGCCATGTATTCCTCACCAGGGCCTGGAAGCCAGGACTATATGCACACAAGTACAAAACTGTCATAGAGGAGAAGCCATGCAGAATGCTGACGAGGAAAATTATGGTAGAACCCCAGCTAAAAAAAATTAAAAAAAATTGTTTACAATAGAGTGCAGAAGAATTAGAACCTTTGCTGGGTTTTTATTTCTGCAACTCCATTAATGAAATTTTCCCAACATTTCCCGTCCAAGTGAAATAATGGGAAGTAAGAACATCTGAGTGGGGACACAGCAACAAAAACCTGACAGCCATTCCCAATCCAACCTTCCTTGCTCTCTCCTGCTTGACAATCATCCTACAAACACACACATGTACCTACAGCTGTGATTTCTAAGTTTAATATCTTTCATGTGCAATAAATTCTGCATAAGTGCCATTAATTGGACAGAAAATGATTTTTAATTTGTTTTTTTTTTTTATTGTACAACATGGTGAGTTGAAACTGATGACTAATTGAGACGTTCAAGTGTAAAAGAGAACTGCTGTCCTTGATGATTTTCTTTATAATAAAGATATGATGAGAAGAATGTGTATTTTTTTTTGGGTGCTGTTGATCAAAAAGTGACAATGACACAGAAATGTCTAAATATACCTTCTCCAGGTATGAAGAAAACTGGACTTAAGGCGCTGAAGCCTTCAGAGGGAGAGCTTTGCAATGGCAGCCTATGTAGCTGTATACGTTTTAAATGTAATACCAATTTGAAGTTTAGGCCCGAGTGATGAAGGATCTCTGTGAAGATTTTACTGCTTTTCCACATAACTGGTCACCAGGGCAGGAAGTGAGGAGAAATCATTCTGCATAATGGTGCCCAGATAGCAGTAAAAACTGACAGATTAGAATCCTCCATCTCTCTATTAAAAAAGAAAAGAACAAAATGCAATAAGACATAAATCTGACCAATGAGGGTTTCTCATGTATCTCATCTCATCTCGGGTATGTCAAGGACCTAAGCTGATCACATACATGGCTTGAATTTCATCTGATTCCTATTGAATTGGCCAAAATTTGAGCCCTGAGCTGGGGCACCACCCGGCTCCACAAAAGTTGATTGAAATATCAAAGTACCTGGGTGGAAAATTATCAGACAAACTCGATGGCATCCTATTAGGTGCAGTCACTGTTCGAGTATTGTGATAGCTGTGGCTGTCTGATTACAGTAACCTACAGTCGAGATTCCTCCACTTGTGCTGTTTAGTGTGGTGGGGAAACTGAAGACACAATGTTTATTGCCAACATTACTATCACACTTTATTACCTGTAATCCAATTAAGTGACATCTGTAAACTGGAGGTACTGAGACCAAAGCCGGGAAAACACTAAGTTTTTTTTTTTTTTGTTCAACCCACCCCTGTCCACTCTGGGGGGAGTCACTGTACCACCAGAACACTTCGATCATTGGCTGAGAGCACTGATCGGGAGCCTGCTGGGCAGGATTTCTAACATGCTTGTCCTACAGAAACCAGACAAAGCTGCTGTCGGACCGGCTGCCATACACACGGGCTGAATGTGGGCCATTTTTTTATTGACCGATGTCTCCCAACATTCGGTCTGTGTGTGCTAGGCATAAGACTGTACACCAAGCATCTGCTGGGACAAGGCCACAGGGAATTGTGGGTTCTCCATCCACATCTTTTGTCTAACAGGAATTCCATTTTGTAACAGGCCGGACAGGCTCCAGCTTCTATGGTACCCTACTGTGCTGTACCTTCTTTTTTTTTTTTTTAAGGCTTTTAAAAAAAAAAAACAAGAAGGTGGGTGTGAGTCTGCAGAGGAGGAAAGATCTATGTGTTTGATATTCACCCCTCTTCCTGCAAATCACATGAGATTGTGTCTGACCTGCACCATGGACAGCTGGCTTCTGCTCCTATTACTCGCCCTGGTCTCCTGGGTCCAGGCAGGGCTCTACTACAAGCCGGGGCAGAGCTGCTATAAGCCTTTAGCTAGAGGAGACTTTGGGCAGAAGTGAGTATTACTATTTATTATTCTTATAACAGATCTTATAACAAATCATTGATAATGTCTGTTAATGACGAAACGCGTCTGAAAGAAAACGTACGCAGTGCCGTCCCAGATCTTACTAGGAGGACGGGCTCTGTGTGTGTATGCCGGCCGGCACCTTTTAATTATGCATGCAATCTTCTACTTAAGTGTAGGTGCATTACCTTGCTTTTAATAAATACAGTTTAGACAGTATTACCCTATGGTCAGTCTGTTTTCTTCTGGGGCACCCGTTTGAGTACAGGACGAATACCATAGTTGGAGAGAGGAAGTGTTTTGTACGATCCAGTCCACCGGCACACCAGTGTTGACATCTACAAGCTAAAGGCTTTGGCTGGGCTATATATAGCCATCTGGTAAGACTGATATTAGTTACGGTGGTTGGGCACTCATGTCTGTGTATATACACTATGGTGATGTCAAGATTACAAGTGTTTCATATGGACTCTTTTTACCATTGATGGTTTTGATTGGACTTACCGATTGAGATTTTTTTTTTTCTTAGCACGGCTTCTCCAATCCCTACTAGATCAGTATTAATGCATGTATTGATCACTGCAACCTTGAGGAGCTCCCAAAGAAGCTATAATGCTTCTAACCTACCTACCTATTGTATTGTAAATGTATGGTCTCTTTAGTTTGTAAAGGGCTATATAAATTTCTGGAAAGAAAGGTGTAGGTGCAGCGCTGGTGTGAATTAAATCTCCGAATTAATGAATGAAAAAATATGATTTTCTGTAAAATTCAGAAGCGGTGAAAAAAGACTAAAAATAAAAACTAAGGCAGTGTTCCAATGTGAGAAATTGGGAAACTGACAAAAAAGGAAATCAGGGTAATTGTATTCAATCTCCTAATGGCGTGCTATGATAAATATCAAAAAGTATTGCATACAGTGCTCAAACTAGTAAAAGATAAAGTAAATATATATAATGAATAATAAAACCTTATGAATATTTTTTAAGTGCACAAACAATGGCCTAACACCATAAACAAATAATGAAAATGATGATAAAAATTCTCAAATACATATGGTGAAAAGAATCTGAGAAAAAGAAGACTAAAGCAAGGTCCAAAGGGTGAACTTAAAAAACTGAAATACAGTCCTAAAATCAAATATCCGAGTGACGAAGGTTAGCCAGTAGGTTATCATATAGATGTAGAGACCAAAAGCCAAAGAAAGTTCCCTCCTCCGGAAAGTTTTACGCCCAAGGTGAGCATGTAGTCTCCTCACCGACTTAAATGACCATATAGAAACTAAAAGCTAAAAGAGTGGACTTTAAAGGCACACAGGTAGACCATATAAAAGTAGTTAGGCTTGTTTATTTTGTAGGAAGTCAATTAAAGAAAAAAGATTATTACATATAGATACATATAAAATTCAGGAAACTAGTATTGTATAATATTGTAAAATAGAAAAATACAATAATACGTCCAGAAGGGCGGTAATTGAAATTCCCATAGGAATATCCAAATAGGGATGGAAGTATAGAATGCTGTGGGTCAGGATGTGGATCCGGGCACAAAATATTCACTTATTCGATCGACATGTTGCGCGTAAAGATACGCTTCTTCAGGAGCATAAAAATCTATTGAATATATATATATATAGAAAAAACATCAAATTAATATACAATTTATTAACATAGCATATGAAACCTTAATAATAAACAGATGCTCTGATAGGATCAGTTGGCCGCAAGCGACCACCACAAAAGGGATGGGCCACCTGGAGGCAAAAAGCAAAGACCGTCAGTTGGGACGCATATGTGTAAGGAAATATGATATATAAAGATTTTTACTATAAAGGATTAAAATCTATTAGCTGCTGCTATCGAGCTGGACAGGGTCCATAGGGCCCTGGGGCCAAAATCGCCAGACCCCAAACAGGCCCAGGGATGTGGTGTGCCGCTTCCATAAATACTCCCTGAAGGAACAGATTGTCCGTAAAGCATGGGAGTGTGGAGAGGTAGACTTCGACGGTGCATCCATCAGGACCCTCCCGGACCTCTCCCGTGCCACCCTACAATGGCGTTCCCGCCTACGCACGCTATTAGATCTGGCAAGAGATCAGGGTTTCACGTACAGATGGGGATAACCCGCTCTCCGTCACTTTCAGAAAAGATTCCGCTTTCTTCACCCTTCGTACACCATCCGACCTGCCAGACCTGTTTGCGTTCCTGGGGGCGGCGCCCATCCAGGTTCCCAACTGGCTGCAACTTCTGCCGAGCCCCACAGGCCGCCCTAGCCCTGCAGGACCCAGGGGTTCTTTTCCAGCACGCCCTCAGAGACAATGGAGGAGACCAAGAGCCCCGTCCGGAGAGAGGTCCAGGGAATTGTGAGTGCGGTGGACATTAGTATACATGAGTTCATACCGCAGTTTTTTTTTCTGTTTTTCCTTTCTGTTCTCTACTGACTACTAATGCTTCAAGTGGACATTCGGAGTTGTCCCCGCTAAAAGTTCTACTCAGCAGGTCCCCCCCCCCCTCTGCCTTGTCTCTAAGGGGACACCTTACGATGATATGGACGTCAGGGGGGGGCCTCCTGGGAATCTCTCTTTTACAAGTTATGGGGGCTTAGAATGTTTTGACCATCATGGTATTAATGGTCCCCTTAGAGACTCCAAGATTAAGCATGACTCGAGACTTAAGCAACGTACCCAACAGCTGAACTCACTGTTAGATGACTTACGACAGCTGGAAGCACGACATAAACAGTCTCCATCCCCCTCCTTAGAGATCAACCGACCTTGTCAGACGATCCCAAATTAATGACCTGTTACAGTTTAAAGCCAAGACGTTGATGCAAATTTGTAGAACAATTTCCTATGAATCGGGTGACAAATGCGGCAAAATGTTAGCGAGGTCGCTTCGGGATCAAAGGTTGGCGACGTACATACCTCACATATGCCCGCTAAAGGGGACCAAGGTCTCCAAACCCCTCGACATTGGCCAAGAATTCCAGAAATTCTTCACATCTTTGTACAACATAGATAGGGATCCCCCTTCACAAGAAAACTCGCAGTCATACTTATCTGCCTCTCAAATGCCACAGTTGCCTGACTCAGCTCAGGAAGCCCTAGAAGATCCCATCACGGTTGAGGAAGTTCAAGGTACGATAGCGGCAAATAAACCTGGGAAAGCCCCCGGCCCTGATGGTTTCACCATCGGCTACTATAAAACCTTTATGCCGACTTTGAGCACATTCATGGTTAAATTATTTAACGGAGTAGGCTCTGAATCACCTTTTGCAGTAGACTCTTTGCAGGCTCACATTGCGGTTATTCCAAAGAAAGGCAAAGACTAGGGATGAGCCGAACACCCCCCCGATTCGGTTCGCACCAGAACCTGCGAAAGGACCAAAAGTTTGCGCGAACTTTAGAACCCCATTTAAGTCTATGGGACTCGAACGTTCGAAATCAGAAGTGCTAATTTTAAAGGCTAATATGCAAGTTATTGTCCTAAAAAGGGTTTGGGGACCCGGGTCCTGCCCCAGGGGACATGTATCAATGCAAAAAAAGTTTTAAAAACGGCCTTTTTTTGGGAGTAGTGATTTTAATGATGCTTAAAGTGAAAAAAAAAAAGGTGAAATATTCCTTTAAATATCGTACCTGGGGGGTGTCTATAGTATGCCTGTAAAGTGGCGCGTGTTTCCCGTGCTTAGAACAGTCCCCGAATCCTGCACCATGTGAATCAGAAGCTGGCGATAGTTGCTGGAACCGATCAGACCTTGGGGTTGCAGACTAAAAAATTGTCTGAACGCATTGGTCAGATGGCCACCTTCTCCACAGCTCCTTCTGTGACTGACCGAAGCCTCTGCAACTCGTTGTCCTGGAGGACCAGGAAATTGTAACCTCCCAGGATCTGGAAACGCGTTGCACAAACCTTTCTGCATGGCCTCCCGAAGATATTTCATCCTCTGCTCCCTCTGCGACGGCAAGATAAGGTCTGCAACCTTACCCTTGTAACGTGGATCAAGGAGGGTTGCCAGCCAGTAATCATCCCTCCCCTTGATACCACGAATACGAGGATCCTTCCGCAGGCTTTGCAGGATCAGGGAAGCCATACAGCGTAGGTTTGCTGAGGCATTCAGTCCAGAGTCCTCTGGGTCACTAAGGACGACATGATCCGCAGCCACCTCCTCCCAGCCACGTACAAGTCCATGGGTTTCTTCAGACTGTAAATGATCCCTTGAAGACTGCTGCTGATGCTGAGTGCCAGGCTTCACCTCCATGCTGACACAAGCCTCCTCCTCTTCCTGTGTGATCGACGGCCACGCAGGAACACTGTCAGGATAAAGGGGGCCTTGAGAGGTAAGGAAGTCCTCCTCTTCCTCCCTCTGTTCTGCCTCAAGTGCCCTGTCCATTATTCCACACAGCGTGTGCTCCAACAGGTGGACAAGAGGGACAGTGTCACTGATGCATGCACTGTCACTGCTCACCATCCTTGTGGCCTCCTCAAATGGTGACAGGACAGTGCATGCATCCCTGATCATAGCCCACTGGCGTGGGGAAAAAAAAACAAGGTCCCCTGACCCTGTCCTGGTGCCATAGTCGCATAGGTACTCATTCATGGCCCTCTGTTGCGTGTGCAGCCGCTGCAGCATGGCCAACGTTGAGTTCCACCTGGTGGGCATGTCACAGATTAGGCGGTTCTTGGGCAGGTTAAATTCCTTTTGGAGGTCAGCCAGCTGACCACTGGCATTATATGACCTGCGGAAATGCACACAGACTTTCCTGGCCTGCCTCAGGACATCCTGTAAGCCTGGGTACCTGCTCAAGAACCGCTGCACCACCAAGTTAAGGATATGAGCCAAACAGGGCACATGGGTCAGTTGTCCCTGTCAGGGGGCGGTGAGGAGGTTGGGGCCATTGTTGCAAACCACCATACCTGGCTTAAGCTGGCGTGGCGTCAACCACCTCTGAACCTGCCCCTGCAGAGCTGACCGAATCTCTGCCCCAGTGTGGCTCCTGTCCCCCAAGCACACCAGCTCAAGCACTGCATGGCATCTTTTTGCCTGCGTACTTGCGTAGCCCCTTGAACGCCTACGGAGCACCGCTGGTTCCGAGGACAAATCAGCACAGGAAGAGGCCATGGAGGAAGAAGAGGAGGGGGTGGAGGAGAAAGGTGTGGCAGAATCACCACTAGTAGAAATTTGGAGGCGTGGTGGCGGAGCAACCTCCAACACTACTGCACCCTGTCCTGCATCCTTCCCAGCTGCCAGAAGAGTCACCCAGTGCGCGGTAAAAGATAGGTAACGTCCCTGTCCATGCCTGCTGGACCATGAGTCAGCGGTAATATGCACCTTACCGCTGACCGCCCTGTCCAGCGAGGCCAAGACATTGCCTTTCACATGCTGGTAAAGAGCCAGAATCGCCTTCCGTGAGAAAAAGTGGCGTTTCGGAACCTGCCACTGAGGAACTGCACATTCCACAAACTCACGGAAGGGGGCAGAGTCTACTAACTGAAAAGGCAGCAGTTGAAGTGCTAGCAATTTAGCCAAGCTAGCATTCAACCGCTGGGCATGTGGATGGCTGGGAGCAAACTTCTTTCGGCGGTGCAGCAGCTGGGGCAGGGAAATTTGCCTGGTACAATCTGACATTGGTGTACCGATAGCAGATTGCCTGCAAGTACTAGGCTGTGACACACCTAATTTTACACCTTCATTCCTCTCAGTGCAGGTTTCAGAGAGGACTGAAGGTATAGTGGGGTTGGAGATCCCAGCTGATGAGGAGCAAGGAGAGGTCCGCTTTGTTCTTTGGTGTTGGTCTTTTAGGTACACTTGCCAACGAACTGCATGGCAGGTCGACATATGTCTGGTCAAGCATGTGGTGCCGAAGCGGGTGATGTTTTGGTCACGCAAGATACGCTTGAGACATATGTTGCAAATAGCAGCGGTGGGATCTGATGCACTCGTCTCAAAAAAGGCCCACACCAAAGAACTTTTGGAATAACGTGCAGAGACAGCAGTGCCCTGCACACGCGGAGCTCTGCGGTGTGATGCAGTTAGTGTGCTGCCCTTAAGCTGGCCCCTGGAGGGCAGCCTTGTTGGAGATGTGTCTCCTCCTCCTCTCTCCTATCAGGCACCCACGTGGAGTCAGTGACCTCATCATCCCCTCCCTCCTCATCACTGGAGCAAACCTGGCAGTATGCTGCAGCTGGGGGAACATGACTGCCAGATTGCTGTCCTTCTTGGGCACCCCCTCTCTCTGGGCTCACGTTACTGCCTTCCTCTAGCTGGGTGCCATCATCAGAGCCTTCAAAACGCTGGGCATCTTCCTGGAGCATGTACCCAACACTGTGGTCAAACAGTTCAGGGGACTCCTCAGGAGGACATGGTGGGGCTAGGGAAGGAGTGACTAATGCCATTGAGCCGAGGGAAGAGGCCGTGTTGGCAGCTGCTTTGCCAGACAAAGGACCCTGAGCCCGGGTGAGAGAGGATGAGGAGGATTAGGAAGGGTTGGTCATCCACTCTACCAAGTCTTCCGCATGTTGCGGCTCAACGCGGCCAGCTGCCGAAAAAAAGGACAAGCGTGTCCCACGGCCACATGCCGATGAGGATGCACCGTCTCTACGACCAGCACTGTTGCCTCTAGACACAGAGCTCGCTTGCCCTCTTTTATTGGCTTGTGACTGTCTGCCTCTCCTTGTTGGCCTTCCAGACATACTATTGGCCTGAAGTGAGATGTAGCTGCACAAAGCCTGCCTGCCTGTAGTATTATTAGTATGAGAACAACAGCAATTGTCTTCAGGTAGCTTTAGGTGCACACTGTGCAGAGGACACAGTACACTAACTGTAATTACTGCAGCTGCCTGCCTGTGGTATTAAAAGGATCAGAACAACAGCAATTGTCTTCAGGTAGCCTCAGGTGCACACTGTGCAGAGGACGCACTACACTAACTGTAAATACTGCAGCTCCCTGCCTGTGGTACTAATAGGATCAGAAGCACACCACCAATTTTCTTCAGGTAGCTGTAGGTGCACACTGTGCAGAGGACACAGTACACTAACTGTAAATACTGCAGCAATATGTCGGATTTGGCGCTAATATGTCCCAGTGGATCTCATCAATATACTCAAGACCCACAGCTTGTGTACGAGCTAATGGAGTCTTGTCGGATCCCTTACAAATCTCCAATGGGACGCATCAGGGATGCCCGCTTTCGCCCCTCCTCTTCGCCCTGTCACTGGAACCCTTTCTGTGCTCGGTTCGTAGAAACCCAGATATTAATGGCATATCGATGGGAAATTTTCAACATAAAGTATTGGCATATGCCGACGACATGTTGTTCTCCCTTACGAACCCCATGATATCCATCCCAAAGCTTTTTAGGGAATTTGATAAATACAGTGCCCTCTCCAACCTTAAAATAAATTTCATAAAATCAGAAGCGATGGGCATTAATCTCTCACAGTCACTTAAAGTCCAACTCCAGTCGAATTTTAGGTTAAAATGGAACAATACGGCATTGACATATTTAGGTGCAATAATTCCAGCCCACATATCAAAGGTCTCTGAACTAAATTTCTCCCGGTACGTAGGGCTCCTTCACACAGACGTGTCTGTGTACGGAGCCCGCTCTGCTCAGCGGGGGATCGCTCCGTTGATCCCCGCTGAGCAGGCAGATGACAGGTCCGTCGCTGCACAGCGTGCAGGGACAGACCTGTCAGAGCGACGCTCTCCTCTATGGGGGATCGGATGTCCGTTGTCACCCGATCTGATCCGCAGACGGATGGAAAAGCAGGTTTTTCCTCCGTCACACTTTTTCGGATCAGAGCGGGTCGGATGTCAGCGGACATGTCACTGCTAACATCTGACGCTCCATGGAGGTCTATGGAGCGTCTGTTCAGGTCCGCCTAAAAAAAATTACAGGCGGACCTGAACGGATCGGCCGTGTGAAAGAGGCCTTACAAAGGTCAGAACGCTTCTCAATAAATGGAATTCTGGTCTACACTTGTGGTTCGGCCGCTGCAATATTCTTAAAATGAGTATACTTCCTAAATTTCTATACCTTCTACAGGCTTTACCCACCCTCATCTCAACTAATTATTACCAACAAATACGAAAAGGTATTTTTTGAATTTATATGGGCCCACAAACACCCCCGATTGAAGAGATCCCAGCTCACATTGCCAAAGCAATATGGGGGATTGGCAGTACCAGACATACACAAGTACTACCAGGCAGTTCACCTCGGTAGACTGGTTGATTGGTGTAGGCATGAGTTCCTCAAGTTGTGGATTCAGCTTGAACGAGATCAGAGCCCTATCCCTTTGAATAGGGCTCCATGGTGTTACGATTCCTTACCTAATAAGGTAAAGTCACACCCGCTACTCGGCCAGACTGCAAAGGTGTGCTCCTTTCTGTTCAAAAAAGGGTTCCCCTCATCGGAGACTTCGCCAATCTTCCCGATTCTGGGGAACTCGTGTTTTTCGCTGGGCTATCAGGAAGAACCCTTTAAACACCTACTATTTTCAGGTTATACGCAGGCCTCACACTTCCTAACACAGGGACAATGGGCCTCGCTGCAAGACCTTATGGATCCATCAGGATCATTTCGCCTGAAGTTTTGGAATGCTCTCCAATTCTCCTAATTCCTTAGGGCTTTCCCCCCTCCAAGTAATTTTGATCAACCTCTCACAACCTTAGAGGAGATATGTTCAACTGAAGGGGCATTACCACACATGCTCTCGAGCATGTATAATCTTCTGATCACTCCCTCAGACTCCCACTCCCTAAGCTGCATTGCTGACTGGGAAAGAGACTTGAATCGCACATTTAGTCCGCAACAAAAACAACGCATCCTCCATTTCACATATAAATCGTCAATCTGCACGAAAATGCAGGAAACCAATTTTAAAATGTTAACCAGGTGGTATAGGACACCAGCGAGGCTAAGCAAAATTTTCCCCGCAACTTCGGATAGATGCTGGAGATGCCAGGAGGAACGGGGTACACTACTACACGTCTTCCGGACATGCCCTATCATAGCACAATTTTGGTCAGAGGTCAAAAATATTGCCCAGAAATTCTCAGATCTGCACATTCCAGATGACCCTGCCTTCTTCCTCCTACACGTCTCAGCTGCCCGGCGAAGTCCTATAAAAAATCAATTATCCGTCACCTCCTTGACCCGGCCAAATCATGCATTCTGCTGAAGTAGAAAACCCCACAATCTCCGACTATTGGGATGTGGCTCAGGAAAGTTGAACAAATCAATACATTTGAGGACCTATTCCTAACAGCACGGCACCAACAAGAACGATATTCCAAGACGTGGTCTCTTTGGAACATGTTTGTCTATTCTGAGGAGGGTCGCACTTTATTTGGAAACACGATCCCAGACTAAAATAGTAGTAGTAAGACTCAAGGGTTCTGGAGACCTGACCCCCCCCCCCTTTTTTTTTTGCCCTCCCCATCCCCTTCACCCCCCCCCATCCCCCCTCCCCCCTTTCCCCTTTATCCCAACTACCGCCTCTCCTGCTATCTACTTTACTTTCTGCTCTCTTAGCCTTCTTTACCCTATCTCTCCTCTTTCTTTCCTGCTCTGTGATTTCACAGTTGCAACTGTTTATTGTTATTATGTAAAAAAAGAGAGCGGAGGGTCACATGGGATTACTGTACTGAATGAACAATGTATCTCTTGTTAGAGTTTTTGTACTGATTTTTGTATGTTCTGTACACATTGATATGATTTATTTCGTGTCGAGGGTCCATGGACCTCTCCCTTTGATTAAATAAAAGATTTGTAAAAAAAAAAAAAAAATCTATTAGCTGGGCAGATCTAACACTAGCTAGGCATATACAGCAGGCTGAGCAGATATGATAGACCATGATGTAGATTAAGTCTATATCACAAAAAAAGAGGATCAATGGTGTTCATATAGTAGGTTATCATATAGATGTAGAGACCAAAAGCCATCAGCTATAGCTCCAAACCGCGCGCACTGCGTCATACATCCCTTCAGTGGCTGATGTCGTTGCACAGAGGAATTTGCCTGACAAAATGTTCGACCGACTACTGCGCATGCACACAACAGAAATCAACTAACACTTACAAAATTGACATTGCTAAGCCCATCTTGGTACACCTTCCACTCAACCTCATCTCACCTACAGTAAGCAGGCGGGCAGCGGACATCTTGCTACACCAAACCCCATTTTGAATTGGCAAGGTAATTTTCAGCAATCGAGTGAGCTTATCTACATAAATATAGTAGCAAGATGTCCGCTGCCCCACCTTCTTACTGTAGGTGTGATGAGGTCGAGTGTAAGGTGTATCAAGATGGGTTGAGCAACGTTAATTTTATAAGCGTTAGTTGATTTCTGCCGTGCGCAGTAGTCGGTTGAGCATTTTGTCAGGCAAATTCCTCTGTGCACCGACGTCAGCCAACTGAAGACATGTATGACGCGTTGCGTAATGAACGCAGTTTGGTGATACAGCTGATTCCACGTCACAGGAAGTGACGCGGGTTGCACATTCTGCTAGGTTGCTCATTTTGTCAGAACACCAGGACAGTCATATTGGGGGCTCTCCATGTGCTTCTTTTGTCAAACAGGAATTCCATTGGGTAACAGGCCAGACAGGCTCCAGCTTTTTTTGTCTCCTGCTGTGCTGTCCCTTTAAGGCTTTTGAAAAAAACAAGGAGGGATTGAGCCAGCAGAGGAGCAAAGGTCTTTGGGTGTCCTATTCAGCCCTCTTCCTGCTAATCACATGAGATTATGTCTTATCATGTACTGCAGGGGTCTCCAAACTTTAAAAACAAAGGGCCAGTTTATTGTCCTTCAGACTTTAGTGTGGCTGGACTTTGGCCATCAAGATTAGAAAATGCTTCAGCATCAGCTGGAGTAAACAATTGTGTAATTGGGAGGAACTGTGCCCTATCATTGGTGTCATTGAGAGGAATTGTGCCCCATCATTGGTGTCATTAAGAGGAATTGTGCTCCATCATTGGTGTCATTGAGAGGAATTGTGCCCCTTCCTTGGTATTGATGAATGAAATGATGCCCCAAGGGCCAGATAAAAGCATGCAAACAGCTGCAGTTTGGAGATCACTGATAGAACTAGGGCCATCGGAATCCATGCTAAACACCGTCCATGTGTTTTTGATGCAGAAAAAAAAATGCACTGGACTGCATCTGTTGTGAACCAGCACCTAAATTTAGATCTACTAACAAATTGAAGCCAAACTCCAGCTCACACTTTATAATCAGCTACAGCAATGTGATTTTTTTTCTTTCCCTTTTGGGACAAAGGTTTTGCATGAATAAATCAAAACTGAACATATTGGTCACCCCTGCCAGTGTTTAAGTGGTTTGTCTCGTCCATGTAAACATTCTGTTGGAGGGCTTGAGCTTGTGAAAAACAGACTTGCTCCCTAAGGATGCGTAGTCCTACATTTTAAGTGAGGATGCCAAAGAAACACGGAGCATCAAAGGGAAGAGGAGAGCGCTTGCTCTTCAGGGGTAAATGCTTTGCTAAATCTGTAATACAAGTAGTAAATCAAACGAATGAGCGTATGCTGCATCAAATAGGCAGGAAGGTGAGTAATCATCGGGGTCAGGCTAAGGGCCCCATACTCACCAATGGGCTGGACCGGGCCATCAGTCGCTGATTCCACCGGCGGCAGCAGCAACAAACATCCAGCACGCTGCTGGGGCCAGCTTGCGGCCCCAGCAGCGACCAGTGTCTTTAGCGCTTATACGCCGCCCTGTTCGCACATGATGTTGGGGGCGGAGAATTTGGTCCCCCCCCCCCCTGGGGGTACAATTGGAGGCTAACATGGCAGCTTTTCTCACTCACATCACGAGTTTACACACACCAGCTGCACTTCCACGAGAGGATGGTCTCATATCACACCCAGGTAAATTGTCTTGCCGTTTAGCTTAGTTGACATTTTAGCACATTTGTTTACCCTTTCCTTTAAAGTGGTTGTAAACCCATTACATCAACTTTATGCTACAGGTAAGCCTATAATAAGGCTTACCTGTAGCTACCCAGCATATCTCCTAAACCTGTACGGTTTAGGCGATAGGCACATGCGCGCTGGGCAAACTGAAGCAACGGCACATATGTGCTGTTGCTTCAGTCTGTGTGCCCTTACCGGTGGCTCCCGCGCGAGCAGGAGTGACAATATAGTAGCTCCGGCCATTCACAGCGCCGGAGCCGCGATACCCGGAAGTGACCCCCAGGAGAGATGTCGCCGGACAGAGGGGGAGACGAGGACGGCTGCGGGGGCTTCGTTCTCGGGTAAGTAATTCATAATGAGCTAGTATGCTATGCATACTAGCTCCATATGCCTTTGTCTTGCTGGTTTTTTTTTTTACCCGGGTTTACAACCACTTTAACCCCCACTTTATTCCACTCAGTTGCACTTGCAAACTTACTGGCCCTACATTTTCTGACTCTGTAATGTCCTTTATTTATGCCCTTTTAGTCTCCCAACATATACCAGCATTTACTTTATGCTGGTCCCTATACATTTATATGTATATGAAACAACGCAGGAAAATCACCTGCATCTATATACTCTCTTATTATTTTTGCAATATGCATATCCAACACAGCAGGAAGTTTACCATATTCGCAGGGTCTTTCTGATATATAAATATACTTTTTTTTTACCATCTTTATAGTTCATGGACAAGGGGAGACTTCTAGGGACACTTATATTTGTATCTACCAAGGCCATGTCTTTCTCCGGTTGTTCCCCCGTTGGGGTTACCTTTTGCTCCACTTCCTCAGCTCCCATGCTGGATGTTTGTTGCTGCCGCCACCGGTGGTGTCAGAGCTGAGCAAGCAAGCTATCGCTTGTGAAACATCTACCATTGCCTGTATCTGTCTGACCCTTTTTTGACAATAAAGATGACATCGAGATAATTTAGAGTTCCAGTGTGCGACCAATTCCTTGTCTTGTTTGTCTTCCACGGTGGTGAGCTGAGGTCTGCACCTGTGATCCATCCTCCACCCGAGTTTGCCTGGAGTGGTGTGCTTCTCTCTGTTCTTTGGTGTCAGAGGCTGATGGCCTGTTCCAGCCCATTGGTGAGTATGGGGCCCTTAGCCTGACCCCGATGATTACTCACCTTCCTGCCTATTTGATGCAACATACACTCATTCACTTGGATTTACTACTTGTATTACAGATTTAGCAAAGCATTTACCCCTGAAGAGCGAGCGCAGTCTCACGAAATGTCGTCGGGTACTACCCATGCTTGCAAATTTCTCTGATGTTTGTATATTGGCATATATTGTTTTACCATGTATGTGGATTGTCTCATGTTCACATTATATGCATATTTTATCGGCCTGTAGTTATTGCTGTTGTGTTTCAGATGCGCAACAATTGTAATAAATCTACATTAATTTTACTTCCATGGCATGTTTCTTGACTAACCATATTCACCTCAAATCGAAAATTTACTTGTAGAATTCTAAGTTCTAATTGTCCTTCATAAGGATAGGTATGAACAAGATGGAATGAGTCAAACTTTGAGGTGCAGATATCATGTTTTGCATTACAGAAATAAAATACTGATAAATACGACTTAAAAATTCAAATAGATTTTCAGAAAAAATGGATCAATAATTGATGTGTTATCAGCAAACCTTTACTGCTGTCTGATACAACAGATAACTAATATACCTGCAATATCAGGCCATACTAAATGTAAAGTCAGGTAGCATTTTGGGTGCTCAGACCCGGACACTTCAAAGGGTCAGTACAGTCACCCAAAGAACGCTGTTTATAAAAATTGACCACAAGTTTCGCTATTTCTCACTAACCTGTTTTGTATCTCTTTGCAGGGGGAAATGGGCTGGCTATGTATTGTAACAAGCACCTATAAAGGAGGAATGAGAGCAGACTACAATTTGGGCATTGAGGAGGACTGTACCTGGGGTGATGTTATACTACCATAATGAAAAATATCCATAAAATTGCAACAGAACAAAGCTGCTACATAAACTGAAACCTCAGCACTGAACATAAACAAATACAATGCAGACAAATCACACAAGCATCTATCGGGGAGGTCTTCAGCTCTTCCATACATTTATTGTGTTCAGGTATTTATTATCACGGAAGATCAAAGCAGATTGCTACTGGCCTCCGAGAGATCATAGATCTTAAAGAGAGACGGTTTATCAATTTTCATTATATATTTTTTTTCCATGAACTCTCTTCACAATTTATAAAATACTCCATCTGAAGGTTTTTGCTTTTTATGTGTGGTGGATGAAACTGGATTTGTTCATTCACTATATGTCAGCATTGGTTATTTATACCATATTGCAGCACTATTTCATTTATCTGTACTGTGGGAACACATTTTGTGCGAGCAACAACTGAACACCAACACTACTAGTTACACGTGTAGGTATTTATTTTGGTTAATTCAATTTTATTTCGGGTAAATATTTACATTATATTTGGTGGTAGGCCAGGAGTTATTTATTCACATTCGATTTAAATATTGAATTACCTGGGTGGAAGACTATCGGACAAACAGTGACTGCATCCTATTAGATGCAGTCAGTGATTGAGTATTGTGACGGTCTGATTGCAGTAACCGGCAATAGAGATTCCTCCACCCGTGCTGTTTAGTGTGGTTGGGGGAAATGAAGACAAAGGGCTCTTTCACACGAGTGTTGTGTTTGTCTGTTTTTCATCTATCTGTTGGCGGATGAAGAACGAACATCAATGCATCTCTATGGAAAAACGGATGATCATCTGTTTCTGTCAACATCCGTTTTTTTAGATTAGATCAAAATGTTATTTTTCTTCCATTAAAAAAAAAACGGGATGTAAAATAGACAAATGGTCTGTTTTGCATCCATTTGTGCATTGGTAGTGGAGGGAAAAAAAAGTTGATGTACAACTGCTAGGGAAGTGGATCAGTTTTTAGGCATAGTTCACACCAGTGCTTCCAGTTCGAGGAGGAAAAAAAAAAAAAAAAGTAGAACATGCTGCATTTTTCCTGCACTGGACTATACTGGAACGCTGTAAAACGCACTAAAAATTCACGTCTTTAAGATTAAGAAAAGAAAAAAAAAGTGGAACAAAATTCACTGGACTGCATCAAAAATGCCCATGCAGAAAAGCATCTGGAATACATCTGGACTGCATTTCTATGGTGTGAACCGGTCCTTAATTTGGAAAGCCGTGATTTAATTGATGAAACAAATGGAACGCTTGTGTGAAAGGACCCAAAATGATTATTACCTGGAATCTAATTGAGTTACAGCTGTGATCTTGAGGTACTGAGACAGAAAATTTCAGTACATCAATACCTAAGCCCACATTTTATCGCCTTGGCTACACAGGCATCATAAGGGGCAACTGCTACCATCGCGCCCCCAGGAGAGCTTTCAAAACCTGGACAGCATGCAGCTCACAGCTGTTAAGGCACTGATAAGTATTAGCATAATGTATCCGTAAACTAGGCCTAAACCACAAAAGTACCAATTGTAAATTTTAACACCTTTCCTTTACAGTGAAGGTTTTCTCACCATCAGTTAGACCCCTTTCACACTGGGGCGTTTTTCAGGCACTTTAGCGTTAAAAAAAGTGCCTGTAAAGCACCTGAAAGAAGCCTCATCTGCAATCCCAATGTGAAAGCCCGAGCTCTTTCACACTACCAGCGCCCGAAAAACGATAGTAAAGCGCTGCTTAAAACCCCTTTCACACGGGGCGTTTTTCAGGCGCTGGCAGTATGAAAGGGCTCGGGCCATCGGCACACCCAGCCTGGTGGCAAAAACACGAAAGCGCTGCAAAGAAGCTGCTTGCAGGACTTTTTTTGACGCCCTGCCAGTGCAGCGCCCCAGTGTGAAAGCACTCGGGCTTTCACATTGGGATTGCAGATGAGGCTTCTTTCAGGTTTTTTTTTTTTTTAACGCTAAAGCACCTGAAAAACGCCCCAATGTGAAAGGGGTCTTAAGGAAAAAGAAGAAAAAAAAAAAAAAAAAAAGACAAAATAGCATTGCTATTACTGGAACCTATTTTTACAATTGGTATGTTAAAAACAAGATGCTACATAAAAGGCACACGGCTACAAGTGATGGCACGTGTTCACATTTCTATGCACGGCGTCTCTTCCCATCACTGGTACACCGGTGACTTTAAAATCATGGTACAAAGAGGGCAAAATGCAGTTCCAGCTGCTCTACTTGCGTGGTAAAAAAATGAACACCAGACTTTGTTTTAAAAAAAGCATGTATATTTGTTGACAAAATAACACATATAAAACTCAAATACAACCAAAACAAAATTCTATATACACACACGATTTCTCATAGTAGAGAAAGATTGCTCTCACTGGAGTCCGGGGCTCAGTCCGCCCAGCACAGTCCAATCAGTTCATCATGATGAATTTGGATTTGCAGTGAACTAAACAGAGAAAAGAAATAGAGGATTCAGACATAATGACCCCTAGTGACAACACGTTTTGTCTAGCACTAGTTCCTAATCCTTTGTAAAGCTGTAATTAATCATTCACCTATTTCCTAGTGTTTACCAGTAAGCCTCCCTTTTCACAGTCCATAGTGTAGTCTCTATACTATTAATTCCCCTCCCCCCAGGTTTCATATGTATATTTTGCCTTCCAACAAACCCAACATCCGTCCTCCAAAATGGCCACCAAAGCAGCAGACACTTCCTGTTCATAGTTAACTCTGCATTTGCTCTGCTGGTGGCAGCTAGAATTATGATGTGCTTATTGCTAAATAATAGCAACCCTCTTCCAGGAACAAAGAGAGACTATGGCTATGTATATGGTGGACCTGAAGTGTCTTTTTTTAGGACAGCATCCAGCACACCTTCTGGAACATGTTCCACCTGTATTTAGAGTGAAACATGCAACATGTTCCAGCAGCCTCTCGCCCCCTCCACCCTTCCCCAGTGACAGCGAGCGGGCATCTTCTATTGCTATACAAGAAAACTGTAATTGGCAAGTCTAAGGCCTTATTCACATTAGCACTCCCTCGGTTTAGCTTTTCTAAATACAGGAGAAGTTATTTTGGAAGACAATTTTATGCTTCCTAGATCACCTTTTCCTGCACCTGAGGCCCAATTCTGCAGAGGGTTGCACTTGAAAATATATTTGTTAGTTGCATATACATACTGTATCTACATGTGCATTTTATAAGCACAACATATAAAGAACAAACATACTGAGAAAATTCTAATGCGCTATCCTTTAGAAGTTGATCTTCCCTGCCCTCAGCAGCCCTACTAATTCACTATTATATGGCCACACTCATCTTTGCTGTGGGGAAGGCTGTCGCGGGTGACAACTTTTAAATGAACAACAATGTAAAAATCCTTTCAGCTATCTTTTGTGAAAAAAAAAAAAATCCTTTCAGCTGACAAAAACCTTTTACATATTCCCTTTAAAAAGAAAAAAGCAGGACAAAATGCAGTTTCTTACCTATGAATTCTGTTACAGGATCATGTTCTCCTTCTGCCTTGATAGTGCCGGCGATGCTTTCGTTTTCTAGGATTGGGAGGAAAAGCTGTACAAAGTCAGATGTGTAAGGGGGAGCGATGACATCTAGGACCTGCAGAGAGAGAGAGGAGGACATGATGACACAGATCTTCTGTGGGTTCCAGAAGCCATGTGAGGTGCAGCAGTTTGCTTCTGTCCCTCCCAGCTGTCACAGCAGTAGATTTGTACTGGGAAGCCTGTCTCTAAAGGAAGCCACACGTATTTCAATCATAAATCTGAGCATAATTTGTTACAATGAAACCAAGTGAGGGTGAGAACTCACAAACACTACTACACTGGGACGGCCAGTTATCGCTCACAAATATTACCACTTTTGTTAGAGTATGCAAGGCGGAAGGCCCATCACTACTGCCGGGCTGTGGTTTGCTACAGATCTGGGGCTCTCTAAGATCAGCAACAAGATGGCCAAGGTCAGGGAGGCCTTAGTCCAAGCCATGACCAGGAGGGGCTTAATGCAAATAAGACATAGAATAAACTCGATTTGTTTTTATGAGGCTATATAGATTGCTCAGACAGGGTTAAGAAATCAGTTCACTTTGTGCATGGTTCTGTAAATGCAGAAGGTTTTTCATCTTAAAAGCATTCTATGCATTAAGATAAAAAGCCTTTTGTGTGCAGCAGCCCCCCTAATACTTACCTGAGCCCCATCTAGATCCAGCGATGTTGTAGGAGTGTCTCGGCTGCCCGGGACCCCCCTCCTCATTGGCTGAGACAGCAGCGCAGCGCCATTGGCTCCCACTGCTGTTAAAGCCAGCCAATCAGGAGAGAAAGGGGCGGGGCCAGGCTGCGGCTGTGTATGAATAGACAAATGGGAGCTGTGACTCGGCTCGGGTGCCCCCATAGCAGGCTGCTTGCTATGGGGACACTCAACAGAAGGGAGGGGCCAGGAGCAACGAAGAGGGACCAGAGAAGAAGAGGATCTGGGCTGCTCTGTGCAAATCCACTGCAAAGAGCAGGTAAGTATGACATGTTATTTTTAACTTATTAAAAAAAAAAAAAAAAAAAAACACGAGACTTTGGGTGTCAGAGTTGTAGCTCACACAGTGATATATGGACTCCCCTATGTGAAAGCACTGACTGGAACACTACTGTCACATGCTGCTCCATATCCATATCCAGTGCAGTAAGTCCCCTACATACAAACAAGTTCCGTTCCAGGAGCTCGTTCGCAAGTCCAACATAGATCAGCGCTTGCAGACAATGGCTGTGAGCGCTGATATGTGTATGTGTGTGTTGGGGGGAATCCCCCTGTCAGAATACAATAGTACAGCGGAGGGAGATTGTGTTGGTACGGCGATCTGTCAGGTTTTTGCATTCAGTCTGCTGGGTTGAAAGGGAAAAAAACCTGAGTGTGTGTACCCAGCTTTACACGAATGAATATACGAACACAAGTTGAATGTTTGTATATAAGAAAACTCCTGTACTGGGCATCTTTTTTCACCTGATGCTGAGAGGGGCAGCGAGTGAGCAAAACAGAAGTGAGTATATGCTGATGGGGAAGGAGGTTAAAGCAAACCTGTTACTTTTGCCCCAAATTGTTGCTTTACTAAAACTCTTCAAGTACTACATTTCTAAAGTAAAACACCACCACAGACGCTGCAATTTAATTGAAAACATTTTCCACTGTATCAGATCCTGGCCTTGAACAATCCCTGGGGTCTAATCTAATCATTCTGTATCAAGAATGTGCCCAGCCATAGTTACCGTAAGAAATAGCTGGATATAGGCATTTGTAACGTGTGGAAGATGAGAAGGACAGGGGAGACCCCCCCCCCAAATCCCCAAACACACTGGACTCACCTCTGTGACAAAATATCTTATAAGTGAGATGTCTGTGTCCATCTTCTCCAGACACCTGCGCATGTAAGTGACCACTGGAAGTACATAACCTCGACTCAGCAGGTGGACCATCCTGTCCAGCAAAGTCTTCTTCAACTCCATCTAAGGATGAAACAGGACAAGGCAAGATTGATTTTCCAAATTGGCCTCCAGAAGACTTAACAGACTGCTCTTTCAAATGAAATAAATGCTCTTAAATGAAATGTTTACAGATCACACTTTCCCTGCAATGTACAGATGTGCTTAGAAGAATCATTTATTTTTAAGGTCCATACTATGTACACACACAAGGGTTTTAGTGTAATGTGGAAGTACTAACCCAAAGGCCTTCTCTAAAATTCATGTACAATAAAAACCACTTTACATCAGCCATTTGCCGAAAAGGTGTGATGCCTAGAAACAAGAAGGACCTCCATAGGGCACATGTTGGCATTACAATTTATACCTCATTGCCAGAGCTGATGCACACACAGGACTGTGCAACCCAGGACCAGGAGGTGGGAGATGTGGTTGGAAGGCTGTGCAAGCTAGAAAGGGAGTACTCCCCCCCACCGGAATCTTATCTGCAATAAGTGTTCTGTATGAGGGTGGCTTGGGGAGGGGGGGAGGGGATATGTAACAGTTTTTATCATAGTCAATCTCCCTTTTAACATTCAATGGTTCAGTAACTGGACAGATGTATGTTCCCGGGCACCTACCTGCTCCATGACATCCAGCTGCGAGTGCTCTGTCTCAAAGAGTTTGATAAGAAGTTGCAGGACCTGCGGATGTAACAGCTGGTGGCATGTGCTGATCTGAAAGACAACAAGCAACTTAGAAATATTAAACCCATATTATAGCAAGAGTTTATAGATACTGATTCCTCCCATCAGAGAGCCAGCAGAGCAGCATTGAATCCAGACATGTATTATCTTATGAAATGATGGATTTCTAGTGAACCTGTCTCACAACTTGAAAGCCTATTCACAACTACACAAGGTCCAGAACATACCTCGTCCAGTAAGGCCAGGTGCACAGGGGTGTGATCTGTCTGTAGCTGGAAGTAGCGAGGTTCCGACACGGTCCAGTCCACCCACTTCAAAACACCCATCGCCACAACAGGGAACCTAGCGTGGTTAAAAACAGGAAAGTAAATGGTGAAACTGTGTCCCACAATGATGACATCACTTTCTGCCATCTAGGCAAAGAAAAGACAGCTAGCCTGCATTCCACAACAATGATTTCATCACCTTCTTATCCCACTACATACCTGATACACTGATACAGTGTACTGAGCTCTGCCACCAGTTCCGAGGCCCCCTTGTTCTCATTGCAGCACAGATTGTGAACAGTCTCTATTGCTTTGGAGGTGGACTTCAGCTCATCCTTATTTATATTCACCCTTTTGTTCTTTAGGACAACAAACAAGAGACAGAATTATCTGTATAGCAAAGGATGATTTATAGCTCATATTTGCTTTTCTTCCCATCCCAACTTACACAAGATCAGATCTATCTAACACAGAGCTCCTTTATCTATAAATGTATAAAGTACAGGAATGCAGTTCAAAACAGGAATGTGGCTTTGCAGTGCTGGGGTAGTGAGCTCAATTCCCATTAGGGAATATCCAGAGATGACAAATAGTTGCAGTATCAATGAATTACCCAACCATGCTTCTTTATCCAACCAGTCCTATAATATATGTGCACATTTATCAACTTAAATCCAAACTGATGTCTGTGGCAGGACCATTAGACCAAACAAAACACTTCTATGAAGGGAAGGATTCTGTCTCTCTAAAGCCAAAATACGGTAATTGCCAATACAATAAAAAAATAAATAAATAAAACGAAGAAACACATTTGGAACTGCTGTTACAACGCACCTTCTTCCAGGTCTCCACCACTCCAGCTGCATATGCCAGTATGTGGATGTACTTGTGTTTGTGGTCCTGGTTTATCTTGGCACCTGGTTTAAAGAGTGACTGCATGAAAAGGTCTAAGAAAGCGGGAACACGGATCTGCAAAGAAAAAAAAAAAAAAAAAAGTAGGCAACTCTGTTCTGAAAAAACGGTTCTCAATCTTATTTAGGTTTAAAATATAAAATGTTCAACTAATACCCCCTTCATACAGGGTTGTATATCTCATGTATACCTAAACCATGTGATGTAAGAGACTAAATACAGTGTAGAATTGGCTGTCAATCACCCCTTAATTTATAAGAATACAAACTTATTACGATCATTATTTAAGGTCAGTTCATTTTATGAAGCTTAAAAGGTCATTTATAGGATTCTTTCAACAGTTACATGAATGACCAATGATGGAGGTATAAAAAAGTCCAGCTGGGTGGGGGTCCAAGAAAAGGGGTGTAGGGCTGTATTCAGTCTAGAGGTCTTGTTTACTCCTTTTAAGCTGAAACTGAATTGTAAGATTATGTAGTTTTAGTCTGACCATCCTAGAAGGACAATTATCACCTATAGACTGTATGGAGCAGCCAATCTGCTGCATGCGGGAATTTAAGGGGAATACCCTCTAGCACCAAGAGTATTAATGGGCCTTTCTGAACAATACACAGTGATGAAAAGGACTCTGAAAGTTCTGAACAACACTAAAAACAAATAACAGATCACACCATCCCATATTTTTTAAAAGACCACAAAAAACAAACAAAAAAAAAAAGAAGGAAGAAAAAAAAAAAAAAAAAAAAGGGGAGGAAGCACTTTTTCTATGCACCTCATTAACAAAATATTTATTACTGTACACTACACTTGTGTCCCCCCCCCAATTCCTCACCAGCTCCACAGGGGGGGCATCCATGCTTGTGAACATCTTGTACAGCACAGTGATGTCTGCAGGGTTCAATGCTCCTTTGGATAACATAGCTCCCAGTGCTTGGCATGCTCGAGGATAGGCAGCTGCTGTACCCAGAGCAAGTGTGATCTGGCTGGCATCATGACCTCTGAAGAATAAAAACTACATGTAAAACATCAACCACAACAATAAATGTAATTTAATCATATTTAATACACCAAGGCTTGAATCACATTTTTATGGTGCGTTAGGTCACACATTTACATGCGTCGTGGTAAGGCATCCTATTTATTGATAAGCGGTTGGTTAATGCATCACAACGACTTTTTAATTAAGTGAACCTTCCCTCCCCCTCTGAACAACCCAAAGCAGAAGGTATTGACGTGCGTGTTGTGTGCTCCCAAAACCCAGGTCCATTGTAATGTGTTGGGGTTGCCATTCAAAATGACACAGGTTCGTGGGTAATGTGTGGAGAAGCGTGTGTTTGATGAAAAGTTACCATTAATTTCACAGCTGTATATAATAATAAAGGTCAGACCTACTGTTCAATTATTATTTAATCATAAAAGGGAATATTTTGCACATTTGCTGGTCCTGCCCGTAGATTTCATCCTCAAGCAATGTAATAACATTCCTCTCCCTACCCCCAGGCCCCATATCTCCTGCCAAGAAGGTCTTTTAAGCTTCTATCTGTTGATGTACAGAACTGTGATGTCTTGAAACTGAAGGACTGACCTTGTCCCTCCTCTTTAGAAATGGGTCTTACATCGCATGAAGGAACTGACGGCCTTATTATATGATACATTAAAACAATAGAGCTCTACTTGGAATATCTGGATTGTTTAGATTGAAAATGGGGGACACCACCTCTTAGCAGCTAGTCTGTTCCATCCATCCCAATGTCACGCCCTCTTCCCCCGTCCATACTTATTCCCTACCTTGCTTTCCGCTTTTCTTGCCTTTGCTTTACCAGTCTTCTTTACTCAGAAGACTGTCTACTCACCCCCCTTACTCACACATAGGCTAAACACACACTTTACAAAGCAATAGTCTTGACAAATTCAGACTCCTACTGGTCAAAGGTTTAGCTCCATAAAAGATTACATGCCATCCTCTGTATCTTATCTGTGATTTGTATCCAAGCGCTCATTTAAGATGCGCAGATGAAATAGTTATGTTACTTTTTCCAACTTTAGATATCTTCAACTTATTGGCTACTACATGCTAGCAGAAGTTACCAAGTACCTAGGTTCTGTACTTTCAAACAGATCAAAGTTTCTCTCTGGATACAATTGCCCCCAGGGCTGAAAGCTATTTTACCTAAAGAATATTAAAGGGAAAGGGATCCAAAGAGAATATCTATCCCTATGCTCTGGTGCAGTTTTATCCTACAGTCCAAGATATTAAAATTCTTACTTTTCGTGAGCAAATCGCTGCACCTCCTGAGCGATCCTGCGCATGGCGGATCCCCCCTGTTCCTCCTGCGCCAATATGGACATGATTGCTTGGGCAAACAAATAGGTGTGCTCTCCATGGCAAACCATTTTCTGAAAAAATAAAATAACAAAAATGTTGAAATGTAGCTTGCCAGATGGAACAAGAAGTGGCAGAAAGCTCTGACAGGTAGGCACTAAACTAGTGCCCACGACTGCAATAGAAGTCAGGAGAGATTTAGAACTCTGAGAGGAGAAAACTCAATGAAATCTGACAGCAGTCACAGAAACAAGTGATGATACACAAGATACCCAAAGAGCAAAACAGAGGAAAGGAACTAAATCCCTTTTCAGCCTCCTTCCTATCCCAATTAGTAGAAAAGGCTGAGAAGAGACATAAAAGGCAAAAGACAACGATGAGAATGCTGTAATATTCTTTACAATAATTAACTTGCTGCACACACATAAAAAGACATTAGAACAACATGATGAGAAAAAGGAGACAAGATTAGGGAGAGATGGTTTAGCAGGCAGCCATTTGTAACCCATGCAGAATACAATGGTAGACATACAGCAAACTCTGGCAAGTTCTTCTCAAGGTTCTCCTCCCCTCCGTCTAAGATGGTGGCCAGTGAGGTTCGAAGCACTCTGGAGAACACCTCAAGCTGTTGGCAAGCTGTGGAGACGCTTGTGATTTCGCCCTGATATCCGGCATCTGAGATGAGCTGGAAGAGAGAGACAATTCAGCAATCAGTTGTAGAACTCTCTGTAGTGAAACCAAACTAGCCACATAGGATTAAAAAAAAAAAAAAAAAAAAAAGTTATAAATTGATTTGCATTTTAAATGAGTGAAATATGTATTTGACCCCTTCGCAAAATATGATTTAGTACTTGGTGGCAAAACCCTTTTTTAGCAATCTCAGAGGTCAGACGTTTCTTGTAGTTGGCCACCAGGTTTGCACACATCTCAGGAAGGATTTTGCCCCACTCCTCTTTGCAGATACTCTCCAAGTCATTAAGGTTTTGAGGTTTACGTTTGGTAACTCAAACCTTCTGCTCCCTCCACATATTTTCTATGAGATTAAGGTCTGGAGACTGGCTAGGCCTCTCCAGGACCTTAATGTGCTTCTTCCTGAGCCACTCCTTTTTTTTTCCTTGAGCATGAGTTTTGGGTCATTGTAATATTGAAATACCCATCCATGACTCATTTTCAATGCACTGGCTGAAGAAAGGAGATTCTCACCCAATATCTGACGGTGCATGGTCCCGTCCATCGTCCCTTTGATGCGGTGAGGTTGTCCTGTCCCCTTAGCAGACAAAACACCCCCAAAGAATAATGTTTCAACCTCCATGTTTGATGGTGGGGATGCTGTTCTTGGGGTCATAGGCAGAATTCCTCCTCCTCCTCCAAACACAGTGATTGAGTTGATGCCAAGAACACAACTTTGGTCTCATCTGGCCACAACACTTTCACCCAGTTCTCCTCTAAATCATTCAGATGTTCATTAGAAAACTTCAGATGGGCCTGTACATGTGCTTTCTTGAGCAGGAGGAACTTGCGAGCGCTGCAAGATTTCATTCACAACGTAGCGTGTTACCAATTGTTTTCTTGGTGACTGTGGTCCCAGCTGCCTTGAGATCATTGACAAGATTCTCCCGTGTAGTTCTGGGCTGATTCCTCACCGTTCTCATGATCAATAAAACTCCACGATGTGAGATCTTGCATGGAGCCCCAGACCGAGGGAGATTGACAGCTGTTTTGTGTTTCTTCCATTTGCGAATAATCGCACCAAAAGTTGTCACCCTCTCACCAACCTGCTTGGCGATGGTCTTGTACCCCATTCAAGCCACATGCAAGTCTACAATCCTGTCCCTGACATCCTTGGACAGCTCTTTGGTCTTGTAGCCCATTCTAGCCTTGTGTAGGTATACAGTTTTGTCCCTGACATCCTTCAACAGCTCTTTGGTCTTGGTCATGGTGGAGAAATTGGAATCTGATTGATTGCTTCTGTGGACAGGTGTCTTTTATACAGGTAACAAGCTGAGATTAGGAGCACTCCCTTTAAGAGAGTGCTCCTAATCTCAGCTTGTTACCTGTATAGAAGACACCGGGGAGCCTGATTGATAGGGGATCAAATACTTATTTCACTCATTTATAAATTGATTTGCATTTTACTTTTTTGAAATGAATTTTTCTGGATATTTTTGTTGTTATTCTGTCTCTCACTGTTAAAATAAACCTACCATTAAAATTATAGACTGATAATTTCTGTGTCAGTGGGCAAACATACAAAATCAGCAGGGGATCAAATACTTTTTTCCCCTCACTGTATGTCTGCAGTCTCTGACATCTCTTGTATTATGTCTGCTAGAGGTGCACCGAATGGAAATTTTGCTAATACTATTAGCAGTAAGTTTAAGTAAGAAATTTGCAGACATGATACAAGAGATGGTTAGAGACTGCATTTTTCTTGCACTAAAGGTGACAATAATGGCCAACAATAAATTCAGATTAATTTAAATTAATGATATTAATTAAAAAGTGGAATACAAATATATATAAAAAAATATAAATATTTTTTAAAAACTCATTTTCGGCTAAGTGAGATGCATTTTCAGTACCAAAATTTTCTTTCCTTGCACCCCTAATACAAACCCTGCCTGTCAGTGGATTTTGCAAGTACTGAGTTTACTACCACTAACATTGGTGAACCCTAATCACCAGTAATTATTTCCCCCCTAATAAGTTATTTTTCTGCTGACAAAATGTAAAACTACACAACACGATATTGAGGTAAAGCATTGTGAATGGATAGATGGCACATGGAGGGAACTCATGGGACTCTCACCTTTACAGTGAAGTTCAGCATCAGACAGTCCGGGTGAGCTTCCGCCAACTTGTAGAAAAGGTCTCGCCATGTTGTGTGTGCGATCATCTGCTCCAACCAAGCCGGAGTCTGCAAACCAAAATAAATGTGACGTCTATGACCCCATACAGGCCCAGAATTGCTGAACAGCAACATTCAGAGAAATGAATAATATGGCATGTGAAGGATATCGTCCAAGTCCTGTTGTGATCATCCAAGTGAGAGCTTAGAGATACTTTGGCCTCCATACGAGAGAACGCAAATGACCTTACTTCTTACCAAAATATCCCTTTTATGTCTCCAGTGAAGAAAATTCAAGTTAGACTTACCGGTAACTTGTTTTCCTTGAGTCTTTCAGGACAGCACTTGAGAGAGTGACTCCTCCCCTTGCCAACAGGAAACACCTCTTCCACCAAACTTTAAAAGGAGGCTCCTTTCCACATCTTGTCAGTAGTAGTAGAGAACCTCCGGCCCCAAACTGGAACACATAATCGAGATATGATTAGTCACAGTATATATATGTAAAAACAATAGGGCGGGATGCTGCTGTCCTGAAAGACTCAAGGAAAACAAGTTACCGGTAAGTCTAACTTGAATTTTCCCTTATCGTCTTTCAGGACAGCACTTGAGAGGATAAGAGAGACTTACCCCCCTAGGGAGGGACCACAGCCTGCAGAACCTTTCTGCCAAAAGCCTGATCACCTGCTGATAGGAGATCCAGTCTGTAATGACGGACAAACGTTAAGTAGCTTGACCACGTAGCCGCCTTACAAATCTGATCTGGGGTGGCACCAGCTCTTTCTGCCCATGTAGTGGCCTGGGCTCTTGTTGAATGAGCCCTAATTCCCAGCGGGGAAGATAAACCCATTTGAGAATAGGCTACAGAAATAGCTGTCTTAAGCCATCTAGCCAATGATGCTTTTGATGCTTGTTGGCCTTTCTTGTTTCCAGAAAAAAGAACAAATAATGAATCTGAAACTCTAAACCCTCCTGTTACTTCCAAATACTGTAATAGGATACGTCTTACGTCTAAATTGTGAAACTGCTCTTCCTTTGCACCCGAAGGGTTAGCAGAAAAGGTTGGTAGAGTAATCTCCTGAGACCTGTTACTAAAGCTTGCCACTTTTGGCAAAAACCCCGGATCTACTTTAAGGACAACTCTATCAGGAAAAACTGACAAAAAAGGCTCTTTTACTGATAGAGCGTGCAGTTCACTAATCCTTCTTGCTGAAGTAATTGCGACCAGAAAAATAGTCTTCAAAGTTAAATTCTTTAGGGATATGGCCTGTAAAGGCTCAAATGGTTCTTTTGCCAGAGCCTGCAGAACCACCGAGAGATCCCAATTTGGGAAATGCTTCACCGGGACCGGTCTAGACCTGGAAAGTGCTTTGAAAAATCTCATGATCAGAGTTTCTGAAGATAAGGATCTCTCCAGATAAACTCCCAAGGCGGCCACCTGCACCTTAAGGGTGCTGACCGCCAAATTCTTGTCTGCACCGTTTTGCAAGAACTCCAGCACTGAAACTAGATCTTTAACCTCCCTATGTTCAGAATGACAGAAAGAAACATAGACTTTCCATACTTTGGCGTAAATATCCCTGGTTACCTTTTTCCTACTGGACAGCAACATCGTAGTTAAACGTTCAGAAAAGCCTTTGCTTCTCATTAACTGCTCCTCAGATACCAGGCAGTGAGTTTTAACCTGCCTACATCTGGATGATGCACTGGCCCCTGAGTCAATAGATCCTGACTGAGCGGAAGAAGCCAACATGGTTTTATTGCCAACTGAAGAATCGTGGAAAACCAAGCCCTCTTTGGCCAATATGGAGTAATCAAAATTATTGATACTCTCTCTTCTAGTATTTTCCTCAACACTAGAGGGATTAACCTGAATGGAGGAAAAGCATACCCTAGGTGAAAATCCCATGGATGTGCCAGAGCATCTATCCCCTGAGAGCAAATGTCTCTCTGAAGGGAGAAAAAATTCGGGAGCTGCGTGTTTTGTTTTGAAGCAAACAGATCTACCTGCGGAAGGCCCCAAACACTGGTGATTAATGCAAACACCTTCCTGTTCAGACTCCACTCTGATTCCTGAACTTTCTGTCGGCTCAGATAATCCGCTACTTCGTTCAATGTGCCTTTTAGATGGACTGCGGATAGAGATAGTAAGTGGTTCTCTGCCCACTCCAGAATCTCTACTGACAGTAAGTGAAGAGCCCTGCTTCTTGTGCCTCCCTGTTTGTTCAGGTAGGCTATGGCCGTGGCATTGTCTGACAAAATCTGGACATGGCAACCTATGAGGTTTTGAGAGAAGAAAGCTAATGCTAGAGCAACCGCCTTCAGCTCTCTCCAATTTGAGGATTTTTGGGCCTCGAACTGGGACCATGTTCCCTGCGCTAAGGCCTGACCCATGTGGGCCCCCCATCCCTGCAAACTGGCGTCTGTTGTGACCACTTTCCCGGTCGGAAAAGACCAAAGAAGACCTTTTTGCAGTACCACCTGACTTTTCCACCACCAAAGTGAACGTTTGACTCTGGTGGGAATCTTTACTTTTGTATCTAAACTCTCCATCCTGTGGTTCCAGGTCCTTAGAAGGAACCTCTGTAGAGTCCTGAAATGCAGCCTTGCCCATTGGATGGCTGGCATTGAAGAGGTTAATGTCCCCAGAGCCGACATAACCTTTCGGACTGAAATCAGTTGATTTGTTTGTAGTGCCGTTATTACCCTTTGGACCTTGATCTTTTTCTCTTCTGGGAGAAAAATCTTTTGCTCCACTGAATCTATCAAATAACCCAGAAACAGTACTTGCTGAGCTGGGATGAAATTTGATTTTTGAACATTCACTATCCACCCTATTGACTCCAAATGACTGCGGGATTTGCTCAAATCCTCCTGCAACTTTTCCCTGGATGGGGCAAAAAAGAGGAGGTCGTCCAGATATGGAATTACCGCAATCCCCTGGAGTCGAAGAGGGGCGAGAGCTTCCGCCATTATCTTCGTAAAAATACGAGGAGCTGACGACAGGCCGAACGGAAGGGCCCTGAACTGAAGATGTATAATCTCCTTGCCCATATTCACCGCAAACCTCAGGAACTTCTGGGACTGAGGTGCTACAGGAATATGAAGATAAGCATCCCTCAGATCGATTAATGCCATAAAACAATCTTTTGTCAGAATGCTTCTGACTGTGAAAATTGAGTCCATACAAAACTTTTTGTATAGGACTGACCTGTTCAGGGGTTTTAGGTTGAGGATAAGACGGAAGTTTCCGGATGGTTTTCTTATCAGAAAGATGTGAGAATAGAAACCCTGACCCTGTTCTTCTGGGGATACTGGTATCACTACCCTCTGGTGCCTCAGATCCCTTAAAAGGTTCTTCATGGCCAGAGCCCGTGTTTGATCCCTTGGTAGGTTTGTTACAAAGAATCTTTCTGGCGGGCGATCCGAAAACTCTATCCTGTAACCTTGGGACAGCATGTCCAAAATATATAGACTTTCTGTCATGCTGGCCCAAATGGGAAGGAAACCTTGCAGCCTTCCCCCCACCGGTACGCACAAGTCATTGCGTTTTACCGGAGGCTGCAGGAGGATGGAAAAGGACATTTCCTTTTCCCTTTCCCTTCTGCGAAGCCCAATTTTTTCTTTTCTCCTGGGGTTTGTTTTGTTCTTGAGCCCTTTGGGAACGAAAAAAACGTTTAACTGGCTGTTTTTTCTTTTTGATGGGAAAAGACTTCTTTTTATCCGCTGTTCTATCTAGAACCGCATCTAAGTCAGGCCCAAAAAGCAAGTCACCCAGGAACGGTATCCCACACAGCTTGTTTTTGGATGCCGCGTCCCCCGGCCAAGTTTTCAACCACAAAGCCCTTCTGGCTGAGTTGGCCAGGGCAGCAGATCTAGCTGTCATTTTAATTGATTCCGCTGATGCATCAGATATAAATGCGACAGCGGCCGACAGAGTTGAGAATGAATCCAAAATCTCTTGTTTTGGTGAGTCTGCTGAGATATGGGCCTTAAGTTGCTCTAACCAGAACTCCATATTTCTGGATACCACTGTAGTTGCCATAGCAGGTTTAAGATTTCCCATGATAGATTGCCAAGCCCTTTTTAGAACCTGGTCCATCCTTTTATCCATGGGATCTCTCAACACCCCCATGTCCTCGAATGCCAAATCTGTAGACCTCGAGACCTGGGAAAACGCGGCATCTAGTTTGGGGTTTTTGTTCCAAACCGCCGCTGGATCTTCGTCAAAAGAAAAACGCCTTTTTAAGGCTTTGGGAAAGAAAGGCTTTCTCTCTGGCTCTGCCCACTCTTTCTTAATAGCTTCAGAAATAACAGAGTGCACTGGGAAATTGCGATTTTTGTGCTCGCTAAGCCCTGCATACATTTTATCATGCAGAGATAACTCCTTTCTTTCCTCCTCCAGACCCAGTGTGGTATAGATTGCTTTTAACAGGCCATCTACCTGTTCTAAAGACAATTTAAATCTTGAAGGTAAATTTTCTCCTTCCTCACCCTCATCAGAATCCTCAGATTGAGAGGGGAAATGTCCCTCTGGGGTAGGAGATGCCTCAGTCTCCACCGCCGGGACTATAAGTGAGCCTTGGGAGGACTGTGAGGTAGTAGGCTGACTCAGGGATGGGTTTGCTAGGGAAGAGCGAAATGATTGAATAGTCGCATCAAGTTCTTTTTTAACAGATGCAATCAAGTCGCTGCAAGCGGAAGAAGCTTCTTCTTTAACTAGCAAATCAATACAAGCTTGACATAACGTCTTCTTCCATCCTTCAGGTAGCTTGGATTTACATGAAGGACATTTTCTTTTTGCCACTGGATCAGAGCTCTTGGCCTGCCATGAGACAAAAGAAGAAACCATCCTAATGAGACAACCTGTCCTATACCCAAGGATGCTCACCACAGGTGCACAGTAAGAACTAAACTGCCTTATGTGCCCAGACAGGCCCCTGCCACCGGGGGGGGGGAGATAGAGAGAGAGAGAGAGACCCCACAGTACAAGGAGGACAGTATACAACTGCCCCTTACCTGGGCCTTGCTGGTGCCTGTGCCTGTCCCACTTGCTGCCGCCATCGATTCCATCGAGGAGCGCTTGCTGTGTTTGTGTGGCTAAACGCCGGTTCCGGACTCCAATAGTGCCTGTGCGCCGGACCGGAACCGCCAAATAAGCACCAGCCCCGTTCCTCCCCTTTCCCTCTGCGATTTCCGGCGGAAATGACGCCGCACGCCTGTTCCGTGGGCTCCGCCCCCTCCGGATGCCTCACTTCCGGCGGATGGAGCCCCGCTGCCATCCCCAAGATGGCGGCGGTGCAATAAGCAACAGGCGGTGGACCTGAGAAAAAAAACACAGTAAACGGCCACCGCCTGTCTTGCCGCCGCCTAGGAGCGATGCCCACGACAGTCGGACTCACCCTGAGCCCATATGAAGAGGGAGAGGGAGCCCAGCCAGCAGCACTTCACCTCAGCTGTGGAATGGGAGGAACAGCTCTCATGAGGTAACAAAGTGTTTGATGAAAAAAACCAGGAAACCTGAGCTCCCAGGACAGCACCTGAGAGCCCTGACTTCCCCACGAAGTGTTCCCTCCGGAGGAAACACAAAAACTGACAAGATGTGGAAAGGAGCCTCCTTTTAAAGTTTGGTGGAAGAGGTGTGTCCTGTTGGCAAGGGGAGGAGTCACTCTCTCAAGTGCTGTCCTGAAAGACGATAAGGGAAAGAAAGAATAAAAAAAGGCTAATCCAAAAGGCTTATAGGAAAAAGGAAAAAACGCGCTGTCTTAAAGTGGTAAATAATAGCTGCCAGCACAACAAAAAATCTGTATATAAAAAGGTGAAAAAAAATTATATAGTGCAGCGCTGAATATAGTGATACAAGTCACTCCTACTACCCAGACCTAAGCTGATAGCAAAGAATTACCTGTGTGTATAAAATGTAAATGAATACATTCAATATATAACCAATATGTGAAGAATATTAATACATTTACATAAAACAGTGCGAGTGCATAGTGGATATAAAGTCCATAAAGGGATTCCAATGAATAAAGTGACTAGTGCAAAGTAAATCCTTGTGAACAGGTTGTCTGTAGATAATCCGCCACCAATGAAGAGAGAGGCTTACCAGACAGGTTAAACCAAAACTAGGCATACGCCCAATGAGTCAACTGAGCTTTTGGTGCAACACACCGATGGGGGAAATGTCAGCATACACGGCTTCCAATGTAGACCAATCAAGCGGAGGTCCGTCACAATGTTTTAGCAACAATGGGTATCCACCAAAGGTACAGTGACCAAGGATCAAAAACGGTTCCTCCCAATGTTATATGTTGCAAAAGGAAAAAGAATGGGCCATATAGTGTGATTCCATTTGCAACATATAACATTGGGAGGAACCGTTTGTGATCCTTGGTCACTATACCTTTGGTGGATACCCATTGATGCTGAACACATTCCCCTCACTTACTGTACTCATGACATCAGCCATACTGGCACTGAGGGAAAATCCACAGCGGCAACAACAAATAAAAAAAGTTTTGTTTTTTTTTTCCCTTAAGGAAAGTAAAACCCCTATAGGGTTTTATTGACCTTACAAAGTTCAGTAACCCAGATTACATAGGTCGTTGGGAGTCAGAAACTTCTTACCCAATGACATAATGCACCAGTCCAACTTCTCTCCATGTAGAAGTCAAATTCTCCCTTGTGTAGGAGAGAGTGTGGAGGCCGAGCAACGCATGGTCATATAGGGTGGTTTTGCCCTGCGATACGACCATTTTGGGAGGAGTTGGCAGACATAATTTCTCTGATACAGGGCAAAGTAATTAGACCTGAACCATTGAAGTTTTTGTTACATTGTGCGACGGAACTAATAGGTCAATATAAGAAATCTGTGACCCCATATTTACTAAAGGCTGCTAAATATTTGATTCCAACCCTTTGGGGACAACAAACTGTACCCTCTCTTTTCCAATGGTTACGAAGGGTTGATGAGCTCCGTTTATTGGAAGAAATAAAATATGAATGAGGGTCTAATTGATAAATACTTTAAGACGTGGGCAAGTTCGTTAGAATTCAAGACCACCACACTGTATTATGATATAATTACTGCTTATTATTGCTGTCTGTCTCTCTGCTGAAGATTTAACCTCACTTCCGGTTTGGTGAAACCAGTATCACTGTAACAGGAAGCATGGAGAAATGTATCTAAAAGAGCTCCAGTCAAGTAAAAACCTAATATGGGTTGTGATCCTTCCCCATGCATTCCAAAACAAATACTTTAATAATTGTCTGAGAGTTTTCTGCAGGTGTAGGAATGTGCATGGATATATGGGTGTTTAATATATGCAATATTGTGGGACTATGATGGGTTTTCAGAAGGGCTGGGACATACAGTAAAGTAAAATCTCTATGACTGTTACCTCTCCTTCCTCTGTAAAGATGGAATCTGCTTTACGTGGATCAAAGTGTTTAATGAGCAGACTTTTCAGATGGTTCTCCACTGTTTCCTGCACCTGCACTGGCTCCACACCTGTAAAAACACAAAACCTGTAAGCTGTTGAAAAACTACATGTACCAGCCTTCTAAGCTTTATAGCTCATCAACAGCTATAACTCCTGTACAGTATCTAACAAAAGTGAGGACAAATATGGAAAATGTCCAAATTGGGCACAATTAGTAATTTTCCCTCCCTGGTGTCATGTGGCTTGTTAATGTTACAAGGTCTCAGGTGTGAATGGGGAGCAGGTGCGTTAAATTTGGTGTTGCTAGGGATACACCGATACAATTTTTTTTACAATGAGTAGAAGTACCGATACTTTTTGATTAGTACTTGCTGATACCAATTACCGATACCTACTGCAACTGTTTTGTTTTAACTTCAGCTGTCAGCAATGGTGCAAAGCATTGAAAAGTTATTTCCAAAGGAAATAAATAGATTTTTTTTTAAATTTAGCGCTTTTTCAATGTGAAATGTGTAAATATATGTTAATATAAATGTGTAAAAATATTCACTAACAAAGCAAACAAAAAAAAAATGTTTTAATTGTTTATAGTTTATAAAACAGACGTGAACAAAAGAAAATAAAAGCAGGAAAATAATAATTAAATGGGGGAGAATAGGGAGTTAATTAAGGCTAATTAGAGTAAATTAGGGTTATTAAGGGGTTAAACAGAGGAACATTTGTTCTACTAGACAAGCACACATGTATTGCGCATGCGCGGAATGTTTTGATACGAATTGGAGCTGTTTTAAACACCCTTGCAAGGATATTTTTTTTGCTTTTATGGATTTTAAATAAAGGAAGGTTTAAGACACTCTGCACTATTAGAATCTTTTTCTGGACATCCACCACCGCTGTAAGCGGTCTCCTTTCATCGGATCTTCAGTGGAAGTACATGGTCTATATGAAGTGAACACTCTGCTGATGCGTACCCACTATCCTGGAGGTGAGCACTTTGGAGCGTTACCTTGGACATCTGTGAGAGAGATATCCTTTCTATGACGGATGAGGTTCGCCTGCTGGAGGAAAACACCCAAGGATTTCAGTGTTTGGTGTCATTATGCCTTTTTAAAAGGGTTTCCTGGTACGCCTCTAGTCTTCTCAAGGTGACGGGCGTATACTGCGGTGGAAGTCACACATATACTTCTGTAGCGAAGTCACTTTCATCACTTCACATTGTTTAACAATATATGGACACAAGGATTTTGAAATTATATTAACATGTTTTATTATTATTTTTTTACATTTTTATATTATTTTTTTAATTTTTAGGATTTAAGGTCACTTATTTTTGATCACGTATTTATATCCATTTGATTTGCACCTTTTGTTAAATATTTAAGTTTGTCACTATATTATTTATCCAGCGCTGCACTTCTTTCTGTATACGTTTATCTGTGCCCCCTATCAGGGTTATAGTGTTCAGCTGCAGGATACCTTTCACAGGTTGTTTCATTTATTCATCAATCAATTATTTGTTCACCTAGCGCAAATTTTTTCTTTAGAATTATTCCAACATGATAACGACCCCAAACACACCTCCAAGATGACCATTGCCTTGCTAAACAAGCTGAGGGTAAAGGTGATGGACTGGCCAAGCATGTCTCCAGACCTAAACCCTAATGAGCATCTGTGGGGCATCCTCAAATGGAAGGTGGAGGAGCACAAGGTCTCTAACATCCACCAGCTCCGTGATGTCGTCATGGAAGAGTAGAAGAGGATTCCAGTGGCATATTGTGAAGCTCTGGTGAACTCCATGCCCAAGAAGGTTAAAGCAGTGCTGGAAAATAATGGTGGCCACACAAAATATTGACACTTTGGGCCCAATTTGGACATTTTCACTTAGGGGTGTACTCACTTTTGTTGCCAGCGGTTTAGACATTAATGGCTGTGTGGTGAGTTATTTTGAGGGGACAGCAAATTTACACTGTTATACAAGCTGTACACTCACTACTTTACATTGTAGCAAAGTGTCATTTCTTCAGTGTTGTCACATGAAAAGATATAATAAAATATTTACAAAAAATGTGAGGGGTGTACTCACTTTTGTGAGATAATGTATATAAAGCCTCATAACTCCATATAGAAAAAATCTGCCCCATTATATGCTGTATGATTTCTTTTGTCATAAGCCACATTCTGCATTAACAAACCTGACTGGATCAGCCATTCAGCTAACAAATTCACTGTCTGCGCCACAGCGGTGTAATTCTCGGACAGCAGCTGTATGACGTGCTCTGGAGAGCCGCCGGCCTGGAAATACCTGGAGGCACAAACATGGAGAAAAGACGGTTTACAACTAGGGTTTAGAATTGTAAACAATAGCGACCCAACAAATCTGTACATTACAAAGCGATAATCGAATGTTAGTGCAAAGAGTCAGAGGTGCTATAGATACCATTAATAGCCTTTATGGGAGCCCTGAAACTTGGGGTGCTCCATTAAATAAATACTGACTTCAGCTAGGAAGCCTATGCTTTGTCCCATCACCTTCTGCTTCTTATATCTTGCTACTGACCAGATGAAGTGGACCTTTCAGTAACATTTTCAAGTCTGCATAAAATTTATTCACCAACAATATCATTTTGATACTGCACCTTCATCAATAAAAAATGAGGGATGCTCCGATGCCGATACCAAGCATTTTCATGAGTATCAGTACACGTGAAAATGCTCCCGATACCGAAACTGAGAGTTTGCAGTGCGATTTGTGTAAATACACAATGAATGGGCGCAAATTGCACTGCAAAGAATTGCATGCGATTTGAACAGGAATGCGGTGCGATTCCTGTCTGACTTGCATGCAATTTCCCCCACCGCTCATGTGTGTGTATATAGAGATGATAGCGCCATTGAGTGGGCTGTTTAATACAAAAAATTCAACTCGCATTAAGTACATATCTGGTCAAATGCAAAATCTGCATAGTGTCCCGTTTCTGCCGATGATAGAAAACCAGGGCCGCTGGAGGTGCTCACAGGGCTGCAGAAAATGTAGAGGCAGCAGCCCCCCCAGGTGACATCACTTCCACCCTATACCCACAGGGGTCCCGGAACTTCTCCAGCGGCCTTGGTATTCTATCATCAGCGGAAACAGGACACTATGCAGATTTTGCATGCAAGTTATAATATATAATTTTTTTAAACTGCCCACTAGATGGTGCTTCCCTTTCCACCCATACACACACACACACACACACACGGTGGGGGAAATTGCATGCGATCATTTGCAGTGCGACTTGCGCCCATCTATTTTGTTTCTGTTTTTTCCCCCTTCGTTTCCCAGCAGAGTATATGCCGGGGAGTATCAGAGTATTATCACTGAGATTGAGCTGGGTAGGCCAGGACGGATCAGGAGCTCCACAAGAACATGTCCTTATTCGGCCATGTTCAGACCACGCCCCCCCGCGCCCATCTATTTTGTTTGGACGCAAATCACACTGCAAAGTATCGCTACTCGGTATCGGCGAGTACTTAACCGAAAGTATAGGTATTCGCCGATAAAAAAAAGCAGTATTGGTGCAACCTAAAAAAAAAAAATAAAAAAATCAGCCCTTTGCTTAGGTTAAGATAATGTTATCGGTCTGCTGCAGGCAGGCTCCTCTCTCACAGTGATAACTTACACTGTAAGGCAGGCCATAGATGATTCGATTTTCATTCCTGTTCGCTTGATTCCCCCCCCCCCCCCCCCATCAACAGTCAGTGTTAATGGGGGAATGCCTTTTTCAGTGCTATTGTGTTCTGCTGGGGGGAGATGAGGAGCCTTCCCTGTCGGCACAACACAGTGATTACTGCTAGCGGCTATAGCTGTATTCCAAAAATCTGACAGTCTGAATGTACTGAAGTTGATCAATGCATCAACTTCAGTACAACCAGTCTGCATATACATGGATCACATCTAGGCTGGTCCCTGCTGAGCTGGCTGAGATTTGGTCCATCTATGGTTGGCTTAACTTTGTAGCCAGTCATTATCAAAGTGAGAGGCTACAACAGGGGCTGATCTGTGTCAGATGATTTAGGAGCACGGCCAAGAACTGCACAGTCACCAAGATTTACATGATTGTAAATCCGAGCTGTCATCCGAGTCCAGGAAGTAGATGGTGACCCTGAATGATAGAGAAAATGAATCACCGCTCAGGAAAACTTGCTTTCAGGTGTGTGTTAGTGAATCCTTCAGGAGAGGAGTCCCAGGTGCTGGCTAAATGAACTAGAGCGCAAAACGCGTCAGCTATGTCTGTACCACCCGCCAGATTGTCCTGTTTTTTATGATCCAAGTTTTACAATAAAGAAGACGTTTTCAACTTTATCCGGTGTGCGGCATCCAGATTTTCCTGTTTCAAACCCTGACCCTGAATGATGTCTGAAAAAAGAAAGCTTTATCCTTCTGGGGAGAAAACAGATGAGGGCACTGGTGTGGGCAGAGTGCTGTGATCTCTGTGAGAGGTAATAAATACCTGGAAGTGTTACGTTTGTATAATACTCAGCCTGCACCCGGCATAAAGACACACATTGGATTCTAGCTCCACATGGATGGAAAACACAGGCTCACCACCAATATTTAGGTCCAGGTTGTAGCACTCCAAAGTACTGACATCCTAGTTAAAGCTGCCATAACAGAACACGTGGGGTTTGGAGGATCCGGGGGGGGGGGGCTGTGAGAATCCAGGGGGGGGGGGGGGTGGTGGGGCTCTGACGATCCAGGGAGGGAGGGGTGGGGGTGCTCTGACGATCCAGGGAGGGGGGGGGGGGCTCTGACGATCCGGGGGGTGGGGCTTTAAGTAAGGATCCAGGGGGGGTGGAGCTCTGACAATCGAGGGGGGGTGGGGCTCTGAGGATCCAGGGGGGGGGGCTCTGAGGATCCAGGGGGTGGGGCTTTGAGGATCCAGGGGGGTGGGGGGGGCTCTGACGATCCAGGGAGGGAGGGGGGGGGGGGGCTCTGACGATCCAGGGAGGGAGGGGTGGGGGTGCTCTGACGATCCAGGGAGGGGGGGGTGGGGCTCTGACGATCCGGGGGGTGGGGCTTTAAGTAAGGATCCAGGGGGGGTGGAGCTCTGACAATCGAGGGGGGGTGGGGCTCTAAGGATCCAGGGGGGGGGGGGCTCTGAGGATCCAGGGGGTGGGGCTTTGAGGATCCAGGGGGGTGGGGGGGGCTCTGACGATCCAGGGAGGGAGGGTGGGCTCTGACGATCCAGGGAGGGAGGGTGGGGGGGGGCTCTGACGATCCAGGGAGGGAGGGTGGGGGGGGGGCTCTGACGATCCAGGGAGGGAGGGTGGGGGGGGGGGCTCTGACGATCCAGGAAGGGAGGGTGGGGGGGGGCTCTGACGATCCAGGAAGGGAGGGTGGGGGGGGGCTCTGACGATCCAGGGAGGGAGGGTGGGGGGGGCTCTGACGATCCAGGGAGGGGGGGTGGGGAGCTCTGACGATCCAGGGAGGGAGGGTGGGGGGGCTCTGACGATCCAGGGGGGGGGGGGTGGGGGGGCTCTGACGATCCAGGGGGGGGGGGTGTTGGGCTCTGATGATCCAGGGAAGGGGGGGGGCTCTGACGACCCAGGGAGGGGGGGGGGGGGCTCTGACGATCCAGGGAGGGGGGGGGGGGGCTCTGACGATCCAGGGAAGGGGGGGGGGGGCTCTGACGATCCAGGGAGGGGGGGGGGGGTCTGAAGTCTACTAAAAAGGTATGTACAGGGCTCAATGGGTGACTTTTTATACTGTACATCTGTGCAGGTTCATATGACCTCAGCTGCACTGACCTCTTCAAGGAGTTAAATATGGCGGGTTCCATGATGTAGTCACGACTGCCCAATTTCTCCAGACATTCCTGCTGCACCTCGGCATCATCCTCCCCTTCTGTATACTCTTCATCCTGCCACACAACCAGCACATGGATCATTAAAGTGCAACTCTTTCAGGCATTGCTAGGATATAAAACAGTCACATGACACCACTTCCCAGCATTCCACACTCCTAACCACCAGCTACAAGTACATCGGTTGGGCAGCTCTATCACTTTAATTGGAAAGCCTCTCACCAGCTGTTAATGGCGGTACGGAGCTCACAGCTGCAGTATATAAACGTACCTCGGTAGACAGGCGCTTAAAGTGTTAAACACGCTCTATTTAAAGGGTACATACATAACACTTCTGGCTTCCTGTTTTCAAACAGCGCTGCCCATCCGTAATATCTGCATCAATAAATTCCAACCTCATCCAAATGCTTATTATTTAGTTTTGGATAGAACAGGGAAGGGCTGGAGTCAGTGGTGTATTTAGGTTTTGTGCTGCCCTAGGCCTTAGTAAACTTGTGCACCCCCTAATTTAAATATGACCCGGCCCCATCATCTTTGCGGGATGAGGAGAGAGAGATGCGGCATCTTTTGATTTGGGGATATGTTTTGGGGGGGTGCTTTGGGAGTGGAGAAGAAATGTGCTAGTGTACTTGTGCACATGTCCTCTCCCCTCCCAAAGCACCCCCCCCTCCCAAAACATATCCCCTTACCCCTCCCCCATGTGTGCATCTGTTACCAGCCCCACTCCTTCCTTCCTTTTGCTTTGTCCACCTTCACAGCATCTATAAACTTTACACAGACCTCAGATCATCACTGCGGCTCTTGCAGTGAAATCTCCCTCCTCCCCAGCTCTTACTTCTCTTGTCCGTGTACATCAGAACTTTGGAGCCGGGGAGGAGGATCCTCCGTGAACTGTATCCGGCTGTCAGTGGGGGGGAGAGAGGTGACGGCTGCAACAAAAGGGCGATCGCCGCGCGTGGGGACCCTGGGCGGCAGATGTCCTGGGTGCCCACGCTAGTGCGCCCCTTTAGTACCGCCCCCCCCTAGGTCTGGGCCTTGTCGGCCTAGGCACAGCACTGGCTGGAGTCCTCGTCAGGTTTTTATTGCCTTCAGGATAAGAAGCGAAGCTACATCCCTCCAGCGGGAACAAATTCTTTCTTGTATGGGTGTCACAGAAAGAGGGAGGTGAGGAGAAATCTCCCCAATGGAGGTCACCGGCAGAATGAACAGCTAAAACAAAAACGTGATTCTTCCCCATTCTAAAAAGGGAAAAATAAATAAGAGTTTACCTGGAATTCCTCGGCAGAAGGATTACTACAACTATAAAAGGTCAGCGGGAGATACAATACCGACCTCCTGATCGGTGTGTGCCGTACTTCTCCGGGAGATCGATCACTTCACACCACTACCTGGTGATATTCCACCAACCTGGACTCCAGACTGGTCTCCCTCACCCCTTCCCAGTGCCAGGCTAAGTCTAACAGGGCTGGCAGCTTCCAAATATCCAGCAAAGTTCCATATAAACACTAATGGGGGGGAAGGGGGTCAGTTCATGTGAGTGATAGCATGAAAACCTGTATACTGCAAGATTTAACCCCAGGAGGCTGCCATTGCAGATCTCTCCTCCTCCCTGGAAATCAATACTCAGGTGAGAGACAGAGAAGCCAGCAATGGAAGCCCACGTTCTCCTTGTGATAGGTGCATTTTATAATCAGGCTATGACCTGCAATACAAAGCTGTGTGGATGAGGCTCCAATACCCAGGCATTCAGATCTGGGACTTACCGCTCCTCTCTCCTCCCAGTCTCCCACAATGCCCCCTCCGCCCGTGAAATAATCTCCTTCCATCCTCCCAGACGTTGGGGGTCCCCCGAGCAGCCTCCGAGCTCTTTCCCTTGTTGTTTCCGGGCACCCAGAGATGACGTCGCCGCGCACCGGAAACACGCACTCATCCTGAAGCCACCGTCATGCAAAAGCGCCGAGCGACAGGAGACTTCCGGCGGCCATTTTCTAGAAGACCATTCCAGGCGGGGAGAGGCAATTCCTATGGGGGCCACTAGGGGCGCTGTAGAGCAGGCTTGTCTGCCGCTCACAGTACAAGGCGGGCCGGCCCCACCCAGATCTACTCTGCAGATCACCTGAGTGGGAGGGTGGGACCCTCTCTCCCCCCCCCCCCGGGGCTCCTCGTTGCCAGGGACACCCCCAAAGTGCTTCTCCTTTCTAGGGACATCTCTCAGATACTCCTTTCTAGGTGATTCCCCCAGTTGCTCTTTGTAGCCAGGGACACCCCCTGGGTTCTTCTATTTTATAGGGACATCCCCAAGTGTTTCTCGTTGCCATGGACACCCTCAGGTTCTCCTTCTTTCCAGGGACACCCTCAGGTTCTCCTTATTTCCAGGGACATCCCTCAGGTTCTCCCTTATTTCCAGGGGCACCCTCAGGTTCTCCTCATTTCCAGGGACATCCCCCGGGTTCTCCTTTTTTCCAGGGACATCCCTCGGGTTCTCCTTATTTCCAGGGACATCCCTCAGGTTCTCCTTATTTCCAGGGGCACCCTCAGGTTCTCCTCATTTCCAGGGACATCCCCCGGGTTCTCCTTTTTTCCAGGGACATCCCTCGGGTTCTCCTTATTTCAAGGGACACCCTCAGGTTCTCCTTATTTCCAGGGACATCCCTCAGGTTCTCCTTATTTCCAGGGACATCCTCAGGTATGTCTCCTTTCTAGGGACATCTCCCAAGTGCTCCTTGTTGCCAGAGACATCCTCAGATGCTCTTATTCTCTAATGACATCCCCCAGGTCCTCCTCATTGTTAGGCTTTATGTACACGGGATGTTTTTACAATCTCTCCTGAAGGATTTAACTTGACAGATAGTAACCCACGTTTAAACCGTCAGTTTTGCGGCGTTTACATGCCGCGTTTTGCCACTTTTACGTTTAGAAGCGTTTGAAAAAAAAAAAACTTTTTTTTTTTTTTTCAAAATAGCCAAAAATGAAAAACTTCTGTAAACGTAATGCGGCTAAATGCGAGTTACCGCGTTTAGAAGCGCTTGAAATGCCTCTACAATCAGCCTCTTAACTCATGTTTTTGCATTCCAAAAAAGGCCTCTAAACTCAACTGCCTAGAAACGACCCTGTGAACATGTACTGATAAGATAACAGAGGAGAGTTCAGGAGCAGTTGAAAAAAATGCCCAACTGCTCCTAAACATAAATTTACCAGCAGCAGTGTACATGAGGCCTTAGGGACACCCCTGGGTGCTCCTCATTTCCAGAGACATCTCCAGGTGCTTCTCCTATCTATGGACATCACCCAGGTGCTTCTCCATTCTAGAGACATCCCCCAGGTGCTTCTCCATTCTAGACACATCCCCCAGGTGCTCCTAGTTTCCAGAGACATCCCCCAGGTGCTCCTCGTTTCCAGAGATATTCCCCAGGTGCTCCTCTTTTCAGAGACATTCCCCAGGTGCTCCTCGTTTCCAGAGACATTCCCCAGGTGCTCCTCGTTTCCAGAGACATTCTCCAGCTGCTCCTCGTTTCCAGAGACATTCCCCAGGTGCTCCTCGTTTCCAGAGACATCTCCAGGTGCTTCTCCTATCTATGGACATCCCCCAGGTGCTTCTCCATTCTAGAGACATCCCCCAGGTGCTTCTCCATTCTAGAGACATCCCCCAGGTGCTCCTAGTTTCCAGAGATATTCCCCAGGTGCTCCTCTTTTCAGAGACATTCCCCAGGTGCTCCTCGTTTCCAGAGACATTCCCCAGGTGCTCCTCGTTTCCAGAGACATTCCCCAGGTGCTCCTCGTTTCCAGAGACATTACCCAGCTGCCTCCTCGTTTCCAGAGACATTCCCCAGGTGCTCCTCGTTTCCAGAGACATCCCCCAGGTGCTTTTCCATTCTAGAGCCACCCCCCAGGTGCTCCTCGTTTTCAGAGACATTCCCCAAGTGCTCCTCTTTTCAGAGACATTCCCCAAGTGCTCCTCTTTTCAGAGACATTCCACAGGTGCTGCTCTTTTCAGAGACATTCCCCAGGTGCTCCTCGTTTCCAGAGACATTCCCCAGGTGCTCCTCGTTTCCAGAGACATTCCCCAGGTGCTCCTCGTTTCCAGAGACATTCCCCAGGTGCTCCTCTTTTCAGAGACATTCCCCAGGTGCTCCTCGTTTCCAGAGACATTCCCCAGGTGCTCCTCGTTTCCAGAGACATTCCCCAGGTGCTCCTCGTTTCCAGAGACATTCCCCAGGTGCTCCTCGTTTCCAGAGACATTCCCCAGCTGCTCCTCGTTTCCAGAGACATTCCCCAGGTGCTCCTCGTTTCCAGAGACATCTCCAGGTGCTTCTCCTATCTATGGACATCCCCCAGGTGCTTCTCCATTCTAGAGACATCCCCCAGGTGCTTCTCCATTCTAGAGACATCCCCCAGGTGCTCCTAGTTTCCAGAGACATCCCCCAGGTGCTCCTCTTTTCAGAGACATTCCCCAGGTGCTCCTCGTTTCCAGAGACATTCCCCAGGTGCTCCTCGTTTCCAGAGACATTCCCCAGGTGCTCCTCGTTTCCAGAGACATTCCCCAGCTGCTCCTCGTTTCCAGAGACATTCCCCAGCTGCTCCTCATTTCCAGAGACATTCCCCAGGTGCTCCTCGTTTCCAGAGACATCCCCCAGGTGCTTTTCCATTCTAGAGCCACCCCCCAGGTGCTCCTCGTTTTCAGAGACATTCCCCAAGTGCTCCTCTTTTCAGAGACATTCCCCAAGTGCTCCTCTTTTCAGAGACATTCCACAGGTGCTCCTCTTTTCAGAGACATTCCACAGGTGCTCCTCTTTTCAGAGACATTCCCCAGGTGCTCCTCGTTTCCAGAGACATTCCCAAGGTGCTCCTCATTTCCAGAGACATTCCCCAGGTGCTCCTCGTTTCCAGAGACATTCCCCAGCTGCTCCTCGTTTCCAGAGACATTCCTAGGTGCTCCTCGTTTCCAGAGACATTCCCTAGGTGGTTCCTCGTTGCCAGAGACTTGCCCCAGGTGCTTCTCCATTCTATTGATATCCTTCAGGTGCTCCTTATTTCCAGAGACATCCCCCAGGTGCTCCTCGTTCCCCAGGTGCTCCTAGTTTCCAGAGACATTCCCCAGGTGCTCCTCGTTTCCAGAGACATTCCACAGGTGCTCGTTTCCAGAGACATTCCACAGGTGCTCCTCATTTCCAGAGACATTCCACAGGTGCTCCTCATTTCCAGAGACATTCCACAGGTGCTCCTCGTTTCCAGAGACATCCCACAGGTGGTTCCTCGTTGCCAGAGACTTGCCCCAGGTGCTTCTCCGTTCTATTGATATCCTTCAGGTGCTCCTTATTTCCAGAGACATTCCCCAGGTGCTCCTCGTTTCCAGAAACATTCCCCAGGTGCTTCTGGTTTCCAGAGACATTCCACAGGTGCTCCTCGTTTCCAGAGACATTCCACAGGTGCTCCTCGTTTCCAGAGACATTCCCCAGGTGCTCCTCATTCCAGAGACATTCCACCAGTGCTCGTTTCCAGAGACATCCCCCAGGTGGTTCCTCGTTGCCAGAGACTTGCCCCAGGTGCCCCATATTTCCAGGCATCCCTCAAGTGCTCCTTATTTGCAGAGACATCCCCCAGGTGCTTCTCCTTTCTATGGACATCCTCCAGGTGCTCCTCATTGCCAGGCCCATCATTAAGGTGCTTCTGTGTTCTAGGAACATACCCCAGGTGCTCATTGATGCCAGGGACAGCCCCCAGGTGATCCTTCTTGTTAGGGACATGCACAAACTCATCCTCTCTGCCAGGGACATGTCCCAGGTGCTCCTTTGTCAGGGAAGTCACTGAGGAGCACCTCCATTCTAGGGACACCTCCCGATTATAATACTGAGACATTCCCCAGGTGCTCCTCGTTTCCAGAGACATTCCACAGGTGCTCCTCGTTTCCAGAGACATTCCACAGGTGCTCCTCGTTTCCAGAGACATCCCCCAGGTGGTTCCTCATTGCCAGAGACTTGCCCCAGGTGCTTCTCCGTTCTATTGATATCCTTCAGGTGCTCCTTATTTCCAGAGACATTCCCCAGGTGCTCCTCGTTTCCAGAAACATTCCCCAGGTGCTTCTCGTTTCCAGAGACATTCCACAGGTGCTCCTCGTTTCCAGAGACATCCCCCAGGTGGTTCCTCGTTGCCAGAGACTTGCCCCAGGTGCTTCTCCGTTCTATGGATATCTTTCAGGTGCTCATTTCCAGAGACATCCCCCAGGTGCTTCTCTTTTCTATGGAAATCCTCCATGTGCATCTCTATTCCAGAGGCACCCCCCAAATGCTCCTCGTTTCCAGAGACATCCCCCAGGTGCTCCTCATTTCCAGAGACATCCCCCAGGTGCTCCACATTTCCAGAGACATCCCCCAGGTGCTCGTTTCCAGAGACATACCACAGGTGCTCCTCGTTTCCAGAGACATCCCCCAGGTGCTCCTCATTTCCAGAGACATCCCCCAGGTGCTCCACATTTCCAGAGACATCCCCCAGGTGCTCCTCGTTTCCAGAGACATACCACAGGTGCTCCTCGTTTCCAGACATCCCCCAGATGGTTCCTTGTTGCCAGAGACATGCCCCAGGTGCTTCTCCTTTCTATAGACATCCTTGAGATGATCCTCATTTCCAGAGATACCCCCCAGGTTCTTTTCTATGGCAATCCTCCAGGTGCTTCTCCGTTCCAGAGACATCCCCCAGGTGCTTCTCATTTCCAGAGACATCCCCCAGGTGCTTCTCATTTCCAGAGACACCCCTCAGGTGCTCCTCGTTTCGCGGAGACATCCCCGGGTGCTCCTAATTTCCAGAGACATCCCCAGGTGTTCCTAGTTGCCAGGGACATCTCCAGGTGCTGCTCCTTGCTATGGACATCCTCCAGATGCTTCCGTTCTAGAGACATCCCATAGGTGCTCTATATTTCCAGGCATCCCTCAAGTGCTCATTTTCAGAGACATCCCCAGGTGCTTCTCCTTTCTATGGACATCCTCCAGGTGCTCCTCATTGCCAGGCCCATCATTAAGGTGCTTCTGTGTTCTAGAAACATACCCCAGGTGCTCATTGATGCCAGGGACAGCCCCCAGGTGATCCTTCTTGTTAGGGACATGCCCGACTCATCCTCTCTGCCAGGGACATGTCCCAGGTGCTCCTTTGTCAGGGAAGTCACTGAGGAGCACCTCCATTCTAGGGACACCTCCCGATTATATTACTGCCCTTCTGCCAATGATGGTTCTCGCCTTCACCACGCCTAGATGCCTAACTTGCATTGAGTTTCTGCCATGTGATTGGCTGATTAGCAATTTGTGTTACCAAGCAATTGAACAGGTGTACCTAATAAAGTGGCCGGTGAGTGTATATACACACACACATTGTAGATAGGAGGGTCAATCTTTGTTACAGAGTTTGGCAAAGTCAGGGGGTTGTAATGAGAAAATCTGCATCCCTTTGAGACCAGAAACTTTAAGTGACTGTAAACGATCACCTTATAAAACAACCCATTCAGTTTACAATAGAAATGAAAGGCAAAACATTTTTGTACAGACTAAAAAAAACATTATAAATACCCTTTTCCAAGTGATCACATTCCTTCTGTTCTTAGCTGCATATGAGTTGGGGGAGAAGAAACAACAGCATACTGAGCTTTCCAGTGAATGGCTGTACAAAGGAGGGGGGGGGCATCAGGGCAAGTCTGATCATTGGAGGATAGTGAATTGAGTTACCAGCATAGCTAGAGAGCTGACCATGGTGTGCTCTCCTGCTTAGTGTGGCCAATTTTTAATAGGAAAGCAAGGTGACCAACAGGAACACCAGGCATTTCACATAAAGGAAGCAATACAAAGAGAACAGGATACTTTCTCATACAAGTACATGGTACAGCAGCCACATCTCAGGAATATAAGTGTTGGGGTAACAAACGCTTTAACATGATAGAAACACACAATCTGACTCCCACAAATTTCATTCATCTAACTTGAATATAAACTGAGTTTCATTACAGGTTTTAATAAAAAAATTAAAAAAGCCCACAAAAGCAGAACATTTTGGTGATTTTTTTGTCATATTTTTCTATTGAGTTCCATTACGGAATTTCAGGATAGGGACTGAGCACCTGCCGAGGAGGTACAGTCACAGTTCCATACAGCCAGTCCCTGACAGGCAGAAGAGGATCAGAACCCTCTAATTCATGCAATGTGATTTGGAGCCAAAACCATTTTAAAAAGGAACTGAACTCTAGAAGCTGTGCCCAAATAGGCTGGAGGACGACAAAGGACTAGGCATCACAATTGACTGTGTTTTCCCTGGAGCTGATCCCCCCCCCCCCATTACGGACTTACCATGCCTCGTTCGGCACTGTCTCTGTCTGGAGGAAGCCATCGTGGTAGAGGTAGGTCTTTGTTTCCCATGTCGGAGCCTCCAGCAAGGAGAACCATGAACCAGTAGGGGCAATGTGTCTTTGTTGGGCAGAGTGGTTTTCTGTATGTCACTTCCTGCAAAGTTCTAGCCGTAATGTCATTCAGCTAGTAGTGGAGCAGCATAATACATGGGATGTATTCAAAGGTAAGTGACCCCTAAAAAAAAAAACAAAAAAAAAAACAACCCAAATGGCTGAGGCATTCCTAACTTCACTACCAGGGGCCTAACTAAAATCTTCAGGGCCCCGGTGTAAGAAACCATGAAGGGCCTCCCTGACCCACTGCCAAGGCCCTTCCTTCTGATCCTGACCCCTTACCTGTCATCTTATGGGCTCCCCCACATGGTGGCAGAACACCAGAGCGCAGTTGCAAGTGCGACCCCAGTAGTTCTGCCACTGGTGGCAGTAGGTTTTTATTTTATTGTATTTTTTTTCTTACATTTTTTTTTTAGGACCCCCATTGGGAGGTCTTTGGTGAGATATTGGGGTCTAAACAGACCTCTGATATTTGTCTCACCTTTGAGAAAGCGAGAAAGGAGATTGGGGACACAGACCTCAGTCTCCATTTCTGCAGCCTCAGCTGCAGAGTGAATGGACAGGAATAGCTCTGTACAGAGCTTCTCGTTCATGAAGAAACAGTTTACTATGCTTCAGTTACATATAGACAAGAGTAAGTGATCAGTACTAATCAGACTCTGTCCATTTAGAAAAAGAAAGGAGTCAGTAAATGACTTCCCCCTCCCCTCTTCTGCCAGATGCTGGGGGAGGAGTGTCAGGATGCAGAGCAGAGAAGCCAGCAGAAGAGGGGAGGGGGGAAAGCCGGAGGAGCTGCAGGGGCCTGGGGGCAGAAGGACCTGGATAAGAGGGGCGGCATATGGAGGATCCAATGCCCTCCATTTTTTTCTTCTGCAGCCGCTGAATGCCCGCAAGACGGAGAGGAGAAGCAGGTTTCTAACAAGACAATTTTTTTAGTTTTGAAAACAGTGTTGAAGTATTATAACCCTTGTCAGTTTTTTACTACTATGGGGGTTGATTTACTAAAGGCAAATCCACTTTGCACTGCAAGTGCAGTCGCTGTAGATCTGAGGGGAAGATGTGAAATGAGGGGAAGCTCTGCTGATTTTATCATCCAATCGTGTACAAGCAAAATGCTGTTTTTTTTTTTCCTTGCATGCCCCCCTCAGATCTACAGCGACTGCACTTCCAAGTGCAAAGTGGATTTGCCTTTAGTAAATAAACCCCTATGTCTCTGCTGAAGAAATTAACCCTCCAAATTAACCCTCCCTTTTAGTTCAAGTAGTTACCAGAACATAAAGTAATCGAAAACCCAGGACCTAAACCATCCACTTTATTGGTTTCAAATCAGGCAGGCCCTTGCACTACATAACCGATGGTAGATCTAAAGAAGACTGTATAATCAGCTGTAGCATTATGACCACCCACCTAATACTGTGTAGGTCGCCCCTTTTGCCGCCAAAACAACCCTGACCTTTTGAGGCATGGACGCCACTAGACCTCTGACGGTACACTCTGGTATCTGCCTCCAAGCCATTAGTAGCAGATCCTTTAATTACTGTAAGTTGTGAGGTGAGGCCTCCATGGATTGTACTTGTTTTCCAGTACATCCCACAGATGCTTGATGGATTAAGATCTGGAAAATTTGGAGGCCAAGCCAACACGTGAAACTCTTTGTGTCTCTCAAACCATTTGTGAACCCTTTTTTCTAGTGTAGCAGGGCGCATTATCTTGCTAAAAGAGGTCACAAACACTGTTTAGGCAGGTGGTACATGTGAAATACCATCCACATGAATAGCAGGCCCCAAGGTTTCCCAGCAGAACATTACTCAAAGCACTACACTGCCTCCACCAGCTTGCCTTCTTCCCATACTGCACCCTGGTGTCATCTCTTCCCCAGGTAAGTAATGCAAACACACCCCAGGCCACCCACATGATGTAAAAGATCAAACTAGGCCACTTTCTTCCATTGCTCTGTGGATCAGCTTTGACAGACGCTCATGTGCCCCTTGTGGGCACTTTTGGCTTTGAACATGGGTCTAGCCATTACAAGCTACCTCGTTAAAGCTGCTCAAACTCCTTCCACTTGTCCATTTTTTTGGATTTCAACACAACAACTTAAGGGCCAACATTTTCACTTGCTGCCCAATATATCCTACCCACTGTCAGATGTCATTGTAACAAGATAATCAGTTATTTAAGAGTCAATGGTCACAATACTTTGGCTGATCGAGTATTTAAGCCAGAGAGTTCACATGACCATCCCGGCAACTGATATTTTAGGACCGTAAAAGGAGTCTTTATTCTCTTATGACAGGTTTACTTTAAAGCAGGCATGCTCAATCCATGGGCCCCAGAGCAGTCTGATGTGGCACACGACCTCAAACTTATGGCAACCCACGCAGCCTTCTTTGGGTGCACGCCGCTCTACTGATTCCTCGTTTTGAATCGCACTGTAAGTGTACTGTCTGCCTTCATGTTGTAAAGCACGGTGCACACTGTAGGCGCTATATAAATACTGTATAATAATAATAAATGACTGCCACTTCTCCATAATCCTGACAACATTCACAAGCCACTATTGCAGGCCATGTAACATGCTCCAGCAGCCGAAGCCTCTCCCGAGTGACAGCTGGCATCTTCTCTGGGCACCCGCTGTCACTGTTTGAAAATAACATGCCCACGTGGGACTCTGCCCTGCCTGCCATTCACCATCTTCTGTGAATGGCAGCTTGTAGTTTTAATGAACTACCACGGTGCTGTTGAGTGCTCTGGTAGTTCATTCATTGTGTACCTGTCTGCCCAAACGAGCAGACAAATATACTAAGAAGTCTGCAGAACTCCTGCATGGCACCCACAATCTGCTGATCGCAGGTGCAATGCTTTCCAGGCTCCAAATAATAAATAATGTTCCGTTTTTTTTTTTACCTGCAAAAAGATGGATTTATTATTTTATTTTTAAAGTTGAACTTATACTTTAACCACTTCTCACCCGGCCTATAGCACAATGGCTTTCCCATTCTGTCCTGTTTCACTTTAGGAAACCCTGAAATTCCTGTGCGGGTTCCTGCATCGCACACTGGTTCACACTGACATCCGCAAACTGCTGGGGGTGTCAATGTAAAGCTAATGACACCCCCAAATTGGTTCAATTGTAAACACCCATGTGATCCGATTTCAGTGCGGACCCAAAAAAAAAAATAAAAGGGTCCTGTACCATTTTGGCGCGAATGTGATGCGATTTCAGCCATAGTTTATATGGCTAAATTTTCATCGCACAGACATAGCATGTGATGTGCACAGCAATGAGGTGTGACTCACATGCGATGTCTGTGATCGCACCAGTGTGAGCCCAGCCTTAGAGTGGATTTCGTATGACGTCTCTCTCAGACGCACCACATCTCTGATCTCAGTAAAGAGCCTATGATGTAGGCGCTTTACAATATGAACAGCTGTGTCCAATCAGAGTGTAAATAGGAAGTGCCAGTTATTGGCTTTCCTCTGTTCACGGACAGTGCGTGAGGAGAGGAAAGCCTCACGGGGGGGGGGGGGGGGTTATCTTTTGCTAAACAAAAAAAACAAAAGGGGCAGCGCTGATGATCAGTGTAAACAGTGTGCCGACAGCCATGCCAGTTATTGACACTCCTTTCCTTCGACAGACACTACGCATGAGGTAAGGACTGCCGATAACGGACAAGTCTGATAACATAGTAAAGGGCCACTGTGATTGGCCCTTTACCCCAATTTGTGATCAGCTGTGTCCAAAAAAAAAAAAACAGAGCGTGGCCAATGTGTGCCGCAGGGGGCGGGGCTTTGGGAGGACATCTGTGGACGCCTTCCCAGAACTATAGTACCGCACTGTAGCAGTCTTTTGGCTATAGCACGGTACTGAAGTGGGTAAAATATCTATTATGATATTCAAAGTTAAAAATTCTGAACCATTTAATTTCATTGGGGCTCATGACCAGTTACCAAACCACTTTAGTGGATCACACTCTTTAAAAGATTGAGCACCCCTGCTTTAAAGGGTCAGTTGATAATATAGATTTTAATAGCCAAAAGTTGATCATCTCAGAACTCAAATGAGCAGAATTTAGTTAGGTAGAAATTGCAACAGCTGTCAAAGGGAAGTACATGGGGGGAATTGATTGAGGGAGACTGCAACCAATCACAGATGCCTTGCAGCCAAAAGTCTCCCATGGCTGAAAACGATGGCAGTTTGGGTTTTCAAGCAATCATGCACTAAGAGCCCTTGCACACTGGGGCGGTTTGCAGGCGCTATTGCGCTAATAATAGCGCCTGCAAACCGCCCCTGCTTTCATTCCAGTGTGCAAGCCCTGAGGGCTTGCACACTGGAGCGATGCGCTGGCAGGACGGTAAAAAAAGTCCTGCCAGCAGCATCTTCGGAGCGGTGAAGGAGCGGTGTGTATACCGCTCCTGCCCATTGAAATCAATGGGACGGCGCGGCTATACCGCCGGCAAAGCGCCTCTGCAGAGGCGCTTTGCGGTGGTATTTAACCCTTTCTCGGCCGCTAGCGGGGGGGAAAACCGCCCCGCTAGCGGCCGCATACCGACGGTAAAACGCCGCTAATAATAGCGGCGTTTTACCGCCGACGCCGCCCCCCGCCCCAGTGTGCAAGGGCTCTTAGTACTCATTCAAACAATGTGCAGTCACCTCGTGGAAAAAAAGGCATGCACCTGCAATGACACATAAAATGTAGCGTTTCTCTGCATTCCAAAGCAGTGCAATATTATCCAGTAAGCTGGCATAACATCACACTGGCACAGAAATGCAATGCACCTCTCACCCTCAACAATTAGGTCAGAGATACACACGGAAAACACAATTGCCTTGCAGCTGTGTTTTGTAGTGAGAATGGGCCCCAAGAGAAATTCAAAAGACAAAAATGTAACAGGAGAGCAGGAAGAGAGACAAAATATATAAAGAGCGAGATGTCACTGCTCAAGTCCCAAAGAGATAAGACAGCAGGTGATTCACTGCACCAGACTCTGTTACAAAACCATAACTTATGGGTGGGCTGACCATTGAACCAACTTCAGTGGGTTTCTCAAAAGGTACTAAACAACAGATCTTAAGGCTGGGTTCCCAAATGTGCGAATTGGATGAGGGTTTTCCCAGCATCCAATTTGCATGACAGGAGAGTGTGACCGGCTCTCAATTATTTCTGAAAAGGTGAACTTGTACTTTAAAGAAGATTATAGGCAGTAGGCATTAATGATGATTGGGGGGGGGCCTGTATGTCTCCCACAATAGGATTCCATGACCATTTTCTCAAGTCCCGTCTAAAGATCAGCTTTGGGATTTTAACATGGTACTATGACCTCTCTTGCCAGATTTCCTTTAGCATGTTACATAATTCCACATCTCCTGACACAATCACAAATGAGATGGTGTGCTTAATTTACACTGTGATCCAAACTGATTTGCTGCTGCCTTGAAGTTTGAGAGGGGGGGGGGGGGGGGGGGGGGGGGAAACCTGCCCATGGCTTTTGACAAATGCATTTGGAATACACCACTATAAAGAATAAAATACATTTCAGTATATAAACTAACAATATTGCTACGTGCACAGCAGAGGTTGGTAAAAGCTTTTTACAAAAGCTGGACTTTAAATCATCCATTCAGAATTAAAGACCAGCTCCAGGCAAATTTTTTTTTTTTTTAATAAAGCAGGAACAGGGTGGAAGCACCTGTCAGTTTTTTATTTTATTTTATGGTCTGTGTCCCCCCCCCCCCCCCCCTTTTCACTTCCAGTTAGGGCATAAAGTAATGAGAAATCTCTCCAATGATTACTCAGACTGTGTCTTTCTGTCCCGGTGACAACCATTCCCATCCATTTCTTTGAGGGAAAGCATTTAAAACTTTACATTAAATTAACTTTTTAACATCCAAAACTAGGATATGCCTTGAAAATGAAAATTTTTTTTTTAAAAAAGGAAAGATTTTGGTTTATTCAAAATGGAAAACATATACTGAAGAATTGTTAAACAAGTCATTTTGTACTTCATCCAAAAAAAAAAAAAATGAAAAAAAATTCAACTTTATTTTAATCTGCATCCAGTCTTGACTTTCTCTAGTAGACCAAACAAAACAAAAAAACAAAACAAAAAAAACAAAAACAAAAACAAAAAAAAAAAAAAAACAACATTCTTCCTTGGATCCACAATAGTCTTCGTTGTTTTGTCAGAATTTCTTAGACGTCTTATGCCCCTGCTCCTGGAACTGGCTCACTGCATCTCTCCTGTTCAAAGCTGGAGGTTAAATTACAGGCAGTTGTTGAATTTAATAAAACATGCAATCAATGTCCTGCTGTTTATTGCACAAAAATTATTGAATAAAAAAAGAAAAGAAAAACATGGGAGGTTTTTACTGAGCAGAACAGGAACTTTTGATTTCCTCAAGTTTAACTTTGGACTAACAAGGATTTCAGAGTGTGTCACTTTTAGGTTATGAAATTAGAACTACCCATGTTTGTCATCAATAGCCACCTCCACCATCCATCTTTGAATGCTATTCTTTCCAACAAAACAATGCCAGGAATTTGTGTCAGTTTTTGAACTGACAAAACAAGTTTCAGCTTCCAGTAATGTGTACGGGCGCCAGAAAGGAGATATTCACACAGTGGTCCTTAAACTTTGAGCTCCAGGCCTGTGCGCCAATTTCCCACATATCCTATGGGGGCACCTACATTAGCCACTTACAGGATGACAGAAAAGGGGACCTTTTGGAGAGAGATCATTCCCTCTTTTGACATAACATGCTAGCTTGTTAAAACCATCAGTGTCCACCACAAACTGACATGTCCACTCTTCATGGGCTGAAATTTTTATAATTTAAAAACAAGCAATACATAGGTCTCCTGAGCCAAGATGGAAAATTTCCCAAGAGTAAATTCTCACCGTGTGTCAAAGTAAGAAAGGCCTGACATGGTAAAATACATGTCCGTGACAGCTAAATAGAGCTAGTAAAAAAATAAAAATAAATAAAAAATAAAAAAAAGGATTTTTATACTTACCATCAAATATTTTTTGCTGGAGCCCATTGAGGGGTAATGGAATTCAGATACAGTTGGGTTATACTGACACCTGTAGGATGTGTGGACACTGGCAAGCAGAAAATTGTAAGCCAGCCTCCATATACCCCTCCTCTAGTTAGCATGTCTCAGTTTTATAGAAAGCAGTACCAGGTAGGGTGAGACTTGTGTCCCTATGTGGACTCCTGGTTTAGAGATTATATACAGGGGGGACATCCAAAAAGCAGTCCAACTGAGAAGTGGGTAACAAACAGACAAGTATTCCTGTCTGCAAACTCAGGAACAACTGAAAAAAAACACCAAAATCTGACCAGAAGAAAAAAAAGCCCCCTGCAAAATAAGGGAGACTGGCAATAACCAGGGAGATGCCAGTGAGGATCAACCTGATGACAAGACCAAGACAGAGGATAATCCCAGAGAGAAACGTCTCCACCCGAAGGAACACAGGGCCTGAACCAGTGAGAGACTAAAACCTAAATCCTCTGAAACAGGTGAAAAACCATTGAATAAGGCAGAACTGACCGTCAAAGAAAGCACTGTAACAACCCACAGGAAAACAGGTCAGGGGAACCTCTGACAAAACTAGGTCTGTAAAAAGACCAGCTGGTCTGCACAGGCAGGTTCAAGCTTTGCCCACCCAACCCTTCTGTGATCTGTAAGGCCCAACCCTGCCTAATCTTGCATGTGCCAGACCCTCCAAAAGGGTGCAGAGTACATGGCTGCAAAAAAAATGATTCTCTTCAGGGGAGATTTACTGAACATCCTGCAAGCCTACAAGGAGGCAAGAGGGCACTCTGTCCAGTCATGAGGTTGCTGATCTTGTCAAGGTCAGGACTAAATAGACCAAGTCCCTTGAAGGTTAAATCAAAACAGCACCTTGACAGTAGCATCAGCATTCCAAGGGCACAGTCAGACTGCAGGGTGCACCTGTACTATCATTATACCCATACGAAACACAGGCTTAGATGTTAATAAGCCGCCACAACTGAAGCACAAGGCTCAAGGAGATTTTTTCTATTTGGTACAGGAAGCGGGGACCGACCCCAGTGATTGGGGAGGCCACAGATTGCAACATGTTCTGACAAATTTAAAGCTAAGCCAAAATAGGGCAGAGAGTAAAACCTGCAAGTGGGATTCTGAACAGGTGAGCACCCATTTAGTGGTCTTCCCGTTAGGGTGGTTCACTAGTGTATGTAAGGTGGGAGCTGACTACCAGTTATCAAGTCCCCTCACAAAGGGGAAAAGTTCATGCATACTCTCAGGTGGGGCTCAGGACTCTTCAGGATACTTCCATTAAGTATAGTGGGAAAGTCTCTGCAGCTGTAACAGCCCAAAAATAACGAAAGGCCTAGAAGAGCAGGCTGATCTTTCAGATGTAGGGTTGAACTGCATGAATAAGGTCTAAAACAAGCCCCCAGTCAATGGCAGGAAACCACGAATATATCTCAAAACAGTCCCTTCAGAGGTAGACTGCTGGGACTCTGAATCTGAATCAGATCGTAACAGGGCCCATAGGCTTGACCTGAGCAAGGAACACTCGGCAAGTGTCAGGAGGAATCTGCAAGGAATTGCGCTGAAGCACATTTAGAAACTCCGTGTCCAGAATACCCCGATTGCTGAGTGGACATGGAAACTCATTATGGACATGGGGAAGACACAGCCTCACTTGAAGAAGCTGAGAAAGACTCCAATGATTCAGACTCTATTACAATATGGTTTGCAGGTTTCAGATTACAGGGCAAACAGTTCCAAACCCACCTTGGGGATAATGGGCTGAGGTCACCCATGGCAGTGGGACTGTCCTCTCTGTGCCTTAGGAAAAGATGTTTCTTTGCTGCTGTCTTGCAACTAGGTCTGTCAGGCAAGGCAGAGGGGTCCAGATACGGCCTACAAAACTAGTGCTATGGAAATGCCCATACACTGTTATATAGAGACCAGTTCAAGCAGCGGTATAGCGAGGAAGCTTAATTGAAGTCCCAGTGAAAATCCAAGAGGAAAAAAGGCTAGCAAAAAATATTTACTTTACTGAGCAGAGCTGAGGAAAATGTGTGCAACCTCCTAGGACACTAGCAAAATATGGAGGCATGGGAGGGCGATTTGGAGGATGGCTTATAAAAACTTTTCTGTTGGTCAGTGTTCAAACCACCTGTAGGTGACAATATACTTATTTCTGTGTCCCTCAATGGGCGACAAAGAAATACAAATATCTTGCTGTTGAGAGCTTTAACAAACTGGAGGACTGACCTGTCAAGAAAACTGATGGCATCAGTAACATACCTAGACTACCATTGTTGACCTCCCCTGAAAATGCTAGTGACCATGCTGTTTTGCTCGTCCAGGACTTCAATACCCCCGAGTCACTAACCTCACTTCAACACATCATACTGCATACTTTTACCAGGTCTGACTCAAATTATCGAAGCCAAGGGACCCTCAGCACAGTAAAACAAAAAACATCATTGAAATGTCAACCTATGTAATTTCCTCAAGAAACATTTTTGAAGTGTGTTGCTTGTGGAGAAAATAGGCTACGTAACGGAGACTGGCTAAAAAAATAAAAAATAAATAAAAAATAGGTATTTCCAAGGATAAAACGACTAGCACTTCTTTGTAGCAAAATTTTGTTTATGTAGAAACAAGCCAGGTTCTTGCATTTGGATAGATTTAAATGAGTTCAAGCTAAAAGTTAAAAAGCACGATGAAGCCACAGTGGGTCACACCATGACGACCCACTTTTAAAGTGGTTAAATTTGCAACATTTGTACATTTTCTTTTTTTTTTTTTAACTAAACATTTTTTTTTTCCTTTTTGTAAACCAGGAAGAAAAAAAAATAACTAGTACTACAGATCGATTTGCCCGATGTCCGAACGAGCGCAGGAAGGGAAAAGGGGAGAGGGGCAGAGGTGACATTTGCTGTACAGAGTATTTTTTTTTTTTAACATACTTACATCTTTAGCTCATTGTACAGGGCACAGCCAAAATCAAGGCACAAAGATCTTCTAC